>QAOA01001561.1:177190-193512 GCA_003255065.1 Cercis canadensis
TTTTTTTTTTTTATTAAAGAACAAATTTACGGCTATAAAGTACTTAAATTTTCTTCACAGAAAAAATTAATTATATTTTTCCTAATTGCAGTTGTTTGTACACACTATTTTCAATTAATTTTCATTTAAACTAGCCTCTTGGCACTGTTTTTCAATCAATTTTTCTTTTGTTTTAAAATTTTAAATTATGCAGTTTATATAAAATATGCTTGGTTTTTAAACTTTTTAAATGATGAAATTCCCTTAAAATGTGAGTGGTTAAGAAGGGGATTATTTTTTTTAAAATTATGTAATTTTCTAAAGTAGCTAATTTTTCTATAAGGGTTTGGCTTAGTAGTAAGGATGTAATAGGTTCATTTAAGTTAGCCAAGTTCAAATCCCGATGCCAACAACTAAGGAAAATTTTCTTTTGAATGTACTAAGCTGATGTAAGGGTGCGCCATTAAAGTTGTCCGAGAAGAGATTATTAATGAATCAGCATGGAGGATATTAGTGACGGATCCAAAAAGAACTCAATGGAAGTCAAAGACAAAATAAAATTCTCAATGTGTGAGAAGATTGGGGGCATAGTAGATTCTCTTGTAATAGTGTTGATGATGAGTAAAATAACCATCATTTTAACCTCAAAATAGTAACAAAATAAATCAAAATTAATAATATGTTAACCCCAAATAAGTAACAAAATTAAGACTAAAACAACATTAATTTAAGCATCAAAAGAAAAGAGGATAATAGCTCAAATGAATGAAAATTTGTACCACTAAATTTAAATGTGCTTTAGAGTATTATAAAAAAAATTCTTTAGTAGAAATAAATAGTACAAAATAGAATTAATAAAAGAAGGACATAACAGAAATATCAATGTGAACAAAAAATTATAAAGTTGAGCAAAAAATACATATAAAATAGAGAAGCAGAACAAAAAAAATATAATAAAAAAAAGGAATGCAATGTAGTGATAAAAAAATAGAAATCAGAAAACATAATAAAAAGGGACAGAATAAAAAAAATAATAATAAGATAAAATATATATATATATATATATATTGAAAAGAAAAATCATAATAGAAAAAATAATAAAAATAATAACATAACAAAAATAAAAAAAAGAACATAAATAAAGAGAAAATAGAATAAAAATAATGAAAAAAGAACAGAAAACATGCATTAAAAAAATTAAAATATATTAAAAAAATATAACAGAAATATACTCGTATAAATAGAAACTACATGTAAAAATTTAAAAAAAGAAAAAAAAAAATTAACGTGGAGGGGTAGGGCAGAAGCTTGAGCGGGGTACATGTAACAGGAATAGGTGTATAGAGCTCGCAGTTTTCTAATATAAGTTTCACTATCAAATTAAAGGCAGTACACCTAATCTAAGAATAGGTGTATGAAGTCAACGCCTCAACGGTGTCGAGCGGGGTAGGGCAGAAGATTCCTCCGTTTCTACAGAGTCACGCTCACGGGTATATTTTTCACATTTGGCTTGGCACAATTATGTTAATTTCAAGGGCAAAAGAGAAATGTTATATTTTTTTTTATTATTTTACCTTTCTTGTCAAGAAAAAAAAAAAATCAAAAAGTCAAAGCACATGTGAAATAATAGGAATTAGCATGGGATTACATTTACATGAGCCAAACGATGAAATCAAAGGGAAAAATTTAACAAATAAGCCAAACAAGCCAACTAGTAAAATAGAATAGCTATGAAATTTCCCACTAGTAAATTAATAATTGTTTATTAAACCTAGATCTTAGCAAAGTTGATAGGTATTTTGTCCATGACTGGACTAATCTTGTGGTAGTGTTGCAAATAATCTTCCACGACCACTTCCTTGTAGTTGTTGCCACCCTCATTTGCTATGGGCTCAATTTGGGCTCGTAAAGGTGGGTTATAGAACAAAGCAATAGAGGTACGGCCCACGTTCCTTTGGGTCACAACCCTATGGTATGGGCTTTTGATTAGCCCATTGCTCATGATCTCAAGCAAATCTCCCGCATTGACTAGTAATTGGTCTTGTGGCCATTTGAGTGTGACCCAGTTTTGGTCCTTCAACACTTGGAGCCCCTCATTGGAGACGAATTGCATAAGAAGAGTGAGGGCACTAGGGTCTGAGTGTGGTACGATGCCCAGAGCTAGGTCGGGTCTCGGGCATGGTGGGTAATGGTTCACTCTCACATTTATCTCACTGTCTTTGGGATCAAAGTATTTGAGGAAACCATGGCCCTCCACTGATAAGCTTTCTGCTAAGGCTTCAAGCAAGTAGTTCAAAACAACTCTTGCTTCTGCAACATATTCTTCTATACTTTCCCTGCCATGATAGTGATAATGATAATGATAATGATGTAGATAATAGCATGAGTCACACAATCACTGTCTCTTTCTTTTCCTTGTTTGTTTGTGTTAGCGTATTTTGTGGCCAAGAAAAAATCCATAGATATTTTTGTCTATGATTCATAGAATTTTTCTTTAACAAAACTATTTATTTTATATCTCTTAAACAATTAAAATATAGTACAAAATTTAAAGAAAAATAAATAAATTTTGTCCAAGAAAAGAAAGGGAGATGAGGATAGAGAATGTAGGTACCTAAAATTGGGTGGTTTTTGAGGCCAAACATGGAGTCCCTGATCTGTAGAAGGAGGAGCTGCTTTCATAGTCAAGCGATCGATCCAATCAAGTGGTTGATCTTCAGATTTGACATAGTTCTTGCCATAGCCCATGTTATCAGTGCTAGCATAGGTTCCCACAGAAGCTTTTTTCTCTTGGAAAGACAAATCAAAGAACCCTTGCACAACATCCTTAACACCACCCAAAACTTTACTAGGAATACCATGATCCACAATCAGAAACAGGCCCCAATTTTTAGCAGCGTTGGCTAACTTGGCTAGCTCTTCACCTCGAACCTCAGGCAAGGACCCATCCCTCAATTTGGCCAAGTTTATTGTGCAGGGAAGGGCCTCTAACTCTAACACAGGTTGGACTACACTTGGGGAATTAGACACTGAAGAGTGAGGGTTTAAGCTTATGAACCTCTTAGGCAACTCTTTGATTCCCTGACGAGCAAGCTCCTGCACCACAGGCACCTTCAATGTTCTCACTTTGCCTTGTTTGTCTACCAACCTGCTTTCGTGGTAGCATTCTTTATCTTCTTCCTCCATGTTAGGCAACTCTTTGATTCCCTGACGAGCAAGCTCCTGCACCACAGGCACCTTCAATGTTCTCACTTTGCCTTGTTTGTCTACCAACCTGCTTTCGTGGTGGCATTCTTTATCTTCTTCCTCCATGTGACTTCGTTTTGATGGTTCTACTTCGTAAACGTGTCAGGTGAAAAGGCACGGCTTCTGGAGAGATCGCGTTGGATTCCAATTTCCATAGAATATTGGTTTTTTTCCTTTTTATTCTTTTTTATGGTTCACTAATCTAAATATTATATTTTAATTATAAAATTATATATTTATTATATTTTTAACTTAATTACTTAAATATTATAATTTTTAAAAAATTAATGTATTTTTTTTTTGGACATGTGAGCAAGCACATAATTAAGTCTCATGAAAATCACAAATATCATGCTCGCTAATCAATTTTGGGTCAAATTATGTCGGTTTAAGTCTTACCACTATGTTATGGGCAAAAAATAAATAAATAAAGAACTAGAATACTACAGTGACAGCTTTGTCTTGTATCATTTTGTATTGGTCTCTATAATGTACGAGAAGGAAAACGATTATTAATGACCATAACTACTCAATGGCCCCCAAAAAAAAAAAACAAAAGACCATAACTACCCCATAATTATAATCAAATTCATGTAATGCTGTTTTGTCCCTTCATTAGTGTTTTACTTGATAATTATGTTGCTAAATTTTAACATAATTACATATTATATTTATAATAAGTCGAATTACCAATTATACAAGTAACCAAAAAATTTGTTAACATTACTCAACCTATTAGCAATTGCCACATGTCACTATCAATTATTGCATTTCAGCAACAAATGATATTTTAGTCGTTTTGACATATATATATATATATATATATTTGATATTCATCCATAAGTTATTAGAATGCGTTCTGTGTTAGAATTAAAGTAATTTGTTTTTATAAAAAAAAAAAAAAATTAAATGTCTTGGAAGCTTATAATAATCTTTTTGGTTCATTACAAGGCACTACACATTATGGTCGTTCTGAATCTTCTATTGTTTTTGAATAATAAAAGTACAAGTGGTATATACTTAATTAATCAAAATTAAATACTAGATATATAGAANCAAAATTAAATCCTAGATATATAGAATAATAAAAATGCTAGCTTGAAGTTATTGTGATATACTTAATTAAGTATATATTAGAATAATTAAGTATACCACTTTGTACTTTAAATATAATAATCTTTAAATATAATTAAGTACATGTCAAATTCAATGTGGAGA
The DNA here is from genome assembly GCA_003255065.1 of Cercis canadensis. NCBI lineage: Eukaryota > Viridiplantae > Streptophyta > Magnoliopsida > Fabales > Fabaceae > Cercis > Cercis canadensis. The sequence continues at coordinate 181,634 of QAOA01001561.1, forward strand.
TATTAGAATAATCTTTGCAAAGAAATCCTGCTTTTGTATCCTTTTTTGGGATATAGAATATTACAAAAGTTAGCTCGAATTGTAAGCACTAATAAAGTATGCATATTCGCAGGAATTAATTTATTTGTGAAACTGCGGGAAGAGTTACATCAAAAGGCCACATTAAGCCAATTACTTGGTTCTAACTTCTAACTCTGATAGAATAGTATTCGATTCCAATCCTGCTAACCTTTGTTGGAAATGTAGAATGAAATTGAGATAGGAGAAGTTGAAAATATTTCTATTGCATTTTATCACACAGTAAACTAAGCAAATTATTATCGTGTGTAAAATATATGGTTATTTTATTTAATATAAGATTATTGATCATGATAACCACATATTTAACTTTCATTCCAACTATTTCTCATAATGTTCTATTCCTAATATATATATTTTATATCACAATTTCATATTTATAATAGAAAGTTTATAAACAATAGACTGAAATTTGAGTAGAGATGTAGTTGACCTAAATAATATAGAAAATAAATAATTGAGCCGCTATTTTCACACATTATTTTGTTAATGTCACACCCTATTTAATATCTAAATATGATATAGATTAATTTATCCTCATTCAATGTAAAAAGTTTTTAAAATTTATTAATCATGATATTCTCTTTCTAACTCTTATTAAGTGTAGCTCTATTTTTTTTTTCTTACAATTATTTCCAATTTAATTCTTAAATGGTAAGTATATTTTTTTAGTTCTCACTCCCATTTGCTTCCCCTCACTTCTTTCCTCTCTGTTTTTCTCTTAATCCAAGCATGCCATTAATGTTTCAAGGACAAGTTTTTTTTTTTTTTTTTTTTTTTTTTNTTAAGTTTAAAAGGACGAAAAAAGTATAACACGGGTGCCCAACTTTCTGTTAGCTTGTATAAATTAGGCTTGGTCTGGCCCTTAAAGATGCTTGGCCCGATGCAGAGTGGCCTGGGCCCATATGCTAATCGAGTTAGATAATTAATACATTAAGAGCAATTCATAAACTACCTATTTGAATTTTTTTTGATTAAGGAACAAATTTACGGTTATAAAGTACTTAAATTTTTCCTAATTGCAGTTGTTTGTACAAACTATTTTCAATCAATTTTCATTTAAACTAGCCTCTTGGCAATATTTTCAATCAAATTTTCTTTTGTTTTAAAAAATTTAAATTATGCAGTGTATATAAAATATGCTTGGTTTTTTAATTTTTTAAATGATGCAATTCCCTTAAAATGTCAGTGGTTAAGAAGTGAATTTTTTTTTTCAAATTATGTAATTTTCTAAAGTAGCTAATTTTTCTTTAAGGGTTTGACTTAGTAGTAAAGATGTAATAAGTTCATCTAAGTTAGGCAAGTTCAAATCTCAAGGCCAGCAACTAAGGGAATTTTTCTTTTGAATGTACCAAGCCGATATAGGAGTGCACCATTAAAATTGCCCTAGGAGAGACTTAGTCTCGATTGGTGTACAAAAGATGGATTAAGAATACTCTTACCGTTAAAATAAAAAAAAAATAAAAAAAAATAGAAGTTACCTTCTTCTTGGTTAATAGAAGCAAACAAGACATTGCAACCCAAAGTTCTATAAATACTTTGGAGTTGTTGAATCATCATGATATCATTATATGCATCCTTTACTGCCTTTCAAAAGTAAACCTCAACAACAGGAAAATGTTAATTCTGTGTTTTTCTGACTGCTTCTGGTACGCTATTCTTTAACCTGGTGTTTTTACGAAATTTGTCATTATAATTCACAACTTTAAAGTTAATAGATTTTTAATAAGAAATTGTTGCAACCTATAGTACTAGATTAAGTTGAAATTATATATAGCTTCTTCATTTAAAAACTTGCTTAAATTTCCCTTATATTTAACAGTATTAAGAAGAAGCCTAGTTGGTAATTTTTCTTGACAAAAATAGTAATAGAGCTATCAAATCTTTATCAAAGCTAAAATAAATTTAGTCAAAATTCATAGCTACGTAGCTTAATGGCTAAATTGACTCAAAAATAAGCAAGTGGGTGAAAACACTCAAGTGAGTTTTGTCAACATCATTTTAACTGTGGAGTTTTGATTTGCTTGGGTATTACTATTTTTTTATACTAATCTCTCACTAATTGGGTGAGGTTGTAATGCCCCATTTAAAAGGGGGTGGGGGGTATTTGCATTTTGAACTAGTTTAAGCGTGGTTGGAATGATTTGTTCAAAAATATATCCATGAAGATTCAATTCAGTTCATATTTTTGTTGAGGATTACCTTTCCTCATCATTAAATCTCTTTAGTTTTAATTCCAAAATAAACGAATATCTGCATTATTCCATCTCTATAACTCCTTTAGAATTTTTGAAGCTCATTTATTTGATAAGCATTCTGGAATTTTTCATTCATTTCCGTGGCTTCATATCGTCCCCACAGTAATTGCAATCAGTTTCTGTCCCCAAAATCTGAAGAAATTTCTTTTTGGAGATTTGTCGGAATAATGAACCGACCTCTTGTTATTTGTTAGGGTTTCTTTTATGAATCAGAAAATTTTAATTATTCTTCAAATAAGCATAAGAATATCTCCATAATGTGCTGGAGTTTGTATAAATCTCTATCAAGCCTACTAAACTAAAAACAAGTTAATGGTTTATAACAGATGAAATAAACTTGACATCAACAGTGACTTTGGAAATTTAGTATTTGTTCCTCTGCACTTCCTGCAAATGCCTTCTCCTCCAAATTCTAAAGCACCCTTAGAAGAAATCAGCAACTGAAACTGCCTTTTACTACGTAGGAACATGCTTATAACTGCAGCTCCTTTTACTTGTTAGTATAGATGATCCTTTTCTTCAATATTTTTGTTACATAAAATACAAGAGGATTTTTTACATAACCCGAACACAAAAGTCTTCCTTTTATGATTACTCTGTACAAATTTGCTAAGCAACTGAAAAAGTTAAATATGTTAAACAGAAGATAAAAGACAGTTATGATGGAGGGTGAAGGAGCAAGTGCCACGTCAGTTGGCCATGTTAGTTGCCAACTCAGCTTTAAGTCAATTAAAGTCAAAGTTAGTTAGAAGTCAGTTAGTGCTTAGTCATGTAGTTCAGTTAGTTTATATTCAGTTAAGTGATGAATTAGCTTTGCTGTACAAGCTTCTAGAAGAAGATTGGTTCACCACACTAACTCATCACACTACTATATATTGAGGGACTGCGATACAGAATGTAATCAAGATTATTTTCATTCAATGAAAACGGTTTTCACATGCTAGTTACAGTTTTCTGTTTTCTTGCTTTTCTCTCTAGAATTCCTATTCTGCATAATCTTTCTGCTATTTCTGCTCTTTGCTTTCTGGTGCTTGATCATGGTGTTGCCTAGCTTTGTTCATCAGTGATGATTCATGATCCATCTACTTCTCAGAAGAGTCTCCAATTCTAACATGATATCAGAGCTTCTCTAATGGTGGATCACTTTGCATCTCCTGTGATGTCATCTCAAGGATCAGGGACTTCTATTTTTCCAATGTTAGGTCAGTCTCTCACCATCAAACTCGATAGAAATAATTACTTAATCTGGAGGAATCAACTGCTGAATGTAGTAATTGCTAATGGCTATGAGGAAATTTTGGATGGATCAAGATCATGTCCAGAAAAATTCATCCAAGATTCTACTGCAGGTGTTCTAATTTTGAATCCAGAATATACCTTTTGGCAAAGGCAGCATTGTCTTGTAATGAGTTGGATCTATGCTTCGTTAACTGAACAGATCATGGCTCAAATTATGTTGTATAATTCTGCTGCAGAAATTTGGAAGTCATTGGCAGAATGCTTTGCCTGTTCCTCAAGAGCAAGAATTATGGAACTCAAGTTAAAATTGCAAACTACACAAAAAGGCAATCTTGGAGTGTTGGATTACATTTTAAAGATCAGAAGTTTCTGTGATAATTTGAGAGCTATAGGGGAACACATCACTCAGGATGATCAAGTCATGGCCATCTTGAGTGGATTGGGTCCTGAATATAATCCAGTAGTTGCTCCACTTACTTTTGAATCCATATCTGTTGAAAGTTTACAAAGTCATTTACTCTCCTTTGAAGGAAGGTTGGAAAGACAAAAATCAGTTGATGAGCAAGTGTTGATGCAGGCAAATGCTGCACAATTCAGGCAAGCTGCAGGTAAGAAAAAGTTTCAATCTGGAAATTCTTATTCTGGTTTTCAATTTGAAAATGGTCATGGATCAAACCGTAATTCTCATACTGGAAATGGTAATGGCAATATGCCAAATCGCAACTTCTCAAGCCAAGGTAACTCATTCAGAAGGAATAAACCTAGCTATGGTAATGGCACAGGCCTCAATGCCAAATCTGTCAAAAATCTGGTCACACAGCAACTGAGTGTTGGCACATATTTGATAATGATTTTCAACCCAGATCAGTGAATGGGGAAAGATCACAGGCTCAAGAGCCATAAGCATTAATGGCCATTAAAGGAGCTGTAGACAATACTCCAGGGTTTCTGGATACTGGAGCTACTCACCATGTGACTGCTGATCTAGGAAATCTGGCACTGCACAACCCCTTTGCAAGAGAAGAGGGAGTTACTGTTGGCAATGGTAAGTCCTTGGCTGTGCACAACACATGTACCACTTTTATTCCAACACACAACAGAAATTTGCTGTTAAATCATGTGTTGCATGTACCTAGGATTACTGCCAACTTAGTTAGTGTGCAAAAACTGTGTCAAGATAACGCAGCATATGTAGAATTTCATCCTTATTGCTTTCTTGTGAAGGACCAGAGAACCAAGGAGGTGTTGCTCTAAGGCAAACTTGACCAAGGCATGTATCGAGTCATGACAGCAATGGCTTCTGACAGAGAATGTTCTGCTAATACTGCTAAAGCACTTCAAGTGTTTAGTTTGGATTCTGTTAAGCATAAGTTTGATTTGTAATTATGGCATAATAGATAGGACACCCTGCTACTGAAATAATAAATAGGGTTATGTTCCAGAGTCATCTGCCTAGGTTCAAGTGTAATAATGCACCTGTATGTAGCTCATGCCAATTGGCCAAAAGTCACAAGTTGCCATTTGTAAAATCTGTTTCAAGATCAATAAAACCTTTTTAGATAGTACATGCTGATCTATGGGGTTCACCCTCCTGTGCTTCTGTGAATGGAACATGTTACTTTTTATTGCTCATTGATGATTATACTCGGTTCTCTTGGATTTATCTTCTCAAGTCAAAATATGATACTTTAGAAATGTTTCAAAGAATTCAAAGTATGGTGGAAAGGCAGTTTGAGTGTAAGATCAAAACACTCGAAACTAATTTTGGAGGAGAGTTTGTTGCATTTGATAAACTAGTCAAAACACTAGGTATTCATCATAGGTTTTGTTGCCCATATACACCAGAACAAAATGGTATTGTAAAGAGGAAAAATAGACATGTGGTAGAGACAGGTCTTTCACTTCTTCTCACTGCTGGTATGCCAACCAAGTATTGGCCATTTGCTTTTCAAACAGCAGTTTATCTCATAAATAGGCTTCCTATAGCTGTGTTGCAGCATAAGTCACCTTATGCACTCTTATATAAGAAATTTCCAGTGTTCACTCAAATCAAAACTTTTGGGTGTCTGTGTTTCCCATATCTAAGGCCTTATCATACTCATAAGCAACAAACCAGATCTGCATCATGCTGCTTCTTAGGCTACAGTAACAAACACAAAGGATTTATGTGTTTGAATATGGAGTCCAAGAGAGTGTATATCTCTAGACATGTTGTCTTTGCTGAATCTGTGTTTCCTTTCAAGACCTTTACCTCTGCAGTATCTGTTGACTCTACAGAATGCTCAGTACCAGTGCTTATGTCTCCTGTCTCTAGCATCTCAGTGCCTCACAGACTTCCAGATTTAGATGTCTCATCTCCTGCTAGTTCACCTTCAGTTTCAGGGCATCACACAAACCCAACTCTCACTTTGTCTACTTCAGATTCTGAGTCCATGTCCTTGACCTCCTCTATACCAGATTCTGTGCCAGAACAAGTTGCATCATCTCCTGCTGTGCCTTTATCCACCAGAATGGTCACCAGAAGTCAGAATGGCATTTTCAAGCCAAAAGTCTATACTTCAGCATATTCCATGAAACTTGTGGAACCATCTACATATAAACAAGCTGCTGTTTTTCCTCACTGGGTTATTGCTATGCAGAAGGAATTCACAGCCTTGCAAGCTAATAGCACATGGGATTTGGTGTGTTGTCCAAGCAACAAAAATATTGTAGGCTGCAGATGGGTTTATAAGCTGAAGTATAAGGCTGATGGCAACATTGAGAGGTATAAGGCTAGGTTGGTGGCTTAGGGCTTTACACAGACATATGGCATTGAATTTTTTGAGACTTTCAGTCCAGTAGTGAAACCAGCTACAATTCAAACTGTTCTCACCATTGCAATTTCCAAGGGATGGCCTATTCAGCAACTTGATGTCAACAATGCATTCCTCAATGGAGAGCTTCATGAAGAAGTTTACATTCGTCAACCTCAAGGGTTTGAGGACTCTCAGTTTCTTAACTATGTGTGCAAGCTTAAGAAAGCTCTATATGGCCTTAAACAAGCTCTTAGAGCTTGGTTTACCAAGCTTAAGATCACTTTGCTGTAGTGGGGTTTCAAATCTACTTTCTCTGACAGTTCTCTATTTATTTTTCACTCTTCTTCAACAGTGCTTTACCTATTAGTATATGTCGATGATATCATTCTCACTGGCTCTAACTTGAGTCTAGTTCAGTCACTTGTTACTCACTTGAATTCTGCTTTTTCCTTGAAAGATTTGGGTTCTTTACACTATTTTCTGGGAGTTGAAGTATCTCAACATGCTTATTTACTTCATTTGAGCCAGACTAAGTATGTTTCTGACTTATTACACAGAGTTGGACTTGAGAGTGCGAAGCCTGCTGTCACACCTATGATCAGCTCTCAAATTCTCTCCATCACTGATGGCCAACCTTTAGCTCAACCTCTTCATTATCGCAGCCTAGTAGGAGCACTGCAATACTGCACAATAACTAGGCCAGACATTGCCTTTGCTGTCAACAAGTTGTGTCAGTTTATGAGTTGTCCCACTGATCTTCATTTGCAGGCTGCTAAGATGGTGCTTAAATACCTCAAAGGTACTATCACTCATGGTCTTACTCTCTGCAAGTCCTCTGTGCTGTCCTTGCTTGCTTATTCTGACTCTGATTGGGCTGGCTGTCCAGATGACAGATGTAGCACCAATGGTCATGCTGTCTTTCTTGGAGCAAGCTTAGTCTCATGGTCATCTGAGAAGCAGAGAGTTGTGGCTCGGTCAAGTACTGAGCCTTAGCCAATGCCACTTCAGAGTTAATTTGGTTACAATCTCTTCTGACAGAGCTTCAGTGCCCTATTGCTGTTGTTCCATTGTTGTTATGTGATAACTTGAGTGCTACATTTCTTGCAGCCAATCCTGTTCTCCGTGCTCGCACAAAGCATATTGAAATTGACTATCATTTTGTGAGGGAACGTCTTCTTAACAAGACTCTCAAGCTTTGTCATGTGCTTGCCTCAGATCAGTTGGCTGATATGTTAACCAAGCCCTTGCCATCTAAGGCTTTTCTGTCTAATCGTTCTAAACTCACTATTCTTCCAAGAATTATGAGTTTGAGGGGAGATGTTAAACAAAAGATAAAAGATAGTTATGATGGAGGGTGAAGGAGCAAGTGCCACGTCAGTTGGCCACGTTAGTTGCCAACTCAGCTTTAAGTCAATTAAAGTCAAAGTTAGTTAGAAGTCAGTTAGTGCTTAGTCATGTAGTTCAGTTAGTTTATATTCAGTTAAGTGATGAATTAGCTTTGATGTACAAGCTTCTAGAAGAAGATTGGTTCACCACACTAACTCATCACACTACTATATATTGAGGGACTGTGATACAGAATGTAATCAAGATTATTTTCATTCAATGAAAACAGTTTTCACATGCTAGTTACAGTTTTCTGTTTTTTTGCTTTTCTCTCTAGAATTCCTATTCTGCATAATCTTTTTGCTATTTCTGCTCTTTGCTTTCTGGTGCTTGATCATGGTGTTGCCTAGCTTTGTTCATTAGTGATGATTCATGATCCATCTACTTCTCAGAAGAGTCTTCAATTCTAACAAAATATGTAGGAGTTAAAGCTCTAGCCCAACTCTTTTAGCCACACACCAAAGAATGAACAAAGAAACTGACCAACCTAAACATTTATAGTTTTAGAAATTGAAATAGAAGCGAGTACCGAGTGCATAAGAGAGCAAGAAAGTAGATGTTAGAAAGTGAAAGAGAATATGTATTTAAGTGTTTTTGTCCTTAAATTATTGCTTAACATTCAATTTTCATAGTCTATATAAAATTGGAATAGAGTCAATTTTAGTACTTAGTAGCTATAATCCTTGTGGGACGATACTTAATTCATCATTATATTACTTGCTCATGATATGTACATTTGTGTATGGCTTTTGCGTGATAGTGAACTTATCAAAACACAATTTCATCTACATATAAACAATTATGATAGTAGAAAAACTCCAATAAACTATAAACTATGCTATTCAAACAGGAGCTTAGCACCATTGACTCCTTTAGCCTAATTTCTAACGCACCACGCATGTACTAAATAATACTCCTTAATTTTTATGTTATTCTTCTATCGAACCAGGGTCACAATCGAATAAGTGGCCTATAAAGAACTATGGCTGAACGGGTCCAAATCCTTGTCGGAAAGTTGAATGACTGTCCAATGCTATTCGGCAAAATGATCATAATAATGTCAAATAAAAAAAATAATTACTGAAATAAGTTACTACTCAAACTATATATAAAAATTGGTCTTTTAGAATATTTTAATCCTGGAGTATCAAACAAAATGAGACACACTACTTCAAATGTAACATTGTTCTTAAAGATTCGTAACATTGAAGTAGCAGATCCCAATTAACAAAAAGTAAAAAGCCTGTAGAAATGAGTGAACACGCTAGATTGCTATATAGAAACATACTAGATCAATTCGGCGTATCCTTAAGGGCAGAAAATACTGGTTATGCTGGACATGCTGCATAAATTTTTTTATTTGACAATGTTATTCAATAGTTTTGTTACAGAAAATACAAGAGGATTATTTACATAACCCGAACACAAAAGTCTTCCTTTTATGATTACTCTGTCCAAAATTGCTAACCAACTGAAAAAATTAAATATGTAGGACTTAAAGCTTTAGCCCAACTCTTTTAACCAAACACCACCCCCACCAAAAAAAAAAAAAAGAATGAACAAAGAAACTGACCAACTTCAAAATTTTTCTAGTTAGAAATTGAAGATCCACTCCAAACCAATGGCCCTCCATAGAAGCGAGTACCGAGTGCATAAGAGAGCAAGAAACTAGATCTTAGAAAGTGAAAGAGAATATGTAAAAGAGAAACCGAGTAGTGGGAGTGTAAGAGACAATCTTGGTTGCAGAGTTGATCCTGGTTGGTTTTTGCTTTCTGTTCCCCCTCAGGAGTTGCAACTTCTGATTTTGGGTGATGCTTCTGGGGTTGTTGAACCCCATTTGGGTGCTTTGTAGTTTTGTGTTGTTTCTGGGCCTTTGGCCCCGTATTCTAACCAAAAAAAAAAAAAAGAGAGAATTCTGCAGCTATGTGGTCGTGTGAGAGAAATGAGGAGCTTGGAGAATTGAATGAAGACATACCTAAGTGGGTAGGTTTGTAATTTTTAAGTTACTTTGTTGAAGCCCATTCCATGTGGGGAGAAAACTTCTGATGAAACCTCTACATGCAATTCTTTGTACTGCTCTTGTTTTGTTTTGGTTTTTTTTTTAAAATTTTATTTTCCCTCCTTCAACCAGTAGGAGGAAATTATTTTTCTTCTCTATTTTCTCCCTTGCCCCCTCAACTTCATTCCTCCTTAATTTTCTTCCAATCCAAACAAAGAGTAGAATGTGTTCGTATAGATGAAAAAAGGGTAGGTATTTGCCGAGAAAGTTCTTGATTCAAAGAAGAATTCACATCGCAGCACAGAAATAAAGTAAAATTATGAAGCAATATCTAACAAAAACAATATATACTTTCACTCATCAAACTTGATTTTTACATTTTGATTAAGCTCAGCTAGTTCCTATCTATAATATTCGTAAATTGATAATGCGGAACCCCTTTTTTTTTTGTTATTTTTGATCAGAGAATCCGGAAAAAATTGATGCATGATGACATTGTGACATAAAGAAAGAGATTATTTGACATAAAAATTACACTTTTATAAATTATTTATTTAAATATAACATTTTTAAAATTATTTTTTTTAATATTATAATTTTTAAAAAATTAAAAATAAAAAAAAATATTTTTAGATACGATAAATCTAATTAAACACGCTATGGGCCTCACAGCGTGTCCACCAGACATGTTGCGAGGCCACGGTATGTCCCCTTTCTACTTGCGTGTGTTAGGCCTAGAAAGAATAATGTTACTGCTTGCCTGTGTCAGGCCTCGAAAGAACAAAGAAAGATGAAGGAGAGGAAGAAGAAGAGAAGAAAAGAGGAAGAGGGAAATGCGGAGAGGCCATGCGGATGTNTAGGCCTCACGGCGTATCCCACTAGACATGTTGCGAGGCCACGGTGTGTTCCCTTTCTACTTGCGTGTGTTAGGCCTAGAAAGAATAATGTTACTGCTTGCCTGTGTCAGGCCTCGAAAGAACAATGAAAGATGAAGGAGAGGAAGAAGAAGAGAAGAAAAGAGGAAGAGAGAAATGCGGAGAGGCCATGCGGATGTGGGAAGAAAGAAAAAAAAATTACAAGTAAAAGGTGCCACGTGTCAACGTTTGATTGGNGGATAAATGACTCGTGGCATGTCTCCACAAAACACGGATCATGGTGTGTCTAATAGGACCTACCACATTTGCTTTTTCTTTGCTCTTATGTACCAGAGAGTAACGCGCTAATCAATGATGTTCATCAATCGGCATTTGTTTTCTTTTGTGCTGGGTGTTAATAAACAATTGTTGATGTAAGTCCAGTAATTATCCTTCATGTGAATCGAATAATTAATAACATAGATTAATTAATAACATAATAATTAATAATTATCCTTACGCGTTGTTTGTTTCATTCTTTGTAGGATATTGGCCATTATCCATCTTTGTTTTTTCGTTTTGGCCAAAAGAATGGGTTTGTTCTTTTCTGTTGCCTATTGATATATTTTATTAATATTAAATATAATTTAACTTGCTTAAAATTTATCAATTAATTTAATTTAAATTTTCCTCCAATGATCATGGAAGCAGACATTTCTCGGCCTAAAACTGTAAAAGATGTTTGTCTTTCTCCGCATTGGACTGATTTTCTTCCATCTTATCTGTACCTTTTTTTTAATGGTAAATATTGGACTGAAATTTGAACCTGTGAAAAAACCGTTATAAATTCTCATAAAATAATATTTTATGAAATGCTGTGGGTTTTTTTTTTTTTTTAAAAAGAATACTTATTGTTAATTCTTGATATTAGAGAGTCATGTCCATGTCACATCTGCCCTAAATTGGCTAATTTAGATTAAAAGATTAATTTTTAATGCCACTGTTAGGTTTTAAATGACAAACTGATAGTAAGACTAAATTTACACATTTTGTGAATACAGAGAAATCAAGTCATTCATTTTATGAATATAAGAGGTTCAACATTGTAATTAAGCCTAATAGTAACAAGAACAACTACTTCTCTTTGTCCTTGTGCTAATCCCACTGGAAGTTGGTAAGAGAAATGGACGCAAACTGTCAGAACTAGGAATCAATGGTAGTTCATTATTTGCGAATAATTGGTGTCGTTGCCTGAGTTCCGGTGAGGTAG
>QAOA01001561.1:194126-232680 GCA_003255065.1 Cercis canadensis
AAAAAAAAAAAAAAAAACCAAATCGGGCCAAGCGGGCCAACCCGGTTGAAACCCGATCGGGCCACGGGCCTTATCGGGCCGGGCCAAATTGGCCCGGTTTTAAACGGGCTAGCATTTTAAGAACCCAGCCCACCATTTTTTCGGGCCCCAACGGGCTGGCCCATCGGGCTGAACCCATGAACCCAGCTCTAGTGGGAAGAGAGGTGTTACAGCGACTTGACAATGGGTAGTAGTTGAATGGAAATGTTTAGTTATTTAAGGGAAGTAGTATGCGTACAAGGATTGTCTCTTTTTTTTTTTTTTCACTCTCTCTCTTGCATTCTTACATCAGCTACTTAGTAACTATTTATAGGCTTCTTATCCGCCCAAGTATGACGGTTTTGTAGGTGTAATCGGTCCGGTTCAATCCGGTTTTTACACCAAACCAAAATTGGACCGGTCAGAAGAAACTCGGTTCAGTTCGATTTAATTTTTAAAATTTTTAAGAATAAAACTGAACTAAACCGAATCGGTTGGTTTGGCCATAAAACCTGTTGAAGTCAGTTTTTCAAATTTTAACAAGAAAAAAGCCAAAAAACCTACACATATAAGCAAATCAACCAAAAAAAAAAAATGACAAATAAAGTATCCTAATGCACAAAAAATCAGTAAATCAATAATTAAATATCAAATCAGAAAATCAGTAAATCAATAAAGTATCCTAATGCACAGAAAATCAATAAAGTATCCTAATTTCAATTCATTATGCATCTGCCAAAATTTACAACAAGCAGCAGCATTGTCACCAATTCTATCCTTGTTATTCTAGGCCTCCACCTTATCTTCCTTGATTATCCAACTTGAAAGTTCTTCAAGCTTTCAATTCTAATACAAGGTTTCTCCATCAATTGAGAGGCTATAAGGAAACTACAGTCAAATAAATTTAAAAACCAAGAAAGCAACAAAAACTTTAAGTCACTATTACTCAAAAGCTATTCTAAAGTAAAAGTAAGGAAGCCTTTCAACTATAACAAGAAGCATAAGAGAGGCTATAAGGAAACCAAAAAAGGAGCATCACAGAGGGTGAATCTATAAAACTGTGAGGCAAAATCTGCTGTTGCAACAAAAAGTTGCTATTGCAACAATATTAGAAGACTGTTACCTAACTGCCCTAACCTATTGCCCAGGAAGGAGTGAAGAAAATAATAAAATAATTACGTAAAAAGACTAGAAATAAAGAAATAGCATGCATTAACACTAAAACAATAGACAAGTAAAAAAAATGATTTGATTTGGAAAACTTCATCTGTGCCTTCCAAACAAGATTTCCTAGTCCTATAAAACAAGCAAAGGGGCATCTATAGCATTGTCTGTAACCAAAAAGTAAAAGAACAACTACACTCAGACACACAATTTCTAATCATCACTAGAAGAACCAATTTATATTATGAGACCTATGGTGGTGGAGACCAAAAACCACATGTGGCCAGGGACACTGCTGCTCCTAATATCGCCAAAATGGTTGAATGGGACCACCTCTCTCCTTTCTAATCACACACCTATTTTGGGTGTATTCCATTAAAGATGACAAGATGATTCATTCCCTGTTATCAACTTTATTTCCTTAGTTTTTTAAAAAAAGAAGTGACTTTGTTATTAAGTATATTTAGACCGAAGAGAAGTTATTGCTATGTATTATGTATTCCCTTATTTTGAGAGAAAACTCTCTAATGTAGATAAACTTTTCTCTGATATTAATGTTGATCTGGGAACTTAAGTGAATAAGCAATAATATAGTAGTGTTTCTTCACTTCACTTCACTTCAACCATGTTTCTTTTTTTGATTGATCAACGGGGCAAGAGCCCAACAAAAGCACAAAGCAAAAACTACCCAGGAACCACTCTGGGCGTCGAGACACCCAAATAATCCCCAAACACAAGATCCCTAAGAAACAAAGGACAAACAGAAAACTGAACTATACAGAAAGAAGCCTCATGCCCTTTTCTAGCTAAGGCATCAGCGCACTGGTTACTCTCTCGAAACACGTGCTTGATCACGAGCTCCCATCCTCGACGTTGAAACTCACGACATTCTTGGACAAGGTTGTAACATGGATGAAGCTTACTACGACAAGAACGCAGAAGATGCACAACACACTGCGAGTCGATGTCTGCCTCAACCTTAGGAAAACCCATCTCCCAAGCAATACGGAGACCATAAACCAGACCCCAGAGTTCTGCATGAATGATAGAAACAGGGCCCAAATTACACATAAAACCTGTTATAAAAGAACCATTTGAGTCTCTAAGTAAACCCCCACACGCTGCGGAGGAAGGAGAGCCAAACCTAGAGCCATCCGAGTTGAGTTTGATCCAGCCATTCCTAGGTAAAACCCACGAGATATTCTGAGTACTGGGCAAAACCTGCCGAGGGCTTAAACAAGAGAGGGAATTAACTTCCTGAAATTCCTTAACCCTAGAGTAGATAAGGGGGACCAAATCGCCTCGATCAGGAGCGCTACTGCCGTCGAACACAAAAGCATTACGAGAAGCCCAAAGGGAGTGTAAAGCCACACCGAAAAGGAGAGCCCAACTAAAACCATGTTTCTGAAATTAATGCACAATGACATTTAGCAGTGTTTTCCTTGTACGTGTCACTATACATTTAGCTATTGCTTGCAAATACAACTAAACAATGGTGAATTAAAAATGAAAGAGATCATGTCTAAGAGTGACAAAAAATCCAGAAGTTTCTCACTCCTTTTTCTAGTTTACAAGCAAACATCCAATCATAATTTCTCCAACACATGATTCATTTAATTGAGAGGAGTAGACCACATGAGATGCATGTGCTTGTGGGAAAGACAAGACTACCATTTACAACATTATTACAACATTTAATAACAAATTATTTTTTATTTTAATAAATTTTGGTTCACATATATTATAGATACACAAATGAACAATTCTGTACCACTAACAAAATCAACCAATGATAGTAGCATGAGAAAACAAAGACAACCACTCAGTTCCAATCCATTTTTCTCAATTACTCCAATGAACCAAATCCAACATTTCTACCATCTAACAAAACACAAAGAACCAGCAAAATTAGACTGGCTAACAACGCAATGAGATAGAAAGAGGATACTGTAATCACACATCTCATAAATTTAATTAAACAACCCCTCTATTCCCCGACAACTTCTAGTACATTTTTTTGGTTTTAGCTCTTTATTATAGTCTAAAGAATCATCATTTTGGCTTTCTATAGTTTAACTTCCGCACATCCCAGAAGATTTAATTTCAATTCTAGTTTTTCTAATGAAAAATTCAGAACAATCCTGATCTGGGTTTTGTAAGGAAAACATCTTCAATCTCAAAAATCAAACAAAAGCAATCCTACACTACTCATTGTCTTCTTTAGATGTTGCCCTACACTACTCACATAAATCTTCAAGCCAAAAATTACACTATTTGAGACAGAATCAGAATGGCCCAAGGGGGTTTAAAAATCCAGAGTGCAGCGAGACAGAAAACAAGACATGTAACTCACCTGCAAGTCTGCAACACCCAGAGACACCGGCGATGAACCGACGAATGAGGAGAGTGATAAGGAGATTTGAGAATGAGAGGGAGGGAGAGTTGGAGAAGGAGAGAAAATTCTGAAGTTAAGGATTCTGATTGAGTGATTTCTGAAGTGAGGGCTGAGGGAGGAGTCAAAGAAGACTCAGGGCAACTGGGATATTTATCAAAACGACGTCGTATCCCTATACTCGGTTCGGTTTGGTTTATCACCGATTTTTCTTCACTGAAACCGTAAAACGAACTGACTCTATTGGTTTTTCATAAAATCAAACCGTGAACCGGACCATATACCACAGTTTGACTCGGTTTTCCTTTGGTCCGGTCCGGTTCGGTCAATTTTGCCGGTTTTCCGGTTTTTCCTTACACCCCTAGTTTTGTGTAGACTTTTTTCTTTCATTTCTAGACTTTTCTTTTGTAGTTGTTAGTCTAGATTTTTTTATTAGTTTCTTTTCTTTTCACTAGTCTGCCAACTTCTAATATTTTTTACTGTCTTCCGTAGCTTCTTTTCTTCCTTGCTTGGTGTTGATGACATTTCTAGGATGACAGTGGAGCTTCTTCAATTCTTTGGATATTTTTAGGATAATTCAGAAATGTGGGCAATTATTTTAACAGATATGTACGCAGCTTCTTGGAAGATGCCACCTTACTTATCATGTACACTTTCTAAGAAAGAATAAATTGAATGACATTATTTGTTATATTATTTTTCTTATAAATACACACACACACGTGAGTTCTGCGCTTCAATCATCATCTCTTACCTAGTCTCACACTTTACAGAGAGATCTATCTATGGCCGCACGGGTCGAAACCCTGCTGAGAAAATTGAATAAATGTGCTGGAGAGGTATCTGACGAGGAAATATCACAGCCTCTGCTTAAAATGAAAAAAGAATTTGAAAGGGCATTGCAATCTTTGTCTGGCGATGTCGAATGGAAACGGGACAATGATGATGCGTTGGCTAAAGCGATTTCCCAAATCGTGGATGTGGTGCAAGTGGTAGAAGATATCACTGATTTGTTTTCCTACGAGGCTGAAGCTATTTCCAGAAGAAAGTCGGAAATCTATTCCAAGATGCGTCAATTCCTGCACAAAGATCGAGGAGCTGGACAGGTTTTGGTGTTTGCCTTGGGTCGAATAAGCAGTGTTAGTGGGCTATTTGGAGGGTCCTTCCCGGATATGCTAAAGAATTTCTCCGACCAAGTTTGCAGTCACTTGGAGAAACTCCTGTGGCATATACAAATTACTCTGCAAAATGGCCATTGTTCTTTCAAAGCTGAGGTACAGTTCACGGACGAAGATGGATGGGAAAATATACAGTTTGACCTTATCCATGACGAGTCCGAGCTTACAAGCCACGTGGGAAGCGAGGAATGGATCAGTGGCTTTGATGTGTCTGTTTGGGAGATATATGAATATGATGATCAAGTGGACATTGCTGTCATGCCTGAGGTGGGAGATCAATTTTCCCAACCAAGAAGTTGGCCCTTGTCCGCAAGACAAAGGAGACAATTTGACAGGACGGTATGTTGGAGGGCAGAACTTGGCCATCAGTTCTAGAGTCAAAATACACTTTCAGTTCTGCCTCGCGCTGCCACTGCCACCGCGAGACAAGAAAGGAAATTGGTGGTTTTAGTTCAGATTTTTCCTGTCCATGTTTTCATTTCTTGTTCCTCTTATGTTGATATCTCTAAAAAAGCCCGATTGTTTGGCCTACATCTGGCTTGTATGCCTAACTCTGGCCAAAAGATTTTCAAAGCAGGCCTGACCTATTAGAGCCAAAGCCTAGCCTGTTTTCCCCTTAATTAGTCTTCTCTCATTTGTGGATGTAAGCAATTCAATGAACCTTATTGAATTTTGGTGTGATTGCTTGTTTTATTTTAATTTTGTTGCTCTAATTTTCCCCATAGCCTGCAACAGAGAGTGAAGAAGGGATCGTGTAGGGATTTTTAAAACAACATTGTCTTAATCCTTTTAATTTGAGAGTCTTACCCATATCAAATCATACATGTCAAATAGAAAATTAAGGTTACATCATCAATTAACTGGTTATATAAAATTTTTCATCTACTTTCATTGAATGGACCTTACAAAAGACTGATTTGATAAATAGAATAATTATTTAAGAATTAAAATAACATAAAAATAAATCAAATAAAGTGACAGTTAACCAATAATTTAAAGATGAAAATGTATTTTACTAGAAGTATGATTGCTATTTTTTCTCATTTTTTTTTATGATGGTTAGCATTGTCTTTTGGCTCAAACAAGAGTTTTTCATGGCTCCACAATAGGGAAAATGATATTCTTATATAATTCTTCATACATTATTTTTTATGATATAGTTACAGTGTACAGTCAAGATTTGTTGAAAGAAAAATTCATGTGGGTCAATGTAGAATGTTTATTAAATCTCTAAATTGTATAATTGTATAAATATAAGAATGGTGTAAAAAAAAATTGATGTGAAAGCATCTACTTACCACAATAGTAATTATAGTTGCATTCTTTTTCCCTGTGCAAATTGGCATATAACTGTAGGGTATTTAATTACTTAAGAAAAGAAAAGAAAACCCATTGTAGGGTATTTCGTGGCTAGGTGACTTCATTAATTGGTTTGATCAATCTGAACTTTAATGGTGATATTTATATGAATACGTAAAAAACTATGCTACTAATTCTGCCCTAATCATATGAATAAACACAACACAATTGATTTAGAAGTTTTTTAGAAAGGTTTAGATTTTCTCATATCCTTAATTTCTAGCTCTATATATTTATCAAAAATAAAATATGCCTTAATCTTTTTAAGAGTTGGAACCGGCTACCAACAGGGAAATAAAAAAGAAAATTCAATGAGAACTGAGAAGACAATTTTTAAAGCTTACAGATAATGACATAAATGATTTTTTAATTACCTTTTTTTTTGTGCCTATTGATAAATAGCGACCATAATTGTAATTGAAAAATTTTGAATTAGAAAAGAAATTGTGAAAATTAGTCTTATAATTGAGAGTATGCTCTACTGAGTTAGATTGTTTTCTCAAATAATTTTTTAATTATGTTGATAGTTTTTTCTTTGTTATAATAATAGTGTTACTATTACGTTAGTTTAGTTAATGAATAGTCACCTCACCGTATGTGTTGATGAGATATAAAATTGCTACTTGCTAGTCATCGGCTCACCGCGTTAGGTGTGAAAACGATACACACATACACATATATTCGAATCTCCGAGCATTTATGACTAAAAAGTCTAATTAATTAGTTAACGACATTCTAGATTGGCCTAAGACAAATCAAATCCCATTCAGTGTGAAATATTATTATATATATATTGTCTTCAATACTTTTATCATATCATTATTGGCTTTTGATGTAAAAATTAATAAGAACGTTAATACTGAAGACTTAAGCCTCCTCTAGACATTTCCTCAATTTGTTTAGCTGACTGTATGGGTGTTTGCTTTGTTAGGAGTTAGTTTTTCTTCTTTATTCAAAAAAAAAAAAAATTCAAAGTTAATATTGCATATAGATAGGCAAAAATACCCAGACTCTTGTCCCCATATTTTGACAGATGTGAAGACACTCATCCAGATTCTTATGCTTGTTTTACCTTTCAAAGTCCTGATACACTTCAATTAGCTATTTTGCAGTGAATCCCTAAGAAATTAGATTTGAATGAGAATTACAACTTGGTATATTAAACATTTTTGAGAATTATTATATATTGCAGCCAAATTTGGTATATATAATTATCTATTTAGTTGGCTTAATTGGTAGAATTGAGCTACATAAGGTCTTTAGTTCAAATTTTATTGGTCATTGTTTGTTGATAGGATCCACTAATTGTAGTGTGTCCCATCCCATCTTAGAGCTAGAGCAACCTATCCGCTTCCTAAATTTTTGATTATAAAAATAATCTACTTAGCTAATTAATCATACATTAAACTATTATCAATTTAACAAAAGCATCCCAACAAAAAATTCGGCATTGTTTGGTTTTGTTTTTTATAAAACATTTTCACATTATCTTTTAGTCAAATACCAAACCCAAACACGAGGATAGGGTCTGCAACACCCGGCTTGCAAATTAGAGTTGATAGTTCAAAGTGCCAATAATACGTTTCATGGTAAAATAGCTTCCTGAAATTTTATTTTTTAGCCTTCTCATGGTCAAAAACCGTGAGGATCATTGGCACCTTTTATCTCGCCACATTTTTCATAGAATTTTTCACAATTTTTACAATTTTTTTTTTCTCATGTCTTTTTTTCCGTGAAAAAGTACTGCAAAAAATAAGTTAAAATTTGACCCGTAAAAAAATTGTGAGAAAACCGTGAAAAATTCTCAAATAATAATGTTCCATGAAAAATTTGTCAGAACTTGACTATTTTCTTATAGTGTTATGGTGCTGTGGCAAATGATATATAAGACAGCTCCGGGGTATAGGATGAGATGTCTATTTGAAGCACGTTTGAGCAACCAAGATGCTAATTTAATTGATGGCCAAGATAGGCTTCAACGGAGAGGATTGGCTCAAGCCATATGCTGTTTTCATTTTGTGTTGTTTGTTGTCTTGGTGATAAGCTGCAAGTCTGTTTTGTTAGGAGTTTCGCTCTGTTTTCCTTCTTTGTCTACCCAATAAAAATAAGTTAATTGTGCTCCTCACCTTGTTGTTTTGCATTAAAAGCCCTCGGGAGATTGTGGGAAGAATTTTTTTTGAATTCTTTAAACCCATTAGATAAGCCTATTTGGGCTTGAACTCTTCTAACTGCGTTCCAATTGTACAATGAAAAACGAAAAATTGTTGAAGCCGTTAGGTATAGTTCAAAAAAATTATAACCAGAGAGAGTCATGTGAAATGGTGTGGGTTTTTTTTTTAAAAGAACTTATTGTTAATTCTTGATATTAGAAAGTCATGTCCATATCACATGTGCCTTAAATTAGCTAATTTAAATTGAAATATTAATTTTATTGCCACTGTTAGGTTTTAAATGGCGAACTGATAGGAAGACCAAATTTACAAATTTTTTGAATATAGAAAAATCAAATCATTCATTTTTTTGAATATAAGAGGTTCAAAATTATAATTAAGCTTAATAATAACAATTAAGAACAACTACTTCTCTTTGTCTTTGTGCTAATCCCACTGGAAGTTGGTCAGAGAAATGGACGCAAACTGTCAGAACTAGGAATCAATGGTAGTTAATTATTTGCGAATAATTGGTAAGTGAGCTCAATGAACAAAATAATGAAGGGAAAAAAAAATGAGAAGTGGGGATACCACATTCATGTGATTTTGAAGCCCCGGAACTCACCACATGACAAAGTCATACGCGTTTTAGGGAACAACGACAGCAGACGTGGAGTTGATTAATTACTAATTATTTACTTAATTCATGTCGTTGTTACAACCTTTTCTTTTTTATTTGTTGTTACAGGACAGGGTCCTTAATTACCAGGCTAGTTCCTAATCTTGTTTATGTTCTTTGTATTGTCTATTAAAATTACAAGTCAACACAAACGA
Source organism: Cercis canadensis (assembly GCA_003255065.1). NCBI lineage: Eukaryota > Viridiplantae > Streptophyta > Magnoliopsida > Fabales > Fabaceae > Cercis > Cercis canadensis. The sequence goes on from QAOA01001561.1 coordinate 203,222, forward strand.
CCCAAAGTCTTTCCTGAATCATTGTAAATCTTGCTAAATTGGATCAAGAATTGAAGCAAAATGTGAGCTGAGCCCAAGTCAACCCTCAACATCTATAAATAAATGACATGTTGCTTCCTTATTCCCTTCCAAAGAGCTTGCAAGCTTTTGCTTTCCATCTACCCTCTCCAACTTCCTCAGTTACCGGTGTCAAATCCATATAATACTTTGAAGGTCTTGAATCACTAGAGTTCATTCGGAGGCCTAGGACGCCAAGGACAGCAAGCAATTAATTCTGCTTATTCTCACTGTTTTGAAGAACAACGATATCAGGTACGCCATTTTCTACGTTTGTAGTTTGAGATTAAGAAGTATTAGGCAATGTTGTGTTATAAATTTGTTTGATTTGAAAGACATCAAGAAATGAAAACTGCTCAATGAGAGATGGAAAAGAGGGTGTCATAAGGGCGGAAAAACAGTAAGTCATCTTGAAAGAACAAGAAAAATATGAGAGGAATGAATGAGAACAATTTAACCTTAAACATAACAAAATGACCAATCTCTCTAGAAACTGATAGAAACTTAATTGTCTTTAATGTTATTAAATGATATTCTTTTTCAAGTTACTATATCAATGCCCTAGCAAAGGGTGAATTGGTAACTTCATTATTATCAATCCTTCATTTTTTTTAATCAGCAACATCATCGTTGTTGATGGATTTTTTTTTCTTCACTGGAATACGATGACTTCGATTGCTCCGCCTTTGGAAAGTCTGATAAGTAACACTGCCGGCCGAAAACATGTTTTTCATACTGTCAGATTTTAAAATTTATTCTTGCAGATCATTATTATGTTTGTGAAGGTGTGTGTACTATTCAGTATGATTTGCTGAGCTAGGTGAGGTAAAGAACAAAGAGAAGGAAAATACTGGAAGCTTGCACTTTATTGCTGTATGTGTGAGTATATATATACGGTTACAAAGAGATTCAAAATAAATCAAAATTGAGAAACCCTAATGCTGTATACAACAACTTCTTAGGAGTTTGTTGTTTTTGATTCTCCATCAGGTGAAACGTTTGAGTTTAAAGTGATTGAGAAGAAGCAGCCTTCCCTTTAGGAGCCCTTTCTTTTGCAAAAACTGTGCATCTGATTGAGATTCTGACATGTCCAGAAGCTTAAATTTTCAAGATTCAAATCATGTAAGAAAGGTAGTGAATTATTTCCTAAGCATAGTAGATAATTAGAAGTCGTGGTTAGATTTTAGTGAAGAATACAAAATATTATGGTTCAGTAGATTTGATGACATTTCTGTGTCAATTACACAACTGGATGGTACCCCTTTGGTTGGATCCTTTAATCCCATTTTCTCTTTAATTTCTTATTTGGTGGTTGGTTTGTTTCTCAATATGATTTTGGCATATATTGAGCTTAGGTGGTTTCACTTTTTATATTTTATTTTTATGGAAATTGTTTCTAAGATAAGGTTTTGCAAATATTTGAGTTTGAGTAACCTTATCTTGAACAATTTCTGTCCGAATTGGCTGTTAGAGACGCTAGATCGAAACATAATATAATTTGTATTGACCAAGACTAAAACTTAGGTCCTATTGACTCTATTATCACTATAAAAATGTCTGGGCCAACTAGCAAAGCTCTTATCAATATTAATCCAATTGAGTTTTTAAATCAATGGAACTCAATAATGTGTGCGTATGTGTTCACATTAAACCATTACATGGACACTTATATTATTTTGTTTGACTTCCATTACTGCTATTGTAAATCAAATGAAGCTTGATTTTTATGATATATATATTTTTTTATCTTTGATTTGAACCATAAGTTATATTGAGTTTCAAATTCCATTAGAGATATAGATTTAATTAGTTTTGAATCTTCTCTTGGGCGAGCTTGAAGATATTTTCTAAATTATTATATATTTTCCGGTTATTTGGTATAATCAAGAATTTTTTTTCTCTCATTTCATGAAAGGAAAATCTTCTTCAAACGTATTATTTAATGATTAATTTTTCAAAAATATTGATTAAAAATTTATTAGGGGTTAATTAATTATTAAGCATGTTTAAACTGATCCAACACTTTTATTTTGGGGATTATATTTCTGTTATTATTCAGTTAAATAGCTTTTACAAAAAATAAAAATGACCAATATTTCATAAGAAGAAACAACAAAGAATATACTTTTATCCCAAATTTTTAAGTAGCCTTAGTCTACAATTAAAATTTTTGTGAACTATGTCAATTAAAGACTGATGAGTGATGCCTCGTTAGTAAAGTATTATACAGTATATTTCTATAATTGCAGAATAGAGACTAATAGGACATCACTAAAATATTTACAAGATCCTGCTAGAACTTGTCCTATTAGTCCAACTTGTACAAGTATATATATGCATTGTAGTTTGGTGTCACTCCAGTATGCATTGTCTTACTAAGTGCACCAAAGAATTTTTCTTTGTATTGACGCGAGATGGGATTTTTTCTTGGACTGATAATATTTTTCTACCCGAAACAACCAAAAATATGGACTCCGCTGGTGAACTTATTTGAGGAACTTACCCATTGCAAAGACTCTTATTAGTTGACACTTTCTCTACACATTTCATGCAGCTTACAGCATTCCATGGATATAGAAGACATAAAGATGATATATACAGGACTCATACTTCGCGGTTTGATCTCCTTGAGCATATTGGCACAAATCATTCTCTTTTTTTGGATCTTTTTCCGCAAGGGAAATCCCATAGGATCTATAAAAAGAATCCTCTGGCTTGGCGTACATCTAGTGGCTGATTCTATTGCAGCACTCTCTCTGGGAAATATCTTCCAAACCAGTATGACTCCAGGTCCCCAGGCAAGTGTGAATCACCAAATCAACTCATTGGCCCTTTGGGCAACTTTTATTCTTTTGCACCTCGGTGGACACAATACAATTACTGCCTTCACTTTGGAGGACAACCAGTTTTGGTGGATTCATTTGCTCAAATTCTTAGTCTATGTGGGGATAACAATTGTCATTTTCTTGCTGTCATACCTAGAAGGAGGAATTAGTTATTGTGTCCTAATCTTGCTTGTTGCGGGTATTTTAAAATCTTGTGAGCGTGTTTTAGCAATCAATCGTGGGAGCATACGCAGACTAATGCGATCAGCTCGAAAAAACTCAGATGCTAGTCCATGCTGTTTCCATGTCAATGAAAGAGATATAGAAGAAGGTGGGGAGCAGGGACCTCAGCCAGAAGAATTGCAATTGCACACTGATGCCAACATAAAGGCATTGTGCGACGCCTATAAATGTTTTGGAAGGCACAAAGACATCTACATCGACCACGTAATTACCTGTGCAGATGTGAATGGATTCAGGGACAAAACCATCGAAGATTCCATTAAGTTGCTGGAAATGGAGCTCGGTTTTGCCTATTACATGTTCTACAGCAAGAGCGTTGTAATTGACAAGTTCTGGGGTGGAATAAGTTGGATCTTTCGAGTGACAGGCTTTGCTTTGATTATTACTGCAGGTATTTTGTTTGTCAGTGTTGACAGGCACCAACTTTTGGAGATTGATCCAGTTATTACTATTACTTTGCTGTCAAAGGCGGTAACCCTAGAATGTGTAAGTTTTTTTGTTTCTCTCTTGTCAAATCATACACTTGTGAACATTGGACATCGACCTGGATGGATATGGAGAAAGCTTGTGTCCATGATTTTAGCTTGTCAGAATTATCTAGAAAGTAGAACTGGACCTTGCACTAAAGTTGGACAATTCAACTTGCTTTCATACAGCTCCACTGACCGCAAATCTTGGAATTTTATCAAGTACTTTCTCGAGCAATTTGATGTCAAGGAGTTTAGTGACAACTACAGGTACAATAAGCATGTTTCATTGGATGTTAACCAGAGAACCCTCCTTTTCGAACAGGTGAGGTCAATGTCAACAAACACACAGCAGGGACAAGATAGAAGTAGGACAGTTGCAGATGTCAAACCTACTCCTATAGGCTATCACATAATCGAACAACTAATCACTGGAAACCCTGCTGGTTCGGTTGAAGGCCGTGAGGTTTTGATTCAAAGCCGTGAAAGAAGTTTTGAAGAGCGTCTTCTAATTTACCATGTAGCTACAGAGTTATATTACGACAACATGACAAATCATCCAGAGCAGGAGAATCCAGCAGAACAAGGAAATGGGAACCCATCAGAACAGAAGAATCCTACAGAACAGGGAAATGAGATTCAATCAGAAGAGGGAAATCCTTCAAGACAAGAGAACTCATCACCAGAACAGGGAAATCTTTCTGTACAAGACATGAAGTATCTGAAAGCAACTAAGATCCTGTCTGATTACATGATGTACCTACTTGTGGTGCATCCTTCTCTATTATCGCCGGTGTTGACCCCTGAACTGAGGAGCTACCGAGATACTCGTGCCGCAGCACTGAGGTTTTTCCAGGAGCACTCCAGCCCAACTGTGGAGGATCCATATGAAACAATGATGGCTCACTATGATAGGTTTTCTCGAAGGGCTGAAAATTATAAAAACTCTGTGGTACAAGATGGAATAAAGGTGGCACGTTATCTCATATCCAAAAGAAACGATGATACTGGGAGGCTATTGTGCCAACTATGGCTTGAGATGCTGTGCTTTGCTGCCTCTCAATGTACGGGCCAAAGCCATGCCAAGCAGCTCGGTAAAGGAAGAGAACTTTTCACCATCATTTGGCTCTATATGATTCATTTAGGTATGAGCTATGAGTACGTCGTGCAAAAAGCTGGAAAAATATTTTTTGTCACCGGAAACCTGTCAGCTACGGCTCCACAACAATGAGCATTCACATCAAGAGCAGTTAGAAGAGGTATAACCATAACAATACTAGCACTGCGACATCCTGATATATAGCACAGTGAAGCATATTTACCAGATTAACTATACCTCCTGCAGGTACAGAAGTTTTGATCGTGGTACGGTTACAGAATTCGTGGTACATACATATGTACACGTGTGTGTGTGTGTGAGCCCACATACAGTGTTCTTTTCCAAGTACCCATGAATCTGGTAACTATGCAATGAACTTCCATTTTAGTGTTATGGTACCATCTTGTAACTATGAGTGATGACATTTTTTGGGATTATGAAACTTCAGCAACCACTGTCTGTAAACGGTGAACTCTTTCTTCTTATAGAGCATGTGTTACATAATGTATATGTAACAATACTGGGTTTGATCATAACTATTTATCCAAGTTGTGTTTTACCCAAAAACGTTACCAAATTAATTCTGATTTCCTAAGATGAGATATTGAGTTAATTTCATTTATATAAACTTCAAGGACGACCATATTAGGAAACGAATATTAATTCTCTACCTCAGTTAATAATTAAAATAAATCCGTTCACATGTACATTTTATGTTTGAATTCATCCTTAAGGGTTATGGCAGGGTTTGGGATAATATGTTTGGGAGGCCAAATTCCTGACATGGGAATTCTCAAGTTTTGATAGAATACAGCCAATCAGGTAGGATTAGGCAAACGAGAGGGGGTGAACTGGTTGAGTTCGAAAATTCAGATTTTAGCCTTTTAAAACAAGTTCTCAAATTGAGTTAAAATTTTGTTCACAAAGGCTATCCAGTTAACTAAGGTTTAGTTTATAGAGAAAAATAAATAAATGGAAACAAGTATAACTGTATTGATGTGTGTAACTGTATTTATAAGGTTACAAAAGAGTCTAACTAAATAAAAGATATCTAAAGAATAAACCTAGATAAATAATGAATTAAATATAGTGTAACAATCGTAGTTCTATTATACTAGTATGTTTAGTATAATAGTCCTAATAGGTATAACATTCCTAGTGGGTTTGGAAACCCTAGCTCAAACCCTAGATAAGGTTTTCTCTATCACGCCCCCGCAAGATGTTGGAACCATCAAGAATGCCAATCTTCTCGAAGATGAGTGAATACAGACAAAGGCAATGGCTTGGTGAGAATGTTAGCAAGTTGGTCCTTTGTAGAAACATGAGACACTTGGAGTTGATTACTTGAACTTTCTCCCTTACAAAGTGATAATCCAGTGAGATGTGTTTCATACAAGAGTGAAAGACCAGATTGACACACAAGTAAGTAACTCCAATATTATAACATTAGATAATAGGCATTGTAGTGAGTGTGATACCAAGCTCCTTGAGCAGATTTCTTAATCAGGCAAGTTCAGCAATGGTATAGGCTATAAAATGATATTCTGCTTCAGTGCTAAAGCGGGCTACAATGCATTGCTTTTTTTAGGACCAAGAGAGGGCATTGGTGCCCATGAACACTATGTGAGCTTAGGTTGAGGTGCGATCATTTGGATTATCCGCTCAATCAACATCTAAGTAGTCAAATAGTTGAAAAGGACTATTACCTTTCAAGTGAAGACCAAAGAATACTGTTGTTTTGGGATGCCAGAATACTCTTTTCAAGGCAGTAAGATGCGTGACAATGTGCTTGTGCATGAATTAGAACAATTTGTTCACTGCATAGCCAATGTCAGGACAGGTTAAAGAGAGATATTGCAATGCTCCAATGAGACTTCTTTATTTTGTAGGATCTGTGGATTGAGATCCATCATTAAGACTCAAGGAGAGAGATGTAGACATAGGGGAATTGACCCCTTTTGCTTCAGACATATTTGATCTTTCATGTAGATTTGTGATATATTTGTGTTAAGATAAAAAGATGCCATTTTCTTGAGAAAGAAACTCGACACCAAGAAAATAGATGAGGTGCCAAGATCCTTGAGAGAGAATTTAGTAGCTAGCTGCTTGCAAAATTGAGATAAAATTGCAGTAGAGTTACCAGTGAGCTATAAATTATCTACACAAATGAGAAAGTAAGCAACAATACTAGATTTATTGTAGATGAACAAGGAGCCATCAGATAAAGAGTTGATAAATCCAATAGAGAGAAGAAACTGAGCCAATTCATAGTACCAAGCTCGTGAAGCTTGGTTAAGGCCATAAATGGCTTTATGCAACTTACACCCATGAGATGGTTGGGATGGATCAACATGCCTTGGAGGTTGGGCCATGTAGACTTCATCTTCAAGAGTGCCTTGTAAAAAGACATTATTGACATCCATATGCTTGAGGGACCACTGGTTGTGAAGTGCAATGGAGATGATAGCCTTAATGGTAATAACAAGACTGAAAGTCTCTTTGTAATCAATGCGAGGGTGTTGAGAATAGCCCTTGGCAACTAGGTGAGCTTTGTACCTTTCAATGGTGCCATCTAGTTTTCGTTTAACACGGTAAACCCACTTATTGCCAATGATATTGACATTGGGAAGGGAGAAAAAGGAGATCATGTACCATTTGTGAGCAATGCATCAAATTCATAGGACATAGTAAGACACAAGATTGGTGGAAGGGGCAGTTAGAGGCTAAGTTTGGGATTTTGTGGACACATTGGTGGTGAGAGGTGAGGTGAGATTAGTGTACTCTAATTTGAGAGTGTATTGTTCAAAGTCCACCAATTTATCCTTGAGTTCAAGGAAGGTATTGGGATTGTCTCAAGCTCTAGGAGGGCCAGAAATGGCGTTATAATCAAGACCAAGCCCATTGAGGGCATAGATGATTAGGTCAAGGTCATCAACAGGGTGAAAAATGATGGCAATTTCATCAGAAAGGTTTTTGATCTGCTGTAGATATGTGCTTGTAGAGAGAGAGCCAACAGTGATGGTGGAAAGTTTGGCTTTGGGAGACATAAGCCGAGATCTAGACTTACTAGCAAGGAGGGTTTTAAGGTGATCCCAAGTGGGCATTGGAAGGCTTGCTAAGAAGATTGAGAACATTAGGCTTAAGAGAAGAGGTAATAGCATGGAGGATAAGTTTATCTTGACGGGTCCAAAAAGTGAAGGTAGGATTAGGGACAGTGGTGCTTTTGGTAGTGATGGTAGGAGGAGGACAAGGTTGGGAGCTATCTATGAATGGCATTAAGCCATGGCCTTGAAAAAGGGCGTCAACTAAGGTACACTAGGAAGAGTAGTTGTTGTGGTTAAACTTGATGGGGACATGGGTGGAGGTGAAGGAAATAAGGAGGGAAGAAGGTTGTGTTTGGGCGGAAGCAATTGTGATAGGTGGCAGGGAAGAAGAGAAGGATGAGTTGAAGGCCATGGGAAGAGAAAAAAAATGTTGTAGACGTTGGGAGAAAGAATGAAAAAGATGGATGTTAAGCAATAAGCTTTGATACCATATAGAGAAAAATAAAGAGATGAAAAAAAATTGTAATTGTATTGATGTGTGTAACTGTATTTATAAGGTTACAAAAGAGTCCAACTAAATAAAGGATAACTAAAGAATAAACCTAGATAAATAATGAATTAAATCTAGTGTAACAGTCCTAGTTCTATTATACTATTATGTCTAGTATAACAATCCTAGTGGCTTTGGAAACCCTAGCCGAAACCCTAGATAGGGTTTTCTCTATCATAGTTGACTCCAATAACAGTTTCGTTTAACTTAGATAGAGAGAAAATTAACTTGAATAGTGTTTCAGTTAACTTTATTATTATTATTATACTATCATTTGTCTCTAAATTGATCACAAACCCTAAACTTAAATTTTTTTTTCAATACAAAAATTTCTCACATATTTTTTTAGATGAAATATACACCAAAGTCTAAATCTAAATCCAAATTTAAATGAAATTGTTATTTTTAGGTTAAAATGTGTTCTAGGTGCTTATAGTTTGACTCAATTTTCAATCAAGTGCCTGTAGTATTTTTAATCAATTGGGGTCTTTTAACTTTTAGTTTGATTCAATTGGGTCTCTGCTATCATCCTCAATTATGCGTGAGTTATGATTTGGGAGTTTTTTTTTTTTTATTACATTGGTGCTACATTGGATAAAGCTATTGCCACATAGCCAAGACGTTAGCCACATGATCACTAAACTCACGGTGTTATAATTAGGGTTGGTGGCAAGGACTTAATTCAATTAAATTGAAAGTTAAGGGACCCTAATAAGTAAAAGAAATACTACAAGGACATGATTGAACATTGAGTCAAACTATAAAGACCTTAACATATTTTAATGTTATTTTTAGAGTAAAACCTCTTTTTGGTCCTTCAATTTTTTTTAAAATGTCACTTTAATCTCTGATTTTTTGTTAGTGCCAATTTGATCCTTCAATTTATGTTTTCGCTGCTAATTTAGTCCTTTGTCTAAGTCCATTAGTGAGCTTGGATGAAAATTTTCACGTGTTAGCCTCACATGTCTCTGAACTTGTTTTGATGATAACAATAATGCATTGTTATTTCTTATATGTATTGTTTGTCTTGTTGCTATTAATCTCTGTTGACTTTTTAAGTTGTTATCTAGAATAATCCTCAAATGAAGTCTTAAAGAACTTGTTCTTAAGAACCAGTTCTTGCTTATGTGATGAGTCTCCAAGATTGCTGATGTGGACAAAGTCTCACACGGACTCCGGGCCAAAGTTTCCCTTTTTACAATTTGACTAAGAGTTGTACTCTTAGAGAATGATATGTTACCTTTTCAAGTGCTCTTGGACAAGTCCATTCTTCAAGAAAGTTTATCTACCCTCTTACACAAAGGGAGACTTTTGTGGACCAAAGGACAAAAGCTATGTGATTGATTGACAAGGAGTCAGCCGGTTGGTGGCTCCTCTTTTCCCTCACCATTTTGGTCCTTCACATGCACAAGGAACCAAATAAAGAAAGAGGACTTCAAGGCTTCAAATATTCATGAAGTGAAGAGAGAAGAAAAAAATTTCTAGAGAGAGGAGGAAGCCATTGTTGAAAGCTGAGTTCTTCATCTTCTTCTTCCTACTCTCGGTCATCCTTTCATACATCAAGATCTTTATTGTAACACATCTACTCTTTGAGAGAGTTTCTTCTTAGGGCTAAACCAAATACTTGGGTTTTATATCTTGGATTTCTATGGGAGAAATCCATAAGAGTAATCTCTAGAGTATTAGAGAGAGAGAGAGTTCATGGTGAGCTTGAGAAACAAAAACCATGAGAGTTAAGTTTGGAGAAACTTGGAAAAATAAACTTGAAGCATAGTAAAATTCCATTGACATGGGAGAAGTGGATGTAGGCATGTTAAGCCGAACCACTATAGTGAAATCTTTGGCTCATTTTCTTTCTCTTCATCTTTGATTCTCTGGTTAAACTTCTGTTTCTGTTCTTCATGGTTTGTTAAGTTATTTCATAATATTCAAATTTGGTATTTGTAAAAGAACTAGTTCTTTCAAACTAGTTCTTAAACAAATATGTGATTTGAATTTGTTTTTAAGAATAAATTTTTAACAATTCCTATTCACCCCCTCTAGGAATAGAGTCTGCAACTCGCACCACGTGACTAGTTAATTGTTGATGTGGCTGTTAAGTGCTGATTGGGCAAGCTGACATGGCATGAGGGGAGCTGCTGGTGTGGCAAGAGGTGAAATCGATGCCATTTTGATTAAAAGAAAAAAAATCCCATTGAACCATACAACGTCATTTGCTGAGGAGGAAGAAAGAAGATAACTTCGTGAAGATTCTGAACAATGGTTTCTTCTGCAAATCCTAAATGTTTAAGATTGGAGAGTTTAACATAAGCATATATAATCTGAATCTAGAAATGGGTTTATATGTTTCTAAGCATGAGTGGATAGTGTCCAAGAGAGAAAGCTTGAACATGCATATCTAGAAAATAATTCAGATGAGCATGAAAGAGAAACAAACCAGAAACCGCAAAGGCAGTGGCTCCATCAATGTGTACTTGCTTGGCGGAAATAGGATGAAGCCAAGTAATACTGTGACTGAAACCTGATTTCTCAGTGAAAATAATCCAATCAGAACAAAAAAGAGAATCACACTAAGTTCAGCACTCCCCAAAATTCATAATGAATTGGAAATCTTGAGACAAAGATACAAACACAAACCACAAGTACCACAAAACCATTGTTAACAACATGCATCAAATGAAATAGTTTACCATAACCTAATCACAAGTAAGAACTGCAATTTTTTTCAACCACATATAACTCAAAATAATTGAATTGAAATTCAAATTACTGATTAAGGATTATAGGATATTGATACCTATCAGGGGCGCAAACTTGAACATTGTAACGGTTGGTGAAGACAAGAACCTGAACCAAAGCTTGCAGATCAGGTGCATCAATTTCATCATCGTTCATGACTATGATTGTTGGTTTATTACCGTCTTCCATTTTCTTAAGAGCTCAGAATTTGGTTTCAGAGAGAGAAAGAAGGACTGACATAGTAACAAGGGCGCTGCAGCACCCTATCTTGATTCGAATTATATATGATTATGGTAAACTCTCCAATCTTAAATATTTGGGATTTGCATAAGAAATGATTGTTCAAAATCTGCACTAAGCTGTCTTCTTTCTTCCTCCTCAGCAAACGACGTCGTATATGTAAGAAATGATTGTTCAAAATCTGCACTAAGCTGTCTTCTTTCTTCCTCCTCAGCAAACGACGTCGTATATGGCCCAATGGGATTTTTTTTCTTTTAATCAAAACAGTGCCGATTTCACCTCTTGGCACACCAACAGCTCCCATCATGTCATTTCAGCTTGCCCAATCAGCACTTAATAGCCACATCAACAATTACTGACCACATGACAATTTTCCTCCAAGCTCATTAATAAACCTAAATGGAAGACTAAACTGACAGCGAAAACATAAATTGAAGGACCAAATTGGCACCAACAAAAAATCAAGAATTTAAGTGACAGTTTGAAAATTTTTGAAAGACCAAAAGGGGGTTTTACTCTTATTTTTATAATTAAAAAGTCCCATTTTGCAATGAAAGCTCTGTCTAAAATTATATATAATATGTTTTATTTTATTTAGCATGGGTTCTGCTGCCAAAATTTGCCATGGAATTAGGGAGGATATTTTTTTTCCATTTAGGGTTGGTAATCAACCTCTAANATTAGGGATGATATTTTTTTTCCATTTAGGGTTGGTAATCAACCTCTAAATTGACCCCAAAGAATCCAATGCAATAATCCAGTCCTAATAACACATGTTTTTTGGTATATATATATATATAGAGAGAGAGAGAGATATATATATATATATATATATATAGAAAGAGGGAGAGGGTAAGTAGATAAATAAATAGGCATATAGATAGATAGAAAGATTTATTTGATGATGCTGTTCATGATAAAATGCCCTCTATTGGTGTCCTCTCCTCCCAAGGGTGGTTTTAAGGATGCTTTCAGCTGTCACATAGGTCCAAATCTCAAATCTATACATATATAATATGCATTTCCAAGTATCTAGACACAATATTCAGCAGCAATACCAAAGGGCTTATTCTTCGGATGTTACATTCGTACAAATATTAAAACATTAAATTAAAAAGTTCAAACTTATACAAACGGTTACTTACATAGGCCAGCAGCTTTGTGTTACACCTCTTTTGCCAACTATAAGAATCTCCAATGCTTGAGTTTCGACCGGACATATTTTTAGCTCCTTGACATGCAGAAATGTGGCTTCTATTTAAAAAAAAAAAATGTGAGAAATGACATGATTTAATTGCAAAGGAAACATGTTTAGACATAGAGCAAACTTATTATTAATTAGTGAAGATATATATATTTTTGTCTAAGCAATTAATGTAAGTACACTTCATGCAACATACATACCCTAGAATGTTCATGGTCGGTTGTGCCAATTATTCCTGATGCTGATCGTTGAGGAATGAAATTGAGCTTCAGACAAACCGTGAACAACCACGGAAAGTTCTGCTATTTCTTCACCTAATTGCCTTACTTCCTTCATAAATGCTTCTGGCATCTTTGTTACTTGCATGACACGGAGATTAGCCAACTTTCTGAAGTATGGGGGAAGGTGGGTAAGTTTGGGGCAGCTTCCAATAGTCAACTTCTCAAGGTTTTCCAGCGCGTTATCATCCATGTACCACTGACTTAGTGCTTGGAAGTGTGCAATGGATAGCTTCTTTAGACTAGGAAAGCAATCCTTCTGAAATCGAATGCTTTCTCCAACATAAGCATTCTGTAGTGAGAGACAAACCAAGTTGAACAAATTCTCAAGTGCTACAAATGGGTCATGGATAAGAACACAACCCCTTAGGTCTAAATGTGTTAAGGATTTTAGATTCTTAACCCAGTTGAACAAATCTAGAACTTCACCTTCAACTCGCAATGTCCGTATCTTGGTAAAGGATGCAAATAATCTAGCATGAATTTGCTCTCCCAAATCACACTTTATTGTTAAGGAACGTAAACTTTCCATACTATTAATCGAAATGGCGAGCTGGTTTAGCAAGTTGCTCTTAACCTTACCCACAGATAATTTCTGTAGTTGAGGAAGTTCCTTGAGGTTTGCTCCAATTCTTTTTGTTAGCTTCACACCTGCTAGGGTTTGCAGATCTTTAAAGCTTGCAATATCTATGGGCAGGTTCACTACGTTATCATCAAATGACGACGCGAGAAGAAGATTCCTTAGTTTATTCAGTTGCTCCAAGTCTTGTGGCAAATCTCTCATGAATGTATCCCTGATATCCAAGGTCTGTAGTTTTTTCAGCCTACCGATGGACCTCGGTAATTCAGTGAGCTCTGTATGCCTTAGACCTAGATACTGCAGAAGACAAAGCTTTCCGACTGAATCCGGCAAGATCTTAATGGGAACACCTTGAAGATCCAAAACGCACAATAGTTTGAAGCTAGAAAGTGGATCATATTTCATCTGAGAAGCTTGTAGATTTTCTCCCTTCAACAAAAGTAATGAACGAAGTCTAGTTTGATAGGTCTTGTCAATAACATTCATATTACTGTTGGTTTGTCTGGCTGTCAAAGAAAGACGAAGAGTTCTCTCCGGTGGTAAGCTTGTTCCAGTTTCAGATGTAATGCAGAAGCTATCTTGCCGGGATCTTTTATTGGCAAATTCCTGCAAAGGTCTTAGGATCCGACAAGATTTTGGTTTTCCATCTACGCCCATCTTTACTATCTGAAACATGTTTCGCCCCAAGAGCTCATGCAATTGAAGTTCACCTGCTTCTTCCATTGTCATGTCATTATTATTCTTTTCATTTATAAATCCCTCAGCTAGCCACAATCGAATCAGCTTTCTACAAGGGATTTTACTAGGAGGAGGAAATAGTGCACCATAAAGGAAGCAACTCTTTAGCATGGGCTGCAGAGCCGAATAGCATAATGGAATGAAGTCATTTACCTCTTCTCTTAGTTTCCTATTGGTAGAGCCAGCTCTGTTACTTATATTAGTAGACCGAACATTCTTTAGCTTTTTATGCAGTTCTATTAATGGCAAGGGCTTCTCCAGTGAAAGCATGGAACGGATAATTGTAATTGTAAGTGGGTTACCTTCACATAGCTTAGAAATCTCCTCGGCAGTTGATTTCTCAGCAGAGTTAGGCTCGTGGGACAAAACCTGCTTGAAGAGCAGGTTGTAAGAATCTTCTGCATTGAGTGGTTCGAGCTTGATATTTCTACAACCTGAAAAATTTAATAGGCGAGACGTCAATACCACCTTTCCATTGCAGTTATGCTGAGGCAATGCCTGCTTAACAGAAGTCCAATCAGCCTCCGTGGAAATATCATCCAACACCAGAAGAAACTTCTTCTCAGTCAAGAACGAGGGGAGCGTCTTTCTCAAAGAACCCTCATCCATTGTACTTGCATTGCATTGAGATGACACTGATTGCTTTTTACTGAACGAGTTCAACATATCTCGGAGAACATCCAAGGTTGACTTTTCAAACGTGTCAACCCAAGCGTAGCAGTCAAACTTTCTTTTCAATTTCTTGTAAGCAGCTTCTACAATAGAGGTTTTTCCAATCCCGGCTACCCCAGTAACCGCAATAGCCAAGGGATCAGATTTCTTTTGTGCACAAAAACGCTGAAGCTTATTGAGCTCCTTTTCTCTTCCCACCAGTCTTTGAAGCTCCGGGGTGCTATGGTCATTGTGAAATGGCATATTTTCCCATCCATCAGATGATTTGACGGTACTACTACGCTCTGAAGACAAACTCTCTATGTCAAACCGTGTATATTCCCTTCTCCGTGACGGCAAACTTGTGCTTCTTTTTGATCCAGACAGTTTAGCTGCTTCCTGTCTTACACTTCCCTGTCTTGCTATATGGTTTTGCACGCGTCTGGGTTGTACAGATTTTCTACTTATTTCCACTCGATTCGTGGATTCAAGCAATATTTCATTATCCTTGGGCTCAGGTTTAGAGTTTTGCCGAAGATCCATGACCAGTTCCTTGAACTCCTGACAGACTTTCTCCGAGAACTTCTTTAATAAGTCCAAGAAATATGATGTGGTATCCCGGAAAAATACCAGAATCTGTGATAGAAATGCTTGTTCTTCATAGAGGAACTCACGCATCTTGGCCGAAATTTCGCGCATCTCGTTGTTCGAGGAAATAGCTTTTCCAGATCTTTGCTCTTCGCTGGACATTAGCAATGAATATGAGTCAATGACATCTTCAACCACTTGGACAAGATCTATAATGTCGGAATATACTTTGGCCGCAGAACCATCAGTGTCGCGCTTCCATTCAGTGTCGCCAAACAAAGAATCCGGTACCATGTTGAATGCTCTCTGCATTTTACGCAGATATTGTGATACTTCATTATCAGATACTTCATTAGCACAGTCATTCAATTTTCCGACAAGGATTTGGACCCGTTCAGCCATAGTTTTTTTCTGGGGCACTTATTCGACCATGACCCTGGTTCTGTAGAAGAATAACATAAAAATTAAGGAGTTATTATTTAGTACATGTGTGGGGTGTTAGAATTTAGCCTAAAAGATTCAATGATGCTAAGGTCCTCTATAAATAGCATAGCTTATAATTTATTAGAGTTTTTTTTATTATCATAACACGTATATGCAGATAAAATTGTATTTTGATAAGTTTATGTAAACAGTTTAATACCCTCTAAAAAGTTGTTTTTAGCTTATTTTATAAAATTATTTTTTTTAGAGCATATAGGAAAAGCCATCATGGAAATTCATAAGAACTTAACCAAAAGTTGTTTCAATTTTTTTTTTTTGACAAATATATCCTCAAATGATAGTGAAAATTCTACTAAAGCCCGATGGCCAATCTCCTCCACTTTTCTAATTTTAAAAGTACTTATCCAATTGTATATCCAAATACAAAATAACTTATTTTAAAAGAAGTTTATTGTATAAGAACTTCTAAATAAAACTTTTTTTATAGAAATGCTTAAATAAGTTGTGTACCCATAATGAGGCTTAAAAGAAAGTGTCTTCCATGCAGTGATTGCCATACTATGAGAAATTATCAAAATGTCCCTCAATGCTATGAGGCTATTCTATTTATATATGTAGTTATCATGTATATATTATATAGATATTTTGTTCATACATTATATGTAATTATTGTGTTCAAATATAAATAGAATAACCACTGAGCACACGAGATATTTTGATAATTTTGCAAAAGACACCCTTTCGCACCATTTAGTGGTTTTTTTTTTTGAAGTTTTTGAATCTAGGGCGAAAAAAATTCATTTAAACAAGAAACCTTTTTTATTTTGTTTTTAATAAGTCAATTAAAATATTAATATTCTTAAACCTGTGACATATGACATATGACATACTGTGATTTTCTCAAGTTTATCTAGGTAAAAGAAAAAAAAATGGTATACTACAATTATGCGTACTATACTATATTATATTAATCTAACATACTTTCTCTTCTGTATATTATACTATTACAAAGGAAGTTTCCTTTGTTAGTTACTCATGTATATGGGTTCTATATTATATTATAACATCCTTGTCTTCTATATTATACAATTATAAAGGAAGTTTCCTCGTTACTTACTTATATAGATAGGTCCTATTTTTTTTTATAGATTTAGTCTATCTCCTTTATCTCATTATTTTGTTTTTTCAATGACACCTTCACGTAAATTATCAGCAACTTTCGGCTCTATTTGTTGCTAAAGTCAACAAGCGTGAAACTTGAAAACCTTTCATGGTTATCATAGCTTGAGGCCACGGCAAAACTACTTTGGGGAAGGCAGGGAAGGGCATGGCGCCCAAGTTATAGTACTTATATTTACCAATACCTTTGTTANTTATATTACTTATATTTACCAATACCTTTGTTAACATATATTAATTATATATACATTAAAATGAAACAGCTAAATTCTAGAAAGTCAGGAAATCATGATCTGAAGAATACGCAAAACTAGGCATATATACATACATATATACAGGTAAAATATTTTTAATAAACAAAATATACTGCAGTTTGATCTACATTTTATAGCTTAACTAGTCATGTATGCTACCTAGATTGAGGAGTTTCTTAAATCTTATATTCCAATCTAGCAGTCTGTTTCGAATTTTATCTCTTTAGTTATACAACTCAAATTATACTTTTCGACAATGCATGTAAATATATAGAAATGTATAATTTAAATATGTTATTTTTAGCCCAAAGAAAATCAAATATAACAATTCTGTTTGTCAAATTTATGTACAATAAACTCTATTGATAACCTCTAAGTTTTCTAAGGTTTTTACATGTTGCTAGTTCTAGCGATAACTATTGGAAGTTTCATATTCTGGTATCAGTGCCTACTTTGAGTTAGGATTCAAGGGCTTCAAGCGAGATAATGAAGCTATCTGGTTCTTCAAACAACATCAAGAAATTCATGCTTGAATCCAACATAAATCATAAGAATTATTCATAGTAAAAGAAAGTTATTATTTAAAAATAGCACTTACAGTGATTTAGAGCTACTGCAAATTGGAAAAGCTGTCAAATGAAACCAGGATGGTGTGTAGCCCGTTCGAAGATGACTCTTAATCAGAATAAACTGGTTTTAGGATGAACCTTTAAACATGATGCTCTTGTCTAAAGATGTGATGGGATCCTTGGAGTAGAAATATACATAAAACAGGATCTTAGGAATTCAACGGAGACAAGAACCAGCAGTGTCCGAAAAGTGGATTTCCTAGACAAGGATGGGAAAGTAGAACATGGGGATTGCAATGACTTGTTTGCTTCTATTTAAAAAGAACGTAAAAGAACGCAAAACCTCGTGGATCACGCAACCAATCCGATCATTCGAACATGGCCTCACGTATAATACCTTATATTAGTTATNCTAAGTTTTCTAAGGTTTTTACATGTTGGTAGTTCTTGCGATAACTATTGGAAGTTTCATATTCTGGTATCAGTGCCTACTTTGAGTTAGGATTCAAGGGCTTCAAGCGAGAAAATGAAGTTATCTGGTTCTTCAAACAACATCAAGAAATTCATGTTTGAATCCAACATAAATCATAAGAATTATTCATAGTAAAAGAAAGTTATTATTTAAAAATAGCACTTACAGTGATTTAGAGCTACTGCAAATTGGAAAAGCTGTCAAATGAAACCAGGATGGTGTGTAGCCCGTTCGAAGATGACTCTTAATCAGAATAAACTGGTTTTAGGATCAACCTTTAAACATGATGCTCTTGTCTAAAGATGTGATGGGATCCTTGGAGTAGAAATATACATAAAACAGGATCTTAGGAATTCAACGGAGACAAGAACCAGCAGTGTCCGAAAAGTGGATTTCCTAGACAAGGATGGGAAAGTAGAACATGGGTATTGCAATGACTTGTTTGCTTCTATTTAAAAAGAACGTAAAAGAACGCAAAACCTCGTGGATCACGCAACCAATCCGATCATTCGAACATGGCCTCACGTATAATACCTTATATTAGTTATTTCGAGGAAATGTTTCTGTGTTATATTATATTACGTTGAACTCTAAAACTGAATCCTTTAAAATTTTCATTCGCAGGAGGCATTTATCTTTTCTCGTAATTCCATCACACCCATTTTTGATGGGATATAAACATAGGATTTTCAATGAAATACTAATTACTCAACTATTTAACTAATTTTACTTTAATGTTTATATTATCTCAAAGAGAAACGATGTTGCACACTTAATTTACACAGTATAATAGAAGGTTAAATAAATTAGTTATGTCTAATTAAAATTTAAAAATATTGCTATGTGTGTATGAATAAAAAAAGTTATGTATTTAAGTAATTGGATTCTATATCATGCTACATCTTACTTATGTTTATGTTTAATT
The DNA here is from genome assembly GCA_003255065.1 of Cercis canadensis. Lineage (NCBI taxonomy): Eukaryota > Viridiplantae > Streptophyta > Magnoliopsida > Fabales > Fabaceae > Cercis > Cercis canadensis. The sequence continues at coordinate 222,368 of QAOA01001561.1, forward strand.
CATTTACATTGTGCATTTAACTTAAAGCTCATCTACCAAAGAGTCTATGATTAAGAGGTACTGAAATTGTTCTCAGAGATTATGAGTTCCATGTTCAAACTTAAAAATATATCCAAAATTATCAACATAAATGTAAAGCTAATATAAACCGTATAATTTCATGTTAGTATTTTCTCAACATGAGTTATGTAAGATGACCCAAATTGTATTCACAATGTAAATAACACTACAGTATATCCCAAAACTAGATTCTGCGATCCGCGAACTTTGAGTCTAGCCAAATTTATAAAATAAAAACGAACAAGATTCCGCCAGCAGCATTGGACAATTTAACCCGTAACTAGATCCAAGAACAGGGTCAACGCCTCGACGGTCATAGACCTGGAGCGTGGTAGGGCATAAGTTTCCCACGTTTCTGCCTTATGTCTCCACCAGATTTAAAATAAGAGTCGCGGGCATATTTTTCACATTTGGCCCAATTATGTAAACTCAATGTTAATTTCTTTTTTAATAAGAACACTTCATATTTTTTTTGTTATTTTAGATAATTACTCAGAAGGCGATAGCTTTTCCCAGGGGATACACGTAAACTCGGTTCTAAAAGGTTGGAAAATTCAAGCAAATGGGAAAGAAGTTGGAAATCAGAGTTGTTCTGGTGAAAGTTGGTTACACTGAATTTGTGAAGGTAATGTACAAAAAGATTAACACACATGTACAATATTTAGAGCATATTAAAGATTAATTACAGCCCACATGTTTTCGGCATGTTACCAGAGAAGAAGCAGAAGAAAAACACCACCTAGCCATATAAGTCTAATTTAGGTGTGTATGGCCTATAAGTAAACTGACAACTAATTAAGAGAAATGTCAATGTCTATCTAAATAGATGAAATAAATCCTGAATGTTTAATTGATTCTCAAAGGCACTATTTTTTAGCAGGCTCAGCAGCATGAGGATTCTCAATAGTTACTATTTTCCTAAGGATCTTCAATTATGTTGACAAGAATAGATGGGATGTGCTAAACATGCATGGGATAAGGAATAAAAATTGTCTCACTCCAATTATAATAGTGACAAGGTTGAGAACAATCTTCATTAGCAAAACCAAGTCATAGATTCAATGATTTTAGTACCTATCCTAGGACAGTATAGCCTATATCCTTTAGCATGGTCTCGAAGCCTAATGAAGTAACGATAAATGGATCTGGGGTTGGTCAATCCTCAAAAGGGTTGTAAATTCTACACTCTGCAAGGTTCAGGGAAGATATCCCTTTTCCTTTTTCAAACTTGTAAATTCCAAATCTTTTTTCTTACCTTGCTGAACTTGGTTCCACACCCTTGAACCCACTGAAAGAAACAAAGTCCAAGGCCATTACAACTACTGTTAAGATCTGTGTTTTAGATAAATGAATCATTGTGTTTGTCTCCCATCAGCCATTCCAATCGTTCATTACCTTTGATAACAATCCATGCCCTAATTTTGTGAGATAATCTATCAACTTATATATATTATGCTTAGATTGCATATTTAATTTTCTTTGATTTCATTTTGTTTCTTACCTGATTTCTTTTCACAAGAAAGGTTAAAACTTGACCACCTAATCATCAACTCATTACTCTCCACATAAGAGAGCATCAACAAAGTTCAAAACAGAACCAAAAACAACTAGTGGTATGATCGTATGCTTACATTTGTTATGCCAAAATATATGTGTGTATATATATATATATGGATTGATAAGTTGATTTTATACCGCTTACCTTATATCTATCTAGCTTGTTAATTGCTTATTCTAGGGTGTTTTAGAGTTGATTTTTTTGTTTTTATGTTTATTTTGTAGGTTTTTCAATTTATGAATGCTTGAAAGTCTTTTAAGCGTATTTTGACATTAAAAATGGTAAATTTTGGTCACTTTACGAATGAGACAGCAGCTTTAGGGTTGCATCCCATTTTTTATGAAGGTAAAGCCAAAACGAGGCAGCAGCTTCAGTACCACAGCGCAGCTGCTCAAACATAATTCATCTATCAGTCAGAAACTGCAATGCCACAGCCCTCTTTTCTAGAGCCGCAGCCCTTCGGAAGCAAACTCGGGGTTTACTTCCAGTTTTCTTTTTTAGCTAGGACTCCTTTGTTATTTTAATTCTTTATTTCTCTAAACTTCTTAGGACATATAAATAGATGTTTTAGAGTCTAAATTAGGGTTACACACCCGTTTTATGCAAGAGGCAAACAAGGAAGGAAAGATCAAGCTCCAAGAAGAAGATTTCATCACCGGTTTTCAGCTTCAACTAATTTTCCTCACCTCTTTCTCTTGTTTTCATGTCTGAAATTAGTGTGAACTTGTTCTCTTGGATTCAAACATGAATTTCTTGATGTTGTCTGAAGAACCAGATAACTTCATTATCTCGCTTGAAGCCCTTGAATCCTAACTCCAACTAGGCACTGATACCAGCATATTAAAACTTCCAATAGTTATCGCTAGAACTAGCAACATGTAAATAGCGTAGAAAACTTAGAGGTTATCAATAGAGTTTATTTTACATATATTTGACAAACAGAATTATTATATATGATTTTCTTTGCGCTAAAAATAACATATTTATATTATACATTTCTATATATTTACATGCATTGTCGAAGAGTATAATTTGAGTTGTATAACTAAAGAGATAAAATTCAAAACAGAATGCTAGATTGGAATATAAGATGTAAGAAACTCCTCAATCTAGGTAGCATACATGACTAGTTAAGCTATAAAATGTAGACCAAACTGCACTATATTTTTTTTATTAAAAATATTTTACCTGTATGTATGTATATATACCTAGTTTTGCGTATTCTTGAGGTCATGATTTAGCTGTTTTATTTTAATGTATATATTAATTAATATATGTTAACAAAGGTGTTGGTAAATATAAATTTTTGAATTCTTTGTCAATAATTTAAATTATATAATTACAGTATTTATATTAGTCAGAAACTTGGGCGCCATGCCCTTCCCTGCCTTCCCCAAAGTAGTTTTGCCGTGGCCTCAAGCTATGATAACCATGAAAGGTTTCCAAGTTTCACGCTTGTTGACTTTAGCAACAAATAAAGCAGAAAATTGCTGATAATTTACGTGAAAGTATCATTGGAGGAAAAGAAAAGAAAAAAAAAAAAAGGAGAGAGAGACAGAGGAGATAGACTAAATCTATTAAAAAAAAAATAGGACCTATCTATATAAGTAAGTAACGAGGAAACTTCCTTTATAATAGTATAATATAGAAGACAAGGATGTTATAATATAATATAGAACCCATATATATGAGTAACTAACAAAGGAAGCTTCCTTTATAATAGTATAATATATAGAAGACAAAGTATGTTAGAATATAATATAGTATACTATGCATAATTGTAGTATGCCATTTTTTTTAACCGATGGAAACTTGAGAAAATCACCTAATCCGAATAGTATGTCATATGTCACTTGAAGACAGACATTTAACAAGTTTAAGAATATTAATATATTTAATTGACTTATTAAAAACAAAATACAAAATTTTTCTTGTTTAACTATGAGTTTTTTCGCCCTTCAAAAACTTTAAAAAAAAAAAANAAAAAAAAAAAAACTAAAAGGTGTCTGTTGTGAAATGATCAAAATATCTCATGTGTTCCGTGGTTATCCATTTATATATGTGGTTTATTATTATGATAACTATATATAATGTATGAACAAAATAATTACATAATATACACATGATAACTACGTATATAAATAAAATAGATTCATAGCACTAAGGAGTATTTTGATAATTTTTCATTGTGTGGCAAGCACTTAGCTATATGCAAGACACTTTCTTTTAGGCCTTCTTATGGGTAAACGGCTTATTTAAGCTCTGACATAAAAAAGCCTTATTTGAGAAGCTCTTATACAATAAGCTTCTTTTGAATTAAGTTATTTTGTGTTTGGATATACAATTAAAGAAGTGCTTCTTGAAAGTTGCATATTCTATTCCTAGAGGGGGGTGAATAGGAATTGTTAAAAATTGCTCGTAAAAACAAATTCAAATCACAAATTTGTTTAAAAACTAGTTCTTACAAACTAGTTTTTTGACAAATACCAACTTTGAACACAATGAAATAACTTAATGAACCATGAAGAACAAAACTTAAAACTAATCCAGAATATCACAGATGAAGAGAAAGAAGATTTGCTAGTCACAGATGAAGAGAAAGAAGATTTGCTAGAGTCTTTATAGTGGTTCAGCTTAACATGCCTACATCCACTTCTCCCATATCATGGGATTCCATTATTCTTCAAGTTTATTTTTTCAAGCTTTTTCAAGCTTTACAACAAGTTTATTTTTTCAACCTTCACAACTATGGTTTTTTTTTTTTTTTCAAGCTAACCATGAACTCTCTCTCTCTAAGTCACTAGAGATCACTCTCATGGATTTCTCCCATAGAAATCCAGATACAAAACCCAAGTGTTTTGGTGTAGCCCCAAAGAAGAAAACTCTCTTACAGAGTAGATAATACAATTAAAATCTTGAAGCATGATGAGATAGTCGAGAGGAAGAAGAAGAGCAAAGCTCTCAACAATGGCTTCCTTCTCTCTCTAAAATATTTTCTTCTCTCTTCTCTTCATGCATAGCCGAAGCCTTAGAAGTCTCATAGCTTTATTTGCTTTCTTGTGCACAAGAAAGACAAAGAGGGAGGTCAAGAAAGAGCCACCAACCGGTTGACACATTGTCAATCAATCAAATAGCTTTTGTCCTTTTGTTCCAAAAAGTCTTACTTTGTGTAAGAGAAGTAGATAGACTTTTCCTTGAAATAAAGACCTTACACAAGTCACTTCATGAAGAAACTTTCCAATCTCAACTAGCATAACTTAGTTAGATTGTAAAAGGCTAGATTTGGTTGGAGAGTCCTGGACAAGCTTTGTCCACATCAGCAATATTTGAAACTCATCACAGAGGCAAGAACTGGTTCTTAAGAACAAGTTCAGTTCTGCAAGGCTTCTTTTCAAATTTACTTTAAATAAGATCTTAGAGAAAGAAAACAACACAGGTTAGAAATGATAAAACATTATTGTTCTCATCAAAACAGGATTAGAGACTTGTGGGGCTAACACCTCTAAAATTAGAAAAGTGGAGGAGATTTCCATCAGGCTTTAGTAGAATTTTCACTATCATTTCGGGATATATTTGTCCAATTTTTTTTTTCAAAACAACTAACGGTTAAGCTATTATGAGCTTCCACAATGGCTTTTCCTAGATGCTCTAAAAAACTAATTTTATAAAATAAGCTAAAAACAGCTCTTTGGAGGGTATTAAGCTATTTACGTAAGTGATGAGTAGATTTTATATCTACAAATTGGATGTCTTTTACTTGATAATTGTTTAAGTTCTTGAGTGTTTTTTTGGTTTGATTCTTGTGTTTTTGTGTTTACTTTGTAAGTAATGAAGTCTATGATGCTTGGAAGTTGGTTGATCGCATTTTGAGTAGGGGTGTAATCGGTCCGGTTCGGTCTGGTTTTCACCCCAAACCGAAACCGGACCGGACAGGAGAAATTCAGTTCTGTTCGGTTAGGTTTTTTGAATTTTTTAGAGTAAAACCGAACCGAACCAAACCGAACCGGTCTAATTCGGTTTGGTTCGATTCGATCGATTTTTTCTGCTGATCCAAATATCTCCATAAATTGCTAACATGCCCTGTTATTGGCTTCAAGCTGCCAGTAAATAACTGAAATCGAAAGGCAGCAATGAAATGGCTTCTATTTTGACCAAATTATTGCAATGAAATCTCAATCTACATCAAATCAGAAAATATCCAAATTACAACAAATGAACTTCTAAATTTCTTCTAAATTACATATCATCGAAAATCAGAAAAATAATCTAAATTACAACAGATAAATCAGCAAATGAATTACCATATTACATATCCAAAATCAGAAAATATCCAAATTACAACAAATAAATCAGCAAATAAACTTCTATATCAGAAAACATCCAATCCCTCTCCGATTGCTAATTTGCTACTGCAAAAACAAGTATTCCTTTATTAGATAAGCTTTGATAAACATTTAAAAAAAAAAACAAAAACAAAATCAGTAAAAAATTGAAATGAGAATTACCCATTGAAGTTGACAATAACACTTTAAGAATCCTTCTCAAGTTCAGTGACAACTGTTGACAACTCTAATTAAATTGTCATAGAAAAAGACATTAATCAGCTAGATTTCAATTTAAGTCTAAGAGAATTATATGAACATCTTATACGTGTAAGAGACTTACTAGATTCAATTTGTTCTATCTCATTCATTTGGCTGCAAAGATCAATTGACTTCTTAGGGTGTCTTAGTCAATTTTGAGCACAAATTAAAGCCTCAACAGTTGTAGGCAATAATGAACTCCGATATTGGTCTAGAACCCTACCTCCAGTACTGAATGCTGATTCAGAGGACACTGTTGATACAGGAATAGGCAAAATATCCTTAGCAATATAAGATAAAATATAATATTTAGCTTGCTTCCCTCGCCACCAGTTAAGGATATTAAACCCATCACATTGTTCTTCAATATCATCCTCTAAGTACCTTTCCAATTCAGATTTCTTAACATCTTTTTGCTTCCTCCGCCTCTTTTCTTGAAACCGTAAGGACACACTAGCATTTTGCTGACTACTTCCCACAGAGGGCAAGTCCATACTACCACTAGCATCTTTTGAGTCAGGAGGGATAGGATGCAAACTTGAATAAGTTTCAAACAGCCTTTGCAAAATCTCCTTTAATTTCTCTAGCATATGAACTCCCGGTTCTCTACCATACATGTCTTCAAAACAAAATTCCACAAATTCCAGCTTATATCTTGGATCAAGCACCACAGCCACAAATAAGAAATAATTCATGTTATGCCCATCATTCCAATATTTATCAAATTTCCTTTTCATTGATTCAGCCATAGTCTTCAATACAATATCATCACATTGCATCCAATTATGCAAGGTCTGCTGGATTTCATATAGTTTTTCAAAAAATGCATTTGATGTAACATGCAAAGAGCTAGAGAAATTGAGGGTAACTTCATAAAAAATTTGTAGAAACTTTATAAACACACGAGCGCGTTCCCAATCATCTGAAATTGGAGGGCGATCATGACCAAAAGAAAATATATAATGAGGATCATCATCCTCAAGGCGTGTAAAAGCCTTCTCAAATTTTTCAGCAATTTCTAACATCAGAAAAGTTGAATTCCATCTTGTTGGACAATCAAGACAAACAGAATGCTTATATTTTATATTTGTAAAATCAATGGCTTGCTTAAAAACTACCATTCTAGCAGGAGATGCCTTCACATACTTAACTGTTGCCCTAATCCTAGCAATTGAAGGGTCTATCTCTTTTAAACCTTCACTAACAATAAGATTTAAAATATGAGCAGAACACCTCAAATGCATGAATTCCCCTTTCAAGATAGTGCCATCCCAATCATTTAACCTCCTAACCAAATATGCAAGGGCAACCGTGTTTGAGGTAGCATTATCCACGGTTATAGTGCAAACCTTAGAAATGCTCCAATCCTTAATTGTCCTCTCCAAAGCTTTTCCTATTGTATCCCTTTTATGATCAGATATTAAAGAGAATGACAATATCTTCTTATTTAACTCCCAATCACTCCCAATGTAATGCGCAGTCACACACATATAATTGAAGTTTTGAATAGATGTCCAAGTGTCAGTAGTAAGGCATACCATTTGACTAGAAGAAGAGAAATAATGTTTCAGTTTCTGCTTCTCATTCAAATACAATTTCATGACATCTTTAGCAATAGTTATCCTAGAAGGAACTTGAAACTTAGGCTGTGCTACATGCATAAAGTTTCTAAAACCTTCATTGTCCACAAACTTAAATGACAATTCATCTTCACATATCATCCTAGCAAGTGCTATTCTACATTCTTCTTGACTAAAAGAAATCAACTTCATTGTCTTCTCACTCCCCTCATCCTCCGGTTTACACATATAACCAACCTCTCTTTGTTTCTTATCGGGTTTTTTATTACTAGGATTTTTTGGACAAATAGCCAAGTGAGACTTCATAGTTGAAGTCCCATTCTTACCAGAAGCAGCTGCATAATCCTTCCCACAATGGTTACATGCAGCTCTCTTACTATCTTTAATCTTAGTAAAATGCTTCCAAACAATAGATTTGAGTTTGGGGTTAGAGGATGCATTCACTGTTACCTCAGTGCCTTCTTGGCTGTCATCAATTTGCATTTGACTGCTACTATCATCTAGATTACTTCCCACAAGCGTGCCCATAGATTGGACTGCTTCATGGGGCATGACTTCAATCTCTTGATTCATATTCCAAGTTGCACAACCTGTTCCATTAGTAATCTAGCAAGTCAGAATTAGAGAGGGAAAAATGATAAAGCAAACTGCAGTAACCAGAATTTAACAGCCACCAAATAAAAGTAAAAATAAACAATGAACATTCTCTTTAAGAAACAGAACAACATGCCATTAATCCAAGATGACACCCATTTAGAAAAGGAAAAAAAAAAAACCAGGATCAGTATACAGAAACCTTAAAACCATGCATTGAGTGTGAAGAATCGTTGTTTGAGAGGTGTCATTCAAAAATCTAAGATGTTCTATGAGTTGACATCATATACAGCAAGTCAGCAAGCAGGATCTTCCAGTGAAACTTGAATGTGCAATTAATTCATAAAGTCACATACACCAGAGAATGCAAAGATTTTAGAAGATAATAAACCATCAGTTGGTAAATATAACAGGTTCATACATGGCTCAAACACTTGCACACTAATACAAACCCAAACCTAGGATACCGAAACTGCCCTAACAGAATATCTCACGTTTTGCTGGTAGCAGTTTACAGTCCTTAACTTCAGTTAACAAGCATCAGTTTTGGCCAGAAAAACTGACAGTAAATGAGTTAATATGCTACTGATTTAAGAAAGAGAATTCCTTGCTATTTACCTTGATAAACTCCTTATCAAAAACAGAATCTGCTTCAAAATCTGGTGCTGTATTTCCAACTAGGGGGAGGTCACTCTGGAAAATGAGAAGCAAAACAGGTTAGATAAAATCTAACAACAGAAAAGTTAAGGACAATGAAGGTAAAATCTAACAAACAGCAATGAAAAATTAGAAAACACAAGAACAATGAAGCTATCAGAAAAAGAACAGTGCACAAAACACCTTAGGCATTAGACTTGCCTACACATACTCGTGTATACATATTCAATAAAGAATTAAACCAATGAATCAGTCAGATTAGCCATATATTTAAATGCATAGCAATTCTTGTGGAAGACCTCTACCAATAATAATAATGTAAAACAAAAACAGAAGACAGAAGCATCAAAACTTAAACTAGTGAATACACCATTTAATATAAGCTGTGTGAAGATGTTACTACCTATATGGGTGCCTATGCTGTGACCTGTCAAGCCTTTCTTCCTTTCATTTCAAGCAACATGAGCTTGGATACAGACATTATTTATGAGGACAAATATAGAACTTGAAAGGGACCAGCCATTATTATTTGAAGTACTTCAAAGTTTAGCATTGCCCAAGGAAGGAGATCTGTTATGGTCCCTAGATATGGATCTAGTTATGGGCCGGAAGCTTTTGGTTTCAGAATTAGAGAGGGGGTTAAGGGAAGGTGTTTTCCTATGTCTACCAATGGTGCTGGTTCCTTAGAGAGAACCTGCAATCTCCTGAGATAAGTTCTCAGCAACTTAACATAACTTTTCTGATGTTTCATTCCATAATTCCAACCCTCTAAATACAAGCTTGGTGGAGTAACCACCTCCTAAAAACTAGGAATACAGGGAAATGGAGGAGTAACCTCCTCACAGCACTCCTAACAGCAAGAAAATAACTAACCACGAGCAGAAATTAAAATAACTACAGAAATTAAAATAACTAACTAATGATAGTTAATTCAGAAAAATTAATTTCTGAATTTCCCATGTGTAAACCGCTGGTACACCAGTGGTCTGCTAACAAGATCAAAGTAGATGGATTTCAAACTTAATCATGTAACAATTGCAGAAGTATTTACTTGCATTAATAATGACTAAAACCTAATTTTGGTCCCTTATTTATTGAGGCATAATTAATTTGGTCTGAGTGTTAGGGGTTTTCAGTATAATCCCTTATTTTTTTGTTTCATTTCAATGTCATCTTTATGTCCAAGTGCCGTTTAAAAATTGACAGAGTTGGTGACATGGACAGCTAAGATTCACATGTCATTGGTAAATACCAACCAAGTGGCTTAGTTGGCTAACATAT
>QAOA01001561.1:237513-287495 GCA_003255065.1 Cercis canadensis
GCCCGCCACCCCCCCCCCCCCCCCCCCCCCCCCCCCCCCCGCGCCCTCTTTTCTTTCCCACTCTGTCTTTGGTGGAAAATAGGAGCAAACAGCCCTACAGAGTACAATATCTTAAGTTCTTAACCCTGAAAACCCAAAGGCATCTGAAATGCATAAGACACCATCAAACCTTGGAGGATATGTTACACTCTGTTGTTAGTTCCTTCACTTTCTTCAAAGTTTAGTAACAACATAGTATTATAGATAACATTATTAAACTTAAAAGCAAGTTTCTATTGGGTGACTAACTTCATCATAATAAGAACTGTAAATTGAAAATATGTATGTGTATGGTGAAATGGGAAAATATAATTTTAACTAACGATGCAACGCACAAAACGAAATGTAGTTAAGAGAGTAGGTAGTTTTACAATTTCTTATGTTCAACATCCATTTTTTCCTGATATAGCTTCAATAGTTCATCAGCTTCATTCCCATGACGCATGATAAACTTGTCCAAGAAGACTTCTTCACTTGGGCAAAACATTTGCGAGAAGGCCAGCTGTTTCACCAGACCTTTTGACAACAAAACTCGGATGACAGAAGCCCTTAGAACTATTCGCTTTTTAAAGCTATAGCCCAGTAATTGTGCATATTTGGCAATAGTGGAAGATTCACAGCCCATCTGATTAACAAAAAAGTCCATCGTCTTGTCAATCTTATCCTCTGAAAGTGTCATACATTGTGGAAACCTCCGAAATGCTACTAAAATCTCATCATCAGACCAACCCCACCTTTTGTAAAGATCAGCCTTCCTTGTCCATGTGGATTTGCTTATGCATGTCATCTTAGCAACAGTTGTAACAAATGTACTCCTCAATGGATTAAACCCCATTTCCTTCACTTTGGCCACAATCTCATTAAACCGACCAGCTTGGATGGTCAATGACCTGGGCTGCTGTTCTAATAATTTAACAACATGCGATTCAGGAACTCCTACTTCTCTTAACACTTTGATGTTAGGTACAGCATGGGTGTTAAGATCAAGAAGAATGCCGGAGAAACGTTTAAGAGCTTTAATGAACTTGTCTTCAGAGTGAAACAAGCTCATAAAGAAATCAAAAGAGGGAATGATTTGTTTCTGTAAACTTCTTTTCAGAATTTCAGGGGAGGATGCTATGATTTTGGGTATGTGATACACTTCAAAAGGAACAAAGCGGGAAGAAGGAAGAAATTGGGATATGGTAGAGATTATGAAAAATATTATTTTGTAATATGACCCTTCTAGGTTGTTTATGAGAAGGAGGATACCAGATACAATTGCACGGAATTACTCTGTTTTCTGTTCTTTATGATTTTCTGGTATCAAATTGATACACTTCAAAAGGAACAAAGCGGGAAGAAGGAAGAAATTGGGAAATTAAGTGAAACGGGTCGTTTTGGATGATCAAGTGAAACGAATCGTTTGGAGATAACAGGTAGTCAGGCTTGGTGCATGTGAGTCAGTTACGATGGCTGAAGGAGTTCTGTTAGTATTTCTGTTATCAATTCTGTTATTATTATTTTGCTGTTGCGTATTATATGGATCGTAGGACACCTGGAGGTTAGCTTCATGGTCTTTGAGATACATGTAGGAGTGAGGAGTATGGTAGAGATTATGAAAAATATTATTTTGTAATATGACTCTTCTGGGTTGTTTATGAGAAGGAGGATACCAGATACAATTGCACGGAATTACTCTGTTTTCTGTTCTTTATGATTTTCTGGTATCAATTGGTATCAGAGCAAGTGACAATCCTGTGAGAATGGTGACGAATGTAGAAGTGGAAACCCATATGAGGGAGATGGAATCTCATATGAAAGAGCAAGAACGTAATATGACTGAGAAATTTGCAGAGATTGACACCAAGTTTGAAGCCATTATGTCGCTGCTAAAGGGAGAATTCGGAAAGAGAGGGAATAGAGATAAGAATGAGAAGGAGGCTTCGGCTTCACGATCAGAAGAGCACGACGAAGCAGAGCGGGATAGTGATGTAGCAGAAAGAAGAGTGCTGCAGCAACAAAATAGAGGCTTCGAAGGTACTAAAATGGTCTTTCCTAGTTTTGATGGTTCTGATTTTCGCCTGTGGAGAACCAAGTGTGAACTCTATTTCACACTAGAGGAGGTACCAGAGAATCGAAGAACTAAAATGATTTTGCTAAGCCTAGAAGGGAGAGCTTTTTCATGGCAGCAACAGTACCTTCAAATGGCTGGTAGGGTAGATATACCTTGGAGAAGATTAATGGGAGATCTTGCTTGCCGTTTTGATTCAGGTATCTATGATGATCCACTCTCTGAACTTGTTAATTTGAAACAGTATGGATCAGTAGATGAGTATATGAATGAATTTGATGAACTGATATGTAGAACGGATTTAGAGGAGAAACAAGCACTGAGTTGCTTCCTAGCAGGATTAAAAGGACCATTAGAAAAAGCAGTGAGAATCCAAAATCCTAGGAATCTAATGGAGGCTATGAAGATTGCCCGTTTACAGGAGAGTTTATTGGTAGACATTGCTGGAGCTACCTACTTAAACACCAAACCCAACATTCCTCCGAGCCACAAATATAACCCCAATCTCTCTTCCTATACCAGACCCAATACATTTTCAACATTTCCTAAAAACACCACCACTTTCCATGCACCTAACTCCACCAACAAAAACTTCAACTCCAACAGAAACAATTTTCCAAACCAGTTTAAATATAACTCAAGCACTTCAATGCCCAATTCACAAACAGCTGGTAGCAGCACCAAAAATACATATGTACCACCTCACAAATTTGGTGGTAAGGGAGGTAAAGGTGAGATGATGACTGAGGGAAAAGATGTGAAGAACTTGTGTTGGTTCTGTGGAGATCCATGGAGTATTAACCATAAGCAGGTATGTAGAAAAGCTAAGTTGTTTAGCTTACTGTTGGAGGAAGAGGAAGAAGATTTGAACCATGAGAAACCATCGGATGGTGGAGATGAGGTAGAGGAAGCTGTTACAAATGAAACTGAAAATGAAATGGTGGTATCTTTGAATGCTATCTTAGGGGGTGGAGGTCAAACCATGCGGATTTTGGGTCAAATAAAAAAATCAGAGGTGTTAATGCTGGTTGATACTGGCAGTACGCATAACTTCTTGGGACAAAAGCTTGTCAAGTCCTTGGGGCTGAAATCAATGTATGCTGGTCAATTTAAGGTAAAGGTAGCTAATGATCAAACCATAACGGTGATGGAAAAGTGTGAAGGGGTTCTCTGGAAGGCTCAAGGTGATGAATTCGTGACTGATTTTTTTGTGTTACCCTCGGTGGGACAGACCGCAATCCTTGGCATGCAGTGGTTAAAAGAAATTGGGGCCATAGAGTTGGATTGTAGTAGTCTGACTATGAAATTCATCCATAATAACAGGCAGGTGATATTGAAGGGAGTGATGGCTGAACCAAAAATGTATGAAGACTCTAAAATTTTTTCACAAGAAATGGCAGCAGGGAGGTGCTTTCTAATCAAGGGAACTGCCAATGATAAAGAAGAGGGGACTATTATTCAGAAAATTCAATCTTCAATAAAGTTAGACGAGGCTCTAAATGACAAACAACAAGATTTTCTCAGGAATCTATTACAGCAGTATGAAGATGTATTCTCGGAGCCACGACACCTTCCTCCCCCAAGAGACTTCGATCATAAAATTCCCTTGAAGGAAGGTAGCCAGCCTATTGTTGTTAAACCCTACCGTTATGCGCATGCCCAAAAAGATGTGATTGAAATGTTGGTAAAAGAATTGCTAGCTGCTGGATTCATTACACACAGCTGTAGCCCATTTGCTTCTCCTGTTGTCCTAGTCAAGAAAAAGGATAATACTTAAGCCACGACACCTTCCTCCCCCAAGAGACTTCGATCATAAAATTCCCTTGAAGGAAGGTAGCAAGCCTATTGTTGTTAAACCCTACCGTTATGCCTATGCCCAAAAAGATGTGATTGAAATGTTAGTAAAGGAACTGCTAGCTGCTGGATTCATTACACACAGTTGTAGTCCCTTTGCTTCTCCTGTTGTCCTAGTCAAGAAAAAGGATAATACTTGGAGGTTTTGTGTGGACTACCGGAGATTAAATGATCTTACTATTAAAGACAAGTTTCCCATTCCTACAGTGGAAGAGCTTCTTGATGAGCTAAATGGAGCCTCATTCTTTTCAAAACTAGACCTTAGGTCTGGTTATCATAAAGTAAAGATGAGTGAAGCTAATATTTACAAGACTGCTTTTAGAACCCATAATGGGCATTTTGAGTGGCTAGTCATGCCATTTGGCTTGACTAACGCCCCCTCTACATTTCAGGCCCTAATGAATTCAGTGTTTTGAAGCTGTTTGAGAAAGTATATCCTGGTGTTCTTTGATGACATCCTCATCTACAGTAGAGGATGGGAGAAGCATATGGATCATCTTAAAAGCACCTTCGACTTACTAAGAAACAATCAGCTATATATGAAGATGTCTAAGTGTGCATTTGGGCAGTTAAAGGTGGAGTATTTAGGTCATGTGATATCTAGAGGTGGTGTTTCTATGGATCCCAACAAAGTGCAAGCAGTGCTGTCTTGGGAGACTCCTAAAACTCTAAAGCAATTAAGAGGATTTTTGGGTCTTTCGGGTTATTATAGGAGATTCATCAGGCAATATGGCACAATTGCAAGACCTCTGACAGAATTATTAAAAAAGGATTCTTTTGGTTGGAACACGGAAGCACAAAGGGCTTTTGATACTCTAAAGCATAAAATGACTACTGCTCCCGTATTGGGGATGCCTGATTTCTCTAAATCTTTTGTGCTTGAGACTGATGCCTCTGGTGTGGGAATCGGAGCTGTGATTATGCAGGATGGTCATCCTTTGGCCTATCTAAGTAAAGCTATGGGGCAGAGATATAAGAGCCTGTCAACTTATGAAAAAGAGTTGTTCGCTTTACTGTATGCTGTCAAAAAATGGTCTTCCTATTTTTTAGGACACCATTTTATCATTAAGACAGACCAAGAAGCTTTGAAACATCTTTTAGAACAGCAGCTCAATACACCTATGCAGCAGAAGTGGTTGGAAAGGATGCTTAGGTATGATTTTGTGATTCAATATAAGAAGGGCAAGGAAAATGTGGCTGCTGACTCTTTGTCTAGAAAAATGGAAGGTTCTCAACTAATGGCTGTTATGACAGTTGGGAGCAATTTGTTAGAAAAGGTGAAAGCTAGCTAGGAATCTGACCAAAAGATACAAACAATACTACGAGAGCTGCAACAGAAAAATACTTCCCATTTGAAATTTAAGTGGGAACATGGGGTTTTAAAGAGAAAAGGAAAGGTAGTAGTGGGAGATGACAAGAGCTTGAAAGAGGAATTGTTGCAGGCATACCATAGTTCCCCATGGGGTGGACATTCTGGTGCTGACAGCACTTATCATAGAATTGCCTCCCTATTTTATTGGAAAGGATTACAAAGAGATGTGAGAGAGTTTGTTAAGAGTTGTGCTACTTGTCAAAAGAATAAGCCTGAACTAGTTGCTACCCCAGGATTATTACAACCTCTCCCAATACCAAATGGAGCTTGGCAGTCCATAGCTATGGACTTTATCACTCACTTACCTAATTCACATGGTAAAACAGTCATATTGGTGGTGGTGGACAGACTTACAAAGTATGTACATTTTCTATCTTTGAGACATTCTTATACAGCTACAGAAGTATCTAGAATGTTTACAGATCAGGTGATAAAATTATATGGATGGCCTGCTGCTATAATTTCAGATCGTGATCCAATATTCCTCAGTAAATTTTGGACTGAGTTATTCAAGGTGCAAGGAGTACAGTTGTGTAAAACTACAGCTTATCACCCACAAGGAGATGGACAGTCAGAAGTTTTAAATAGGACCCTGGAATGTTATCTAAGATGTTTTGTGGCTGAAATTCCTTCTAAATGGACAGAGTGGTTATCAATGGCTGAATTTTGGTACAACACCTCTCATCACTCAGCAATTAAGATAAGTCCCTTTGAAGCTGTCTATGGATATACGCCTAGACTATGTGATCCCTATGTCTTAGGTGATACTTTGTTAGCAGCAGTAGAAAATTCCATCAGATCAAGAGAGCAGATTATGGCACAATTAAAAGTCCATCTCAACAAAGCACAACAGAGGATGAAATCCATTGCAGACAGACACAGAACAGAAAGACAATTTCAGGAAGGAGATATGGTTTACCTGAAGTTGTAGCCATATCGTCAATCCTCAGTGGCTAACAGGGCTTTCCATAAATTGGCCTCTGTGTATTACGGACCATATAGGGTGGTGGAACGAATTGGGCCAGTTGCATACCGCCTAGATCTACCGCCAGAGTCCAAGATACATACTGTTTTTCATATTTCCCGCTTGAAGAAGCATCATGGGATACACCCTAACCAAACCACTTTGCCTCTCATTGATGCTAATGGTGATATGACATGGCTTCCTGAAGCAATTGTAGACAGAAGAATCAGGCAAAAAGGTCATCATCCAATTACCGAATTACTTATACACTGGAGTCACTCACCTACGGAAGAAGCAACCTGGATGGAGTTTGGTAAGTTCAAAAATCAATTTTCAGAACAGTATGCTCGCTGGTTTACTGAAGTTTCTGGCTCAGTAACTCTCCTTGAGGGCAAGGAGAATGTTAAGAGGGGGGGAATTGATACACGTCAAAAGGAACAAAGCGGGAAGAAAGAAGAAATTGAGGAATTAAGTGAAACGGGTCGTTTTGGATGATTAAATGAAACGAATCATTTGGAGGTAACAGGTAGGTAGTCATGGTGCATGTGAGTCAGTTACGATGGTTGAAGGAGTTCTGTTATTATTTCTGGAATATAATTTGTTATCAATTCTGTTATTGTTATTTTGCTGTTGCGTATTATATGGATCGTAGGACACCTGGAGGTTAGCTTCATGGTCTTTGAGGTATATTTAGGAGTGAGGAGTATTGTGGAGGGGATGGAGAATATTATTTTGTAATATGACCTTTCTGGGTTGTTTATGAATGAGATACCAGACACAACTACACTAAATTACTCTGTTTTCTGTTCCTTGTGATTTTCTGGTATCAATTGGTATCAGAGCAAGTGACAATCCTGTGAGAATGGTGACGAACGTAGAAGTGGAAACCCATATGAGGGAGATGGAATCTCATATGAAGAGCAAGAACGTAGTATGACTGAGAAATTTGCAGAGATTGACACCAAGTTTGAAGCCATTATGTCGCTGCTAAAGGGAGAATTCGAAAAGAGAGGGAATAGAGATAAGAAGGAGAAGGAGGCTTCGGCTTCACGACCAGAAGAGCACGACGAAGCAGAGCGGGATAATGATGTAGCAGAAAGAAGAGTGCTGCAGCAACAAAACAGAGGCTTCGAAGGCACTAAAATGGTCTTTCCTAGTTTTGATGGTTCTGATTTTCGCCTGTGGAGAACCAAGTGTGAACTCTATTTCACACTAGAGGAGGTACCGGAGAATCGAAGAACTAAAATGATTTTGCTAAGTCTAGAAGGGAGAGCTTTTTCATGGCAGCAACAGTACCTTCAAATGGCGGGTAGGGTAGATATACCTTGGAGAAGATTAATGGGAGATCTTGCTTGCCGTTTTGATTCAGGTATCTATGATGATCCACTCTCTGAACTTGTCAATTTGAAACAGTATGGATCAGTAGATGAGTATATGAATGAATTTGATGAACTGATATGTAGAACGGATTTAGAGGAGAAACAAGCACTGAGTTGCTTCCTAGCAGGATTAAAAGGGCCATTAGAAAAAGCAGTGAGAATCCAAAATCCTAGGAATTTAATGGAGGCTATGAAGATTGCCCGTTTACAGGAGAGTTTATTGGTAGACATTGCTGGAGCTACCTACTTAAACACCAAACCCAACATTCCTCCGAGCCACAAATATAACCCCAATCTCTCTTCCTATACCAGACCCAATACATTTTCAACATTTCCTAAAACACCACCACTTTCCATGCACCTAACTCCACCAACAAAAACTTCAACTCCAACAGAAACAATTTTCCAAACCAGTTTAAATAAATATAACTCAAGCACGTCAATGCCCAATTCACAAACAGCTGGTAGCAGCACCAAAAATACATATGTACCACCTCACAAATTTGGTGGTAAGGGAAGTAAAGGTGAGATGATGACTGAGGGAAAAGATGTGAAGAACTTGTGTTGGTTCTGTGGAGATCCATGGAGTATTAACCATAAGCAGGTATGTAGAAAAGCTAAGTTGTTTAGCTTATTGTTGGAGGAAGAGGAAGAAGATTTGAACCATGAGAAACCATCGGATGGTGGAGATGAGGTAGAGGAAGCTGTTACAAAGGAAACTGAAAATGAAATGGTGGTATCTTTGAATGCTATCTTAGGGGGTGGAGGTCAAACCATGCGGATTTTGGGTCAAATAAAAAAATCAGAGGTGTTAATGCTGGTTGATACTGGCAGTACGCATAACTTCTTGGGACAAAAGCTTGTCAAGTCCTTGGGGCTGAAATCAATGTATGCTGGTCAATTTAAGGTAAAGGTAGCTAATGATCAAACCATAACGGTGATGGAAAAGTGTGAAGGGGTTCTCTGGAAGGCTCAAGGTGATGAATTCGTGACTGATTTTTTTGTGCTACCCTCGGTGGGACAGACCGCAATCCTTGGCATGCAGTGGTTAAAAGAAATTGGGGCCATAGAGTTGGATTGTAGTAGTCTGACTATGAAATTCACCCATAATAACAGGCAGGTGATATTGAAGGGAGTGAGGGCTGAGCCAAAAATGTATGAAGACTCTAAAATTTTTTCACAAGAAATGGCAGCAGGGAGGTGCTTTCTAATCAAGGGAACTGCCAATGATAAAGAAGAGGGGACTGTTATTCAGAAAATTCAATCTTCAATAAAGTTAGACGAGGCTCTAAATGACAAACAACAAGATTTTCTCAGGAATCTATTACAGCAGTATGAAGATGTATTCTCGGAGCCACGACACCTTCCTCCCCCAAGAGACTTCGATCATAAAATTCCCTTGAAGGAAGGTAGCCAGCCTATTGTTGTTAAACCCTACCGTTATGCGCATGCCCAAAAAGATGTGATTGAAATGTTGGTAAAAGAATTGCTAGCTGCTGGATTCATTACACACAGCTGTAGCCCATTTGCTTCTCCTGTTGTCCTAGTCAAGAAAAAGGATAATACTTGGAGGTTTTGTGTGGACTACCGGAGATTAAATGATCTTACTATCAAAGACAAGTTTCCCATTCCTACAGTGGAAGAGCTTCTTGATGAACTAAATGGAGCCTCATTCTTTTCAAAACTAGACCTTAGGTCTGGTTATCATCAAGTAAAGATGAGTGAAGCTGATATTTACAAGACTGCTTTTAGAACCCATAATGGGCATTTTGAGTGGCTAGTCATGCCATTTGGCTTGACTAACGCCCCCTCTACATTTCAGGCCCTAATGAATTCAGTGTTTCGCAGCTGTTTGAGAAAGTATATCCTGGTGTTCTTTGATGACATCCTCATCTATAGTAGAGGATGGGAGGAGCATATGGATCATCTTAAAAGCACCTTCGACTTACTCAGAAGCAATCAGCTCTATGTGAAGATGTCTAAGTGTGCATTTGGGCAGTCAAAGGTGGAGTATTTGGGTCATGTGATATCTAGAGGTGGTGTTTCTATGGATCCCAACAAGGTGCAAGCAGTGCTGTCTTGGGAGACTCCTAAAACTCTAAAGCAATTGAGAGGATTTTTGGGTCTTTCGGGTTATTATAGGAGATTCATCAGGCAATATGGCACAATTGCAAGACCTCTGACAGAATTATTAAAAAAGGATTCTTTTGGTTGGAACACAGAAGCACAAAGAGCTTTTGATACTCTAAAGCATAAAATGACTACTGCTCCCGTATTGGGGATGCCTGATTTCTCTAAATCTTTTGTGCTTGAGACTGATGCCTCTGGTGTGGGAATCGGGGCTGTGATTATGCAAGATGGTCATCCTTTGGCCTATCTAAGTAAAGCTATGGGGCAGAGATATAAGAGCCTGTCAACTTATGAAAAAGAATTGTTCGCTTTACTGTATGCTGTCAAGAAATGGTCTTCCTATTTTTTAGGACACCATTTTATCATTAAGACAGATCAAGAAGCTTTGAAACATCTTTTGGAACAGCAACTCAATACACCTATGCAGCAGAAGTGGTTGGAAAGGATGCTTGGGTATGATTTTGTGATTCAATATAAGAAGGGCAAGGAAAATGTGGCTGCTGACTCTTTGTCTAGAAAAATGGAAGGTTCTCAACTAATGGCTGTTATGACAGTTGGGAGCAATTTGTTAGAAAAGGTGAAAGCTAGCTGGGAATCTGACCAAAAGATACAAACAATACTACGAGAGCTGCAACAGAAAAATACTTCCCATTTGAAATTTAAGTGGGAACATGGGGTTTTAAAGAGAAAAGGAAAGGTAGTAGTGGGAGATGACAAGAGCTTGAAAGGGGAATTGTTGCAGGCATACCATAGTTCCCCATGGGGTGGACATTCTGGTGCTGACAGCACTTATCATAGAATTGCCTCCCTATTTTACTGGAAAGGATTACAAAGAGAGGTGAGAGAGTTTGTTAAGAGTTGTGCTACTTGTCAAAAGAATAAGCCTGAACTAGTTGCTACCCCAGGATTATTACAACCTCTCCCAATACCAAATGGAGCTTGGCAGTCCATAGCTATGGACTTTATCACTCACTTACCTAATTCACATGGTAAAACAGTCATATTGGTGGTGGTGGACAGACTTACAAAGTATGCACATTTTCTATCTTTGAGACATCCTTATACAGCTACAGAAGTATCTAGAGTGTTTACAGATCAGGTGATAAAATTACATGGATGGCCTGCTGCTATAATTTCAGATCGTGATCCGATATTCCTCAGTAAATTTTGGACTGAGTTATTCAAGGTGCAAGGAGTACAGTTGTGTAAAACTACAGCTTATCACCCACAAGGAGATGGACAATCAGAGGTTTTAAATAGGACCCTGGAATGTTATCTAAGATGTTTTGTGGCTGAAATTCCTTCTAAATGGACAGAGTGGTTATCAATGGCTGAATTTTGGTACAACACCTCTCATCACTCAGCAATTAAGATAAGTCCCTTTGAAGCTCTCTATGGATATACGCCTAGACTATGTGATCCCTATGTCTTAGGTGATACTTTGTTAGCAGCAGTAGAAAATTCCATCAGATCAAGAGAGCAGATTATGGCACAATTAAAAGTCCATCTCAACAAAGCACAACAGAGGATGAAATCCATTGCAGACAGACACAGAACAGAAAGACAATTTCAGGAAGGAGATATGGTTTACCTGAAGCTGCAGCCATATCGTCAATCTTCAGTGGCTAACAGGGCTTTCCATAAATTGGCCTCTGTGTATTACGGACCATATAGGGTGGTGGAACGAATTGGGCCTGTTGCATACCGTCTAGATCTACCGCCGGAGTCCAAGATACATACTGTTTTTCATATTTCCCGCTTGAAGAAGCATCATGGGATACACCCTAACCAAACTACTTTGCCGCCCATTGATGCTAATGGTGATATGCCATGGATTCCTGAAGCAATTATAGACAGAAGAATCAGGCAAAAAGGTCATCATCCAATTACCGAATTACTTATACACTGGAGTCACTCACCTACAGAAGAAGCAACCTGGATGGAGTTCGGTAAGTTCAAAAATCAATTTCCAGAACAGTACGCTCGCTGGTTTACTGAAGTCTCTGGCTCAGTAACTCTCCTTGAGGGCAAGGAGAATTTTAAGAGGGAGGGAATTGATACACTTCAAAAGGAACAAAGCGGGAAGAAGGAAGAAATTGGGAAATTAAGTGAAACGGGTCGTTTTGGATGATCAAGTGAAACGAATCGTTTGGAGATAACAGGTAGTCAGGCTTGGTGCATGTGAGTCAGTTACGATGGCTGAAGGAGTTCTGTTAGTATTTCTGTTATCAATTCTGTTATTATTATTTTGCTGTTGCGTATTATATGGATCGTAGGACACCTGGAGGTTAGCTTCATGGTCTTTGAGATACATGTAGGAGTGAGGAGTATGGTAGAGGTTATGAAAGATATTATTTTGTAATATGACCCTTCTGGGTTGTTTATGAAGAGGATACCAGATACAATTGCACTGAATTACTCTGTTTTCTGTTCCTTGTAATTTTCTGGTATCAATTGGTATCAGAGCAAGTGACAATCCTGTGAGAATGGTGACGAATGTAGAAGTGGAAACCCATATGAGGGAGATGGAATCTCATATGAAAGAGCAAGAACGTAATATGACTGAGAAATTTGCAGAGATTGACACCAAGTTTGAAGCCATTATGTCGCTGCTAAAGGGAGAATTCGAAAAGAGAGGGAATAGAGATAAGAAGGAGAAGGAGGCTTCGGCTTCACGATCAGAAGAGCATGACGAAGCAGAGCGGGATAGTGATGTAGCAGAAAGAAGAGTGCTGCAGCAACAAAACAGAGGCTTCGAAGGTACTAAAATGGTCTTTCCTAGTTTTGATGGTTCTGATTTTCGCCTGTGGAGAACCAAGTGTGAACTCTATTTCACACTAGAGGAGGTACCAGAGAATCGAAGAACTAAAATGATTTTGCTAAGCCTAGAAGGGAGAGCTTTTTCATGGCAGCAACAGTACCTTCAAATGGCTGGTAGGGTAGATATACCTTGGAGAAGATTAATGGGAGATCTTGCTTGCCGTTTTGATTCAGGTATCTATGATGATCCACTCTCTGAACTTGTTAATTTGAAACAGTATGGATCAGTAGATGAGTATATGAATGAATTTGATGAACTGATATGTAGAACGGATTTAGAGGAGAAACAAGCACTGAGTTGCTTCCTAGCAGGATTAAAAGGACCATTAGAAAAAGCAGTGAGAATCCAAAATCCTAGGAATCTAATGGAGGCTATGAAGATTGCCCATTTACAGGAGAGTTTATTGGTAGACATTGCTGGAGCTACCTACTTAAACACCAAACCCAACATTCCTCCGAGCCACAAATATAACCCCAATTTCTCTTCCTATACCAGACCCAATACCTTTTCAACATTTCCTAAAATCACCACCACTTTCCATGCACCTAACTCCACCAACAAAAACTTCAACTCCAACAGAAACAATTTTCCAAACCAGTTTAAATATAACTCAAGCACTTCAATGCCCAATTCACAAACAGCTAGTAGCAGCACCAAAAATACATATGTACCACCTCACAAATTTGGTGGTAAGGGAGGTAAAGGTGAGATGATGACTGAGGGAAAAGATGTGAAGAACTTGTGTTGGTTCTGTGGAGATCCATGGAGTATTAACCATAAGCAGGTATGTAGAAAAGCTAAGTTGTTTAGCTTACTGTTGGAGGAAGAGGAAGAAGATTTGAACCATGAGAAACCATCGGATGGTGGAGATGAGGTAGAGGAAGCTGTTACAAATGAAACTGAAAATGAAATGGTGGTATCTTTGAATGCTATCTTAGGGGGTGGAGGTCAAACCATGCGGATTTTGGGTCAAATAAAAAAATCAGAGGTGTTAATGCTGGTTGATACTGGCAGTACGCATAACTTCTTGGGACAAAAGCTTGTCAAGTCCTTGGGGCTGAAATCAATGTATGCTGGTCAATTTAAGGTAAAGGTAGCTAATGATCAAACCATAACGGTGATGGAAAAGTGTGAAGGGGTTCTCTGGAAGGCTCAAGGTGATGAATTCATGACTGATTTTTTTGTGTTACCCTCGGTGGGACAGACCGCAATCCTTGGCATGCAGTGGTTAAAAGAAATTGGGGCCATAGAGTTGGATTGTAGTAGTTTGACTATGAAATTCATCCATAATAACAAGCAGGTGATATTGAAGGGAGTGATGGCTGAACCAAAAATGTATGAAGACTCTAAAATTTTTTCACAAGAAATGGCAGCAAGGAGGTGCTTTCTAATCAAGGGAACTGCCAATGATAAAGAAGAGGGGACTGTTATTCAGAAAATTCAATCTTCAATAAAGTTAGACGAGGCTCTAAATGACAAACAACAAGATTTTCTCAGGAATCTATTACAGCAGTATGAAGATGTATTCTCGGAGCCACGACACCTTCCTCCCCCAAGAGACTTCGATCATAAAATTCCCTTGAAGGAAGGTAGCCAGCCTATTGTTGTTAAACCCTACCGTTATGCGCAGGCCCAAAAAGATGTGATTGAAATGTTGGTAAAAGAACTGCTAGCTGCTGGATTCATTACACACAACTGTAGTCCATTTGCTTCTCCTGTTGTCCTAGTCAAGAAAAAGGATAATACTTGGAGGTTTTGTGTGGACTACCGGAGATTAAATGATCTTACTATTAAAGACAAGTTTCCCATTCCTACAGTGGAAGAGCTTCTTGATGAGATAAATGGAGCCTCATTCTTTTCAAAACTAGACCTTAGGTCTGGTTATCATCAAGTAAAGATGAGTGAAGCTGATATTTACAAGACTGCTTTTAGAACCCATAATGGGCATTTTGAGTGGCTAGTCATGCCATTTGGCTTGACTAACGCCCCCTCTACATTTCAGGCCCTAATGAATTCAGTGTTTCGCAGCTGTTTGAGAAAGTATATCCTGGTGTTCTTTGATGACATCCTCATCTATAGTAGAGGATGGGAGGAGCATATGGATCATCTTAAAAGCACCTTCGACTTACTCAAAAGCAATCAGCTCTATGTGAAGATGTCTAAGTGTGCATTTGGGCAGTCAAAGGTGGAGTATTTGGGTCATGTGATATCTAGAGGTGGTGTTTCTATGGATCCCAACAAGGTGCAAGCAGTGCTGTCTTGGGAGACTCCTAAAACTCTAAAGCAATTGAGAGGATTTTTGGGTCTTTCGGGTTATTATAGGAGATTCATCAGGCAATATGGCACAATTGCAAGACCTCTGACAGAATTATTAAAAAAGGATTCTTTTGGTTGGAACACAGAAGCACAAAGAGCGTTTGATACTCTAAAGCATAAAATGACTACTGCTCCCGTATTGGGGATGCCTGATTTCTCTAAATCTTTTGTGCTTGAGACTGATGCCTCTGGTGTGGGAATCGGGGCTGTGATTATGCAAGATGGTCATCCTTTGGCCTATCTAAGTAAAGCTATGGGGCAGAGATATAAGAGCCTGTCAACTTATGAAAAAGAGTTGTTCGCTTTACTGTATGCTGTCAAGAAATGGTCTTCCTATTTTTTAGGACACCATTTTATCATTAAGACAGATCAAGAAGCTTTGAAACATCTTTTGGAACAGCAACTCAATACACCTATGCAGCAGAAGTGGTTGGAAAGGATGCTTGGGTATGATTTTGTGATTCAATATAAGAAGGGCAAGGAAAATGTGGCTGCTGACTCTTTGTCTAGAAAAATGGAAGGTTCTCAACTGATGGCTGTTATGACAGTTGGGAGCAATTTGTTAGAAAAGGTGAAAGCTAGCTGGGAATCTGACCAAAAGATACAAACAATACTACGAGAGCTGCAACAGAAAAATACTTCCCATTTGAAATTTAAGTGGGAACATGGGGTTTTAAAGAGAAAAGGAAAGGTAGTAGTGGGAGATGACAAGAGCTTGAAAGGGGAATTGTTGCAGGCATACCATAGTTCCCCATGGGGTGGACATTCTGGTGCTGACAGCACTTATCATAGAATTGCCTCCCTATTTTACTGGAAAGGATTACAAAGAGAGGTGAGAGAGTTTGTTAAGAGTTGTGCTACTTGTCAAAAGAATAAGCCTGAACTAGTTGCTACCCTAGGATTATTACAACCTCTCCCAATACCAAATGGAGCTTGGCAGTCCATAGCTATGGACTTTATCACTCACTTACCTAATTCACATGGTAAAACAGTCATATTGGTGGTGGTGGACAGACTTACAAAGTATGCACATTTTCTATCTTTGAGACATCCTTATACAGCTACAGAAGTATCTAGAGTGTTTACAGATCAGGTGATAAAATTACATGGATGGCCTGCTGCTATAATTTCAGATCGTGATCCGATATTCCTCAGTAAATTTTGGACTGAGTTATTCAAGGTGCAAGGAGTACAGTTGTGTAAAACTACAGCTTATCACCCACAAGGAGATGGACAATCAGAGGTTTTAAATAGGACCCTGGAATGTTATCTAAGATGTTTTGTGGCTGAAATTCCTTCTAAATGGACAGAGTGGTTATCAATGGCTGAATTTTGGTACAACACCTCTCATCACTTAGCAATTAAGATAAGTCCCTTTAAAGCTCTCTATGGATATACGCCTAGACTATGTGATCCCTATGTCTTAGGTGATACTTTGTTAGCAGCAGTAGAAAATTCCATCAGATCAAGAGAGCAGATTATGACACAATTAAAAGTCCATCTCAACAAAGCACAATAAAGGATGAAATCCATTGCAGACAGACACAGAACAGAAAGACAATTTCAGGAAGGAGATATGGTTTCCCTGAAGCTGCAACCATATCGTCAATCTTCAGTGGCTAACAGGGCTTTCCATAAATTGGCCTCTGTGTATTACGGACCATATAGGGTGGTGGAACGAATTGGGCCTGTTGCATACCGCCTAGATCTACCGCCGGAGTCCAAGATACATACTGTTTTTCATATTTCCCGCTTGAAGAAGCATCATGGGATACACCCTAACCAAACCACTTTGCCTCCCATTGATGCTAATGGTGATATGCCATGGATTCCTGAAGCAATTATAGACAGAAGAATCAGGCAAAAAGGTCATCATCCAATTACCGAATTACTGATACACTGGAGTCACTCACCTACAGAAGAAGCAACCTGGATGGAGTTCGGTAAGTTCAAAAATAAATTTCCAGAATAGTACGCTCGCTGGTTTACTGAAGTCTCTGGCTCAGTAACTCTCCTTGAGGGCAAGGAGAATTTTAAGAGGGAGGGAATTGATACACTTCAAAAGGAACAAAGCGGGAAGAAAGAAGAAATTGAGAAATTAAGTGAAACGGGTCGTTTTGGATGATCAAGTGAAACGAATCGTTTGGAGATAACAAGTAGTCAGGCATGGTGCATGTGAGTCAGTTACGATGGCTGAAGGAGTTCTGTTATTATTTCTGGAATATAATTTGTTATCAATTCTGTTATTGTTATTTTGCTGTTGCGTATTATATGGATCGTAGGACACCTGAAGGTTAGCTTCATGGTCTTTGAGATACATGTAGGAGTGAGGAGTATGGTGGAGGTTATGAAAAATATTATTCTGTAATATGACCCTTCTGGGTTGTTTATGAAGAGGATACCAGATACAATTACACTGAATTACTCTGTTTTCTGTTCCTTGTGATTTTCTGGTATCAATAAACCAGTATCTCTTTGAAATCTTCAGCAGAAGCAGAGAATCTTTTTTATTTTTTTTTTTATTTTTTGTTCTTCAGATCACAAATGGATCAGTCTACTGGGTTCGTACTACAATCATTAGTTGGACTATAGACTCACAAATGGATCAGCAGATGGAGTGAGGTATGCCCAAGAATGAGGGCGCCTCCTTGGTGAATGGATTCCGTAGTTGCTTGTGGTGGATAAGATGGAGCTGGGCCAGACCTGGGCGTCTAGGCCTGGTGCTCATCAGCCCAATGAACATACAATTGCACTGAATTACTCTGTTTTCTGTTCCTTGTAATTTTCTAGTATCACCTTCACACTGGTTCATAGCTCCTGTTTCAGCAGCAGGCTCACTGTGGTCCACACCCTCAGCAAAAGCATTCTGCTCTGGCTCACCTGAGTCATCGCCACTCGATTCTTGGATAATGGTTTCGCCCCCAAACAGAACTTGCTTAACAATTTCATCGTCTCTGGGGTCTGTTAGGAACACTGGGTCGAGTTCTCTGGTAGCTTTCTTCAACGCTTGGCAACCCTTTAAACAGAGTCTTGAACAGATAATCCTTGCTCATGAAGTTCTTGAAGAAAAGGTGCTTCAACAATTCCTCAGCAGTGGGTCTCTTTGATGGATCTTGATCAAGACAAATAGTGACCAAATCCTCGAAAGCCTTTGAGAATTTCTTGCTATTATCTCCCCTCTTATGCTTCTTAAAATCAAAAAACCAAAATCCCTTTGTGATCTTGAGAATCATGGATTTCGAAGGAGGGAGATGAGACAGCGGAGGCCTTCCATGGTCTGACGAGATTCATTAATTTCCTGTTAAGTTCTGAAATTAATTTTGTTTTTCGTCGATAGCAAATTCATATATATAAGCATGTTATATGATGAAGTCTCTTTGAAAGAACCGAACCCTACGTGGGAGTGAATGACCTCCGGAGCCATCTAATAAGGCGCGCAAGCAAAATCTGTGAGGCTGTGACGAATTCGACTCGAAAATGGAAGCATAAACGCCAAAATCTGTGAGCTTCACCAACCCATTTGAATCAATGAGAATATTCGCAGCCTTAATGTCTCTGTGGAGGTAGCCCTTGCCATGGAGGTAAGACAGAGCATTCAGAATCTCCTTCAGAACAACGGCAATGCAGGACTCTTGCAACCCATCTGGAAAAGAGTGTGAAACTATGGATTGCAGAGACCCACCAGCCATGAAAGGCATCACCACTGTTGAAGATTGATTAAAGGCTGCATACGTGGATTAGGACTTGGTCTTTTGACTTAGTCTAGTTTTTGTTGTATCTATTCCTTAAATATCTGAATAAGTTAGGTTGTTACTGTTGCAATAAAATCTGCACAGTTGAGATTATTTTGTTTTGTTTACGTTGCTTGTAAGCCTATAAGTAGGCACCTTTTTTATTCTAAAATAATAGCAGAACATCTGAAATTCTCTACACTTTTCTTCACTTTTTTCCTTCTCATTGTGTCAGTTTCCCCAACATTTGTGGTATCAGAGCACGGTTCGATTGCAAACGGGCGTGCAACTCATGGCAACCAATGGCAACATGGTGAGTGTGTCTCAACCATCAGTTCCAGTTTTGAAAGGAGAAAGCTACAAATTCTGGAGCATCAAAATGAAGACTTATTCAAGTCTCAAGATCTGTGGGACTTAGTAGAAAGTGAATATGCTGATCTAGATGAGGAAAATCGCTTGAGGGAAAATAGGAAGAGGGACTCGAAGGCACTGTTCTTCATTCAACAAGCAGTCCATGAGACTGTTTTCTAAAGAATTGCAGCAGCTACCACGTCCAAACAAGCATGGACAATTCTGCAAACTGAGTTTCAAGGCTCAGCTAAAGTAATAGTTGTGAAACTCCAAACTCTAAGGCGTGAGTTTGAGACTTTACTCATGAGAGGCAATGAATCAGTGCAGGATTTTATGTCAAGGGTGATGGCAATTGTTAATCAAATAAAGGCATACGAAGATCAAATAACTGATCAAACTATTGTTGCAAAGGTATTAAGGAGTTTAAATCCTAAATTTGATCATGTACTACTATCAATTGAGGAGTCCAAAGACATGACAAGCTTCTCTTTTGATGAGTTGAGGGGATCCTTGAAAGCTCACAAGAGAAGGATCAACAGCTCAATAGAAAAGAATGAAGACAAGGCATTTCAGGTGAAATGGGAGACATCCAATTCAAGAGAAGCTGACAAGATGGAAGCTAGAGGACATTGGAGAGGTGCCTTTCGAGGAAGGTTTTGTGGCAGAGGCAGTGGCAGAAACTCAGAACAAAGGCAACAGTCCTTCAGTGAACAGAAAGGTTACAAAAGTCGCATTCAATGTCATAATTGTAAGAAGTATTGGCACGTGAAAGCATATTGCTGGTCTAAAGACAAGCAAGTGAATTTTCCAAAAGAAAGTGAAGTAAGTAATTTGTTTATGGCTCATTATGATACTAATGATGTTGCAAGTAGTGTGTGGCTTGTAGACAGTGGTTGTTCTAATCATATGATAGACATAAAAAATTTATTCAAGGAGCTGGATGAAACACAGAAAATGAAGGTAAAGCTTGGTGATGATAATGAAATCCAAGTTGAAGGAAAGGGGACAATGGCAATTAAAACCAGTCCAGGTACGGTGAAACTGTTGCATAATGTGTAATTTGTTCCTAGTTTGGCACATAATCTATTGAGTGTTGGAAAACTAATGGCTTGTGGGTATACAATTTTATTTGATAACGGGGAATGTGTTGTTAAAGACAAGCAAACGGGTCAGCCAATAGTTAGTGTTCAAATGATCAAGACCAAAATGTTTCCACTTGAAGTGTCAAATGTGGAAAATTTTGGTCTGGTTGTTAGTGATTAGAACAGCAACAAACTGTGGCATTTGTAGTATGGACACCTCAATATCAAAGGGTTGGACCTGCTAAGTCAAAAGAACATGATTCGAGGGCTACCAAACATTAATCAAATAGACATTTGTGAAGGGTGCATATATGGCAAGCAAACCAGAAAATCATTCCCTGTTGGTAAAGCTTGGAGAGCATCCACTTGTCTTGAGTTGGTTCATGCTGACTTGTGTGGTCCTATGCAAACTGAATAATTTGGAGGATTTCTTGCTTCTTACTGATGATTTCAGCCGCATGAGCTGGGTGTACTTTCTAAAATTCAAGTCACAGACTTTTGAATGTTTTAGGAAATTCAAAGCCTTAGTTGAGAAGCAAAGTGGTTGCTGCATAAAGACATTACGCACAGACAGAGGTGGAGAATTTATGTCCAATGAGTTTAATAACTTCTGTGAAGAACATGGCATCCACAGAGAACTCTCATCACCTTACACACCTGAGCAAAACAGTGTGGTAGAAAGAAAGAACCGAACTGTTGTTGAAATGGCAAAGAGTTTGTTGAAAGGGAGAGGGCTTCCGAATTAGTTCTGGGTAGAAGCAGTAGCAACTGCTGTGTACTTGCTGAGACTTTCCCTTACTAAGGCAGTGTTGAATCAAACACCATATGAAGCTTGGAAAGGTACAAAGCCCTCGGTAAGCCACTTAAAATTTTTTGGTTGTATTGCATATGCTTTGGTTAACTCTCAAAACCATCAAAAACTAGATGAAAAATCTGAAAAATGTATTTTTGTTGGTTACTACACTGAGTCCAAAGCATACAAATTATATAACCCTCTTAGTGGCAAAGTAATTGTTAGCAGAAATGTAGTATTCAATGAAGATGCAGGTTGGAATTGGAACAACAATGATGAAATACAGCTTAAAGTTCCATTGGAAGATGTAGCAGACCCAACACCTGCAAATACAACTCCTTCAACATCTAATAGTAGCAGTCCAGCAAGCTCACCAGGCACAAAATCAAGAGACAGCAACTCATCTTCTGTAAATGAGTCATCAGAAGAATCACCTCCAAGGAAGTTCAGATCCTTGATAGACATTTATGAATCTTGTTCTTTTGCAATTACTGTTTTAGATCCCACCACCTATAATGAAGCTGCAAAAGGGAAAGAATGGCAAAATCCAATGAAGGAGGAACTATTAGCAATACAAAGAAATGAAACATGGGAGCTAACAGACCTGCCAGAAGGAAAGAATACAATTGGCCTGAAATGGATATTTAAAACAAAATATCATGCTGATGGGAGTGTTTAGAAGCACAAGGCTCGTCTAGTTGCAAAAGAGTATTCACAGCTGCAAGGAGTTGACTTTGAAGAAACATTTTCTCCAGTTGNGGAGTTGACTTTGAAGAAACATTCTCCAATTGCAAGGTTTGAAACAGTGAGAACTTTCCTTGCATTGGCTGCACAGTTAAAGTGGCCAATCTATCAATTTGATGTGAAGTCTGCCTTCTTGAACGGAGAACTAGAAGAGGAGGTTTATGTTAATCAACCTAAAGGATTTATAGTTAATGGCAGTGAAGACAAAGTATATAGGCTAAAGAAGGCATTATACGGATTGAGACAAGCCCCTCGAGCATGGTACAGTAAAATTGATCACTATTTTTTGCAACATGGGTTTGTAAGGAGTGAGAGTGAGCCTACCCTGTACATGAAGATACAAGGTAACAATGATCTATTATTAGTTTGCTTATATGTTGATGACATAATTTATATGGGTTCATCTCATTCACTCATTGATGAATTCAAAAATGGCATGATGAGTACATTTGAGATGACTGATCTAGGTTTACTGCATTATTTCCTTGGATTGGAAATTAAACAAGGAGAAGCTAGAGTGTTTGTCTCACAAAGGAAATATGCAAAAGACCTCCTTAAACGTTTTAACATACATGAATGAAAAATTGCAATTAGAAGATGGTAGTGGAAATGTAGATGCAAGAAGGTTTCGGAGCTTAGTTGGAGGCCTAATTTATTTGGCTCACACCCGTCCAGATATTTCATTTTCAGTTGGGGTTGTGTCAAGGTTTATGAGCAGCCCTTCAATGCATCATTTTGGAGCAACAAAAAGGATCTTGTGTTACATTGCTGGAACAATGTATTTTGGGATATGGTATGGTCATGTTTCAGTTTTTAAATTATATGGATTTACTAACAGTGACTGGGCAGGGTCCTTGGATGACAGAAGAAGCACCTCTAGCAGTGCTTTTAGTCTTGGTTCTGGTGTTGTTACATGGAGCTCAAAGAAGCAGGAAATCACAACATTGTCTACCACAAAGGCTGAATATGTGGCAGTAACATCCTCAGCATGTCAAGCAATTTGGCTAAGGAGAATACTAGCTGACATGGGTCAAGAACAAATTGAAGCAACACAAATTTTTTGTGATAACAGATCAGCTATTGCGATAGATAAAATCCAACTCTGCATGGGAGGACAAAGCACATTGACATAAAGTTCCATTTCATAAGAGATCTAGTAGCTTATGACATCATAGCCTTGAAGTATTGCAGTACTGAAGAACAGGTGGTAGACATATTTACTAAAGCACTTCCTGCTCAGAAACATATTTAATTTAGATCATTGTTTGGTGTATGCAACTTTGAATCAAGGGAGAGTGTTGAAGATTGATTAAAAGCTGCATACGTGGAGTAGGACTTGGTCTCTTTGACTTAGTCTAGTTTCTGTTGTATTTGTTCCTTCACTGTTTTCCTTCTCATTGTGTTAGTTTCCCCAACATAGAGAACCCATATCCTCTATATCCTCGCCCTTATTCTCATTCTCACTTGTCTCTGCTATTGGAACATCTATAGTCACAACTTTGCCACCACTGTCTTCATCATCCTCTTCACCCTCACTTTTCCTGCTATTTTTTCCTTCTTCCTCACCTACCCTCACGGAATCACCCTCACACAAACCATCAGCTGAAGCTGGTTTTTTCACAGAGCCCAGCTTGTCAGCACTGTGACTCCCACCGCTATAAGAGAAAATTACATTTCTGCCACTTTCTCGCATTTTCAACAAAGAAAAAATCCCATTCATCTCAGAATCAGCAAGACCATGACAATCATTCCTGGCCGAAGTATTTATATCTCGGCCACCGAAATCCCTATGAACCGAAACCTTGGTCTCAACGACCCTGCTCTTGACGACCTCGACAACCCCATCATTGGCATAATCACCCAAGCCCTCATTTCCATTAAGAGAAAACCCAACCCCATTTTCTCGACTCCCTCTAACAGAGACCTCAGAACTGTCCTACCCTTCTTTCAAAGCTTCTTTGAGGTCCCCTTCCTCGTGCTCTGAGGTTCGAGGTTTAGCTTTTTCTGGCGAAGGAGATGAACCCTCAGCTGGGGAAGAGAGAGAGANATTGGAAATGTTGAAATATCAAATGAGACTATAGAATAAATGTGTAGCTTTCAGGCTTTTACCAATGTTAATCTCATTCTTGGTATAAAACACTTAACTAGTATTTTTGTTTAAACAAAATTGTCCATTGAAAAATCACCATTAAGAAACTAATAGTTTACTAAATAAGAGAGAAAGTGCTATTTTGGAGAAATGGTATATCTAAAAGCTCTATGCATACAAACTATGCCCAAAGTATGAATGACAAAATCTAAGTTCAATAGAAAAGGGTTTAAGTGGTATCAATTAAACAAGAACTTTTTTAACCTGGTAGTCTATGGAATCAAACAAATGCAGCCTTTTGTTTATAGGAAACGTCACAAAGGTTGGAAAAAGGTCTTGCATTACTTTATTAATATTGGTGTATATATATACACAAGTATAAAACCCTAAGAGTGTTTGAATTTAAAATAAGCTAAACTAACCCAAAATATTAAGTTGTTGTAGATAAGTAAACTATCCCTAGAATATCAAGTTGTTGCAGATAAGTATTTACAAATATATATCTTTGACTGAATATGCCATTATCTTCTAATATTCCTTTACACCCCTCAAGATGGTAGAGGACTCAATGACACCAATCTTGGACTGAAGTGACTGAAAGCGTGGACCAGGCAAGGGTTTGGTTAAAATATCAGCAAGTTGATGTGAAAAGGGTACATGTAAGACACGAAGAGCTTTATTGGAGACAAGGTCAAAAACAAAATGATAGTTTATGGAAAGGTGCTTCATGCGTGAATGGAAAACAGGATTGGCACATAAGTAAGTAGCCTCGATGTTATTTGAAAAAATAAGTGGTGAGGAGGTAGGAGTGTTACCCAACTCGGTGAGAAGATTTTACAACCATAAAATTTTCGCTGATGTGGAGGCAATGGTGCGATATTCAGCTTCAGTTGAAAACCTTGCCACAGTACGTTACTTTTTGGAGCACCATGAGATAGGATTGTTGCCAAGATGAGCTATATATGCATTTGTAGAACGCTTGTCCACATAATCTCCAGCCCAATTAGCATCACAGTAAGCAGTAAGCTGCATGGGTGTCTTATGATGAAGAAAAATGCCAAAGGTGAGGGTGGATTTGAGGTACAGTAGCAGCCTCTTTAAGGCTTGATAATTGTCATCAGTTGGAGCTCGCATATGTTGTGCCAAATGATTAACAACATATGCCACATTAGGACATGTAAGAGAAAGATATTGAAGAGGCCCCACTATTCTCCTATAAACCGTAGCATCTGTAGAGGGAGAGTGTTGTGAAAATTGGCAAGAAGGAGCCATAGGGGTGTTGACAGGTTTAGCACCCTCCATGTTGACTTTGGTAAGCAAGTCTCAAATGTAATTATGCTAAGTCATGAACAAACCTTTGGGGAAGGGCAGCAACTGAAGACCAATAAAATATTATGGAAAACCAAGATCTTTAAGGGAAAAGGCGGCAGCAAGAGATGACTGAAAAGTCTTCAGAAAAATACTATTGTTACCTGTAAGTAAAAGGTCATCAACATAAACCATGAAATAAGCCACAACTGTACCTTTCCAATATACAAATAGAGAGGCATCCGTTTTGGAATTGGTGAAGCCATAATGAAGTAAAAATATGCACAAGGCATGATACCATGCATGTGAAGCCAGCTTGAGGCCATAAAGAGCCTTTTTGAGCCAACAAACATGATGAGGGTACTAGTTGTGAAGAAAGACTGGGGGTTGGCTCATATACACAACTTCAAATAAATTACCTTGAAGGAAGGCGTTATTTACATCCATTTGGCGCAGGGGCTAGCCATAAGAAAGAGCCACTGTGAGTACCACTTTGATGATTTAGGGCTTGATAACAGGACTAAAAGTATCAAAGTAGTCCACACTTGGGCGTTGGTGAAAACCCTTTGCAACAAGCCGAGCTTTGTAGTGAGAGATGGAGCCATAAGAATTCCTTGACACAAAAAACTCATTTATTGCCCACCACATTATAAGACGAGTGAGGTGGAACAAGATCTCATGTTCCATTATGCATGAGAGCATTAAACTCTTCAAACATAGCTTGTCTCAAGTGGGGAGGCTTTAGGGCTTGGGAGGCACATATTGGTTCAAGAGCTTAAGGGAGGGGATATTTGGATACTGTAAAAAATTTCTTAGGTGTGGAGATGTTGTTTTTGGCAAGGGTAATCATGGGGTGAGTGTTTAGTGTAGAAGGAGAGGGATTAGAGTCATTACCAGTGTCAAGTCCTTGAGAAACTGATGGCAAGTCCAAAGCTACAAAGGAATAGTGATGTTGAATATCTCTTGTGTGTGTGGGAACTGGGTTTGGTCAAGAGACTGTAGGGAGAGATAGAGAATTCGGTGGAGGGGTGGGGTCCAAGGGTGAAATAGAGGAATTTTGAGAGTTTGAAATTGGGTGAGAGATGTGCTGAGAGGGAGAGAAGGATATAGGTTGAGATGGAGTAGGTTGAGTTGGATTAGGACTCTGAAAACCAATTAAATCATGAGGAGAAGTCAAGATCAATGTGGGTTGAGAAGGGAGAACCGAAAGGACTCTTTAAGAGTAGAAAAAGGAAAATTATCCTCAAGGAATTGCACTTGTCTAGAAAAATAATATTTTTGATTTTTGAAATCAAAGCAGATAAAGGCACTTTGAGAATTTGAATAACCAAGAAAAACACAAGAGGTAGATCGGGGTTGGAGTTTGTTACTAACATATGGTTTGAGCCAAGGAAACCAAAGGCATCTACAGGTTCTCAATTTGAGATAATTAGGTGGCATATTAAATAAAACTGAAAAGGGGGATTTAGACTAAAGAATGGGTG
Source organism: Cercis canadensis (assembly GCA_003255065.1). Taxonomy (NCBI): domain Eukaryota; kingdom Viridiplantae; phylum Streptophyta; class Magnoliopsida; order Fabales; family Fabaceae; genus Cercis; species Cercis canadensis. Next base: position 264,024 of record QAOA01001561.1, read on the forward strand.
TGGGTATTCTGTTAACCAAATATGTAGCTGTTTTCAATTCAAAGGTCTAGAATTTGGACGGTAAAGAGGCATGGTATAAGAGACATCTTGCTATTTCAACTAGATGCCTATGTTTGTGTTCAGAGAGTCCATTATGCTCAAGTGTATGAGGTGGGGTATGAAGGTGAGATATGCCATGGGAGATAAGAAATGGACATAAGCCAATGTATTCTCCACAATTATCAGAATATAAAGCTTTAATTTTAGAATTAAAGGTTGCTACAACTAAAGCTTTGAATGTTCAAAAAATAATGGAAACATCATATTTATGTTTTAAAGGATAAAGCCAAACATATCGAGAAAAGTGATCAATAAAAATAACGTAAAAACGATAACCATCTATTGATGGATGCGGGGTAGGACCCCAAACATCAAAATACACGAGTTCAAGGGGCCTAGAACTAGTAAGACTAGACTTGGCAAATGACAATTTATGACTCTTATAGTTGTGACAATCAATGCAAGGGGAAAAAAGGGAACAAGAGGAAGACATTGAGAGGACAACACTTGACGTAGCATAGCTTAGGATGGGTGACCAAGCCAGTGATGCCAGCAAAGTGGAGAGTGTTTAATACTGGTGGCAGCAGCATAGGGAGGAGAGGCGAATGATGGTGAGGCAGCAAGGAGCTTGTAGACATTATTTTCAGTCCACCCTTGCAGTAATGGGTTGCCCATGTTCAATGACTTGACCTGAAAATGTAAGGGAAAAAATTCAACAAAGACGTGATTCTATTTGCAAAGTTGTGATACAAAAATTAAATTAGCATTAATAGTGGGGACATAATGCATTTGAGAAAGCTTGAGAGATGAAGATAAGCAAGAAGAACCAGTGTGAGAAATAGGAAGGGTATTATCATTAGGAATTGTTAAATTATTAGGACCATCATACTCAGTAAAAACAGCAAGGTTACCGAAGTCATTGGTGATGTGGTGAGTGGCTCCAGAATCAACAGTCCAATAATTGTCAGGGTTAGATGGAGTAGTGGCAGTATGAGTGGAGGGGGAGACATTTAGATTGTTGGTAATCTTAAAACAATATTTTGCAATGTGTCCCTTGCGATTGCAAAACTGATAGACCATGGGAGTAGTGGACTTGTGGTTTGGGTCAGGGTTTGTGTTTGGGGAAGAAGGTTGGCAACGGTTTATGGGAAAGTGAGAGGGGGACTGAGTATTGTGGTTGGTTGAATAATTTTTCTTGGCATAATGGGCAATAAGGGGCGGGTCAATAGGCATGTCTACTTTCTTAAGGTGAGTTTCATGATCAAGAAGCATGTCAAACAGGTCATCAAAGGAGACAGGATTCTCTTGTACCTGGAGAGTAAAGGAGATGTCTCTGTATTTAGTACCTAATCCACTAAGACAGTGGAGAATGAGATCAATCTCGTTAGATGGGTGACCAATGATGGTGAGTTCATCAGTGATGCCCTTCACAGTGTGCAAATATTCTGTAATGGAGGAAAAACTTTTGGAGATGTTGGAAAGATGCTCTTTTAAAGACGTGATGCGGGATCTAGAGCGATTGGCAAAAGCACGTCGCAGCTAGTCCTAAACAGCTTAAGATGTTTCAGCTTGGAAAATTACTGAACGAGCATTAATATCACAGGCAGCCATGATGGCCAAAAGCAAGAAGTGGTCTTGCTGGATCCAAAAGGTGCATTTGGGGTTTTCAATCTCTACTTCAACTCCAACAGAAACAATTTTCCAAACCAGTTTAAATATAACCCAAGCACTTCAATGCCCAATTCACAAACAGTGGGTAGCAGCACCAAAAATACATATGTACCACCTCACAAATTTGGTGGTAAGGGAGGTAAAGGTGAGATGATGACTGAGGGAAAAGATGTGAAGAACTTGTGTTGGTTCTGTGGAGATCCATGGAGTATTAACCATAAGCAGGTATCTAGAAAAGCTAAGTTGTTTAGCTTACTGTTGGAGGAAGAGGAAGAAGATTTGAACCATGAGAAACCATCGGATGGTGGAGATGAGGTAGAGGAAGCTGTTACAAATGAAACTGAAAATGAAATGGTGGTATCTTTGAATGCTATCTTAGGGGGTGGAGGTCAAACCATGCGGATTTTGGGTCAAATAAAAAAATCAGAGGTGTTAATGCTGGTTGATACTGGCAGTACGCATAACTTCTTGGGACAAAAGCTTGTCAAGTCCTTGGGGCTGAAATCAATGTATGCTGGTCAATTTAAGGTAAAGGTAGCTAATGATCAAACCATAACGGTGATGGAAAAGTGTGAAGGGGTTCTCTGGAAGGCTCAAGGTGATGAATTTGTGACTGATTTTTTTATGTTACCCTCGGTGGGACAGACCGCAATCCTTGGCATGCAGTGGTTAAAAGAAATTGGGGCCATAGAGTTGGATTGTAGTAGTCTAACTATGAAATTCATCCATAATAACAGGCAGGTGATATTGAAGGGAGTGATGGCTGAACCAAAAATGTATGAAGACTCTAAAATTTTTTCACAAGAAATGGCAGCAGGGAGGTGCTTTCTAATCAAGGGAACTGCCAATGATAAAGAAGAGGGGACTGTTATTCAGAAAATTCAATCTTCAATAAAATTAGACGAGGCTCTAAATGACAAACAACAAGATTTTCTCAGGAATCTATTACAGCAGTATGAAGATGTATTCTCGGAGCCACGACACCTTCCTCCCCCAAGAGACTTCGATCATAAAATTCCCTTGAAGGAAGGTAGCCAGCCTATTGTTGTTAAACCCTACCGATATGCTCATGCCCAAAAAGATGTGATTGAAATGTTGGTAAAAGAACTGCTAGCTGCTGGATTCATTACACACAGCTGTAGTCCATTTGCTTCTCCTGTTGTCCTAGTCAAGAAAAAGGATAATACTTGGAGGTTTTGTGTGGACTACCGGAGATTAAATGATCTTACTATCAAAGACAAGTTTCCCATTCCTACAGTGGAAGAGCTTCTTGATGAGCTAAATGGAGCCTCATTCTTTTCAAAACTAGACCTTAGGTCTGGTTATCATCAAGTAAAGATGAGTGAAGCTGATATTTACAAGACTGCTTTTAGAACCCATAATGGGCATTTTGAGTGGCTAGTCATGCCATTTGGCTTGACTAACGCCCCCTCTACATTTCAGGCCCTAATGAATTCAGTGTTTCGCAGCTGTTTGAGAAAGTATATCCTGGTGTTCTTTGATGACATCCTCATTTATAGTAGAGGATAGGAGGAGCATATGGATCATCTTAAAAGCACCTTCGACTTACTCAGAAGCAATCAGCTCTATGTGAAGATGTCTAAGTGTGCATTTGGGCAGTCAAGGGTGGAGTATTTGGGTCATGTGATATCTAGAGGTGGTGTTTCTATGGATCCCAACAAGGTGCAAGCAGTGCTGTCTTGGGAGACTCCTAAAACTCTAAAGCAATTGAGAGGATTTTTGGGTCTTTCGGGTTATTATAGGAGATTCATCAGGCAATATGGCACAATTGCAAGACCTCTGACAGAATTATTAAAAAAGGATTCTTTTGGTTGGAACATAGAAGCACAAAGAGCTTTTGATACTCTAAAGCATAAAATGACTACTGTTCCCGTATTGGGGATGCCTAATTTCTCTAAATCTTTTGTGCTTGAGACTGATGCCTCTGGTGTGGGAATCGGGGCTGTGATTATGCAAGATGGTCATCCTTTGGCCTATCTAAGTAAAGCTATGGGGCAGAGATATAAGAGCCTGTCAACTTATGAAAAAGAGTTGTTCGCTTTACTGTATGCTGTCAAGAAATGGTCTTCCTATTGTTTAGGACACCATTTTATCATTAAGACAGATCAAGAAGCTTTGAAACATCTTTTGGAACAGCAACTCAATACACCTATGCAGCAGAAGTGGTTGGAAAGGATGCTTGGGTATGATTTTGTGATTCAATATAAGAAGGGCAAGGAAAATGTGGCTGCTGACTCTTTGTCTAGAAAAATGGAAGGTTCTCAACTAATGGCTGTTATGACAGTTGGGAGCAATTTGTTAGAAAAGGTGAAAGCTAGCTGGGAATCTGACCAAAAAATACAAACAATACTACGAGAGCTGCAACAGAAAAATACTTCCCATTTGAAATTTAAGTGGGAACATGGGGTTTTAAAGAGAAAAGGAAAGGTAGTAGTGGGAGATGACAAGAGCTTGAAAGGGGAATTGTTGCAGGCATACCATAGTTCCCCATGGGGTGGACATTCTGGTGCTGACAGCACTTATCATAGAATTGCCTCCCTATTTTACTGGAAAGGATTACAAAGAGAGGTGAGAGAGTTTGTTAAGAGTTGTGCTACTTGTCAAAAGAATAAGCCTGAACTAGTTGCTACCCCAGGATTATTACAACCTCTCCCAATATCAAATGGAGCTTGGCAGTCCATAGCTATGGACTTTATCACTCACTTACCTAATTCACATGGTAAAACAGTCATATTGGTGGGGGTGGACAGACTTACAAAGTATGCACATTTTCTATCTTTGAGACATCCTTATACAGCTACAGAAGTATCTAGAGTGTTTACAGATCAGGTGATAAAATTACATGGATGGCCTGCTGCTATAATTTCAGATCGTGATCCGATATTCCTCAGTAAATTTTGGACTGAGTTATTCAAGGTGCAAGGAGTACAGTTGTGTAAAACTACAGCTTATCACCCACAAGGAGATGGACAATCAGAGGTTTTAAATAGGACCCTGGAATGTTATCTAAGATGTTTTGTGGCTGAAATTCCTTCTAAATGGACAGAGTGGTTATCAATGGCTGAATTTTGGTACAACACCTCTCATCACTCAGCAATTAAGATAAGTCCCTTTGAAGCTCTCTATGGATATACGCCTAGACTATGTGATCCCTATGTCTTAGGTGATACTTTGTTAGCAGCAGTAGAAAATTCCATCAGATCAAGAGAGCAGATTATGGCACAATTAAAAGTCCATCTCAGCAAAGCACAACAGAGGATGAAATCCATTGCAGACAGACACAGAACAGAAAGACAATTTCAGGAAGGAGATATGGTTTACCTGAAGCTGCAACCATATCGTCAATCTTCAGTGGCTAACAGGGCTTTCCATAAATTGGCCTCTGTGTATTACGGACCATATAGGGTGGTGGAACGAATTGGGCCTGTTGCATACCGCTTAGATCTACCGCCGGAGTCCAAGATACATACTGTTTTTCATATTTCCCGCTTGAAGAAGCATCATGGGATACACCCTAACCAAACCACTTTGCCGCCCATTGATGCTAATGGTGATATGCCGTGGATTCCTGAAGCAATTATAGACAGAAGAATCAGGCAAAAAGGTCATCAGTGAGGGTAAACAAACCGAGGGAGCTAAGATTTTGCTTAAGTTACCCATCAATTTTAAGACCACAAGCGTTTTACAATTGCAAAGGCTAATGGGCAAAGGAATCTCTTCCCCCAGAAATACGGTGAGGTATAGTTCCTCGACATTCAAGTCTATTGCGGCACGAACCCATGTGTTTATTTGATGTGGTTCAGAACATGAACTATGACAAGAGAGCCCGAATTTTCTGATGCGTCCCCCATTCCGAAAAATCAAAACTTTGCTGACAAAATGGGCAAAGCTCATACCTTTGGCGAGTCTTTGAGCTTCGGTCATGGAGAAGAATTCGTCGTCGAAATCGAGATTGAGGATAAAAGTGACTTCCACCTGTTTGAAAGAATGCTCGTTCGAAAAGCCCATTTGGTTGGGAGAAAAGAAAGGATGTGGCACAGCAAGGAACCTGGAAGCTTTCCAAAGCTATCAATCATATCTAAATTTTCTCGCTATAATGCTGATTCCACCATGGTCGATGAGCTGTGGAGGGTTGAATTGATACACTTCAAAAGGAACAAAGCGGGAAGAAAGAAGAAATTGAGGAATTAAGTGAAACGGATCGTTTTGGATGATTAAATGAAACGAATCGTTTGGAGGTAACAGGTAGTCAGGCATGGTGCATGTGAGTCAGTTACGATGGCTGAAGGAGTTCTGTTATTATTTCTGGAATACAATTTGTTATCAATTCTGTTATTGTTATTTTGCTGTTGCGTATTATATGGATCGTAGGGCACCTGGAGGTTAGCTTCATGGTCTTTGAGATATATTTAGGAGTCAGGTGTATTGTGGAGGATATAAAGAATATTATTTTGAAATATGACCCTTCTGGGTAGTTTATGAATGAGATACCAAACACAACTACACTAAATTACTCTGTTTTCTGTTCCTTGTGATTTTCCGGTATCATTCTCTCTCCGTTTGGGTTTTGAATGGAAAGCTTCCCCTCTCTCTCAGGGACGCGTTTCCTTCCCGTTTCCGAAACGGGGACGTGGCCAAATCTGGCATCCCGGTGCAACCTAGCCTTTGTTTTGAAACACTTTAGCACATAATCTAACAATCAATTACAATGGGCGCCCCTATCTCTGGTGGATTGAGCTGCTGTTTTTTATGTGGTCTGCCCTCGGATTTGAACACATGTTTTAGTATATATATATATGACACAATAGATTAATGTTTCATACCTATCTATCTCTCCTTAAATATCTATTTTCTCTCTCTTTCTAGAGGAGCTGAATCTCCTTTTACACAATATTTGTGACTTTGAAGCAGTCTGTAGAATTGAAGAAAAAAGATATGATATTGCAAACAGTGATGGTCAGATTTTATGAAGAACCTGATTTAATTAGTCAGATATCATTTATGCTTTCATGTGCCATCATCCGTTTAATTACCTCATGTAGAAGAAGCTGTAAGGCTAGAACAACCCAAATATATGTTCTAAATGTGAGGAGTATTCTGAGACATCCGGGTAGGTCACATTGCACGAAAAGAATTCAATCGGAATTCAAAAGTTTCAGAGCGAGATGGGCATCATCGAACATAAAAAATATTAAATCTGGGACTCTGTTACTCAAAAAAGGTTCGTTTTGTGATAGTCTTATTTATTTGTCATCTCTTTTTTTTTTTTTTGTAATATTAATTATTATCTAATGTTGTTTTAATTGTATGTGGTTCTATGATAAATTATTTGGTTTGTTACATTGTGAACTATCTTGACCATTGCAGTGTTGCGCTCTTTGCTTAGAGAAGCAAAATTAGATTGTTTACTGTTTTTAGGTATATTTCATTAGGAGTTGTCTCTAGTTGCTAGTGGTTGTGACACATCAACAAGAGATGTTTCAGACATATGAAAAACAATAGTTTTTGAGGTTTAATAGTGAAACTGAAATGAGTTCGGGTTCTGGTAATGAGTTCAACCATCATTGGCTTTGGGGAGCTTTGACAAGCCTGACCTAATTCAAATGCAGCAAGGAGAACAAGCTGGCCATAATCTCCAAAGTTTACTACACCAACACATATTGATAGTTAAATATTTATTAGTTTATTCTTCATTTTTTTACCTCATTCCACTTATATCATCTTAAAAATAACAAATGCAGCTTCTGACACAAGAAAACGAACAAGTTTGTTCTTAAAGTCATGCTTATTTCAAGAAACACCATTTACCATAAGCAAAGATAGACATGAAAGAAATTAATCGCTAGCAGCTACATTTGTTGCTGAGGTTGAGGTCGCTATGATGTGAGCAGTAGCTGCACTTGAAGCTGATGGAGATGAGGGTGATGATTTCTCCTTGATGCATTTGCAGCTGGTTAGGGTTTTCAATATTTGTAAAGCGAATGCATATCAACTCAGGACATGCAGTAGTATTCATCATTTTTTGAGTTTCGAGAATTTCAATAATCATTAGTCTTCCAATTGAAAAAAATTAGGATGAATCCATTAAAGCTAAGCCTCTCCAGCATGCTAACATGCATGTTCTTATTATCAGCAAACATTTTGTTGATGATAAGAACATATTAGCATGCTGGAAAGGCCTTGATTTACTTAATAATGGATTCATCCAAATATTTTTCAACTGGAGGACTTCAAATTATTGAAATGCTTGAAACTCACAAAATGATGAATACTATTGCATATCCTGAGCTGATATGCATTTGCTTTACAAATATTGAAAACTCTTACCAAATGCAAATGCAGCAAGGAGAAATCATCACCATCAGCTTCAAGTGCGGCTACTGCTCACATCATAGCAACCTCAACAACAAGTAGCTTGCAGTGATAAATTTCTTCCTCGTCTGTCTCTGCTTATGGTAAATGGTTAGGAAATTCTAGCACAACATTTAATGAAAGTCACTCGACTTAGAATGAATAATAGCAGTCTAATGCAATGACAAGAAAAGGGATTGAAGATGATGATATCTGCTCTATTGCGCAAAGTCTAAAACTATCCTTGATAATGTCAAGAAATCATCTCACCTAAAAACTTAAGTTATTAAGTAAAGGCCGAAGAAATAATTGAAGCATCACAATATGTCCTAAAAAGTGGCTATGCCCAATTTCTGAAACATGATGGGATAAGAGGAAAAAGACTAGGGGTAGTGGGAGTAGGAGCTTTCCTTGGCAATGATATTCCAAAAGCAAACTTTTTGTGATTACCTAAAGACGTTGAGGTAATGAAAAGCATTGTCTATATATGTATGTACATTGCAACAATTATTCAGTAGTTGTGCCTACTTTTATTTTTGCTCATGTGCTTGTAATTGGAGGTTATCCTGGAGTAATTGTACTTGCAGTGTATGGAAAAAAAAAATGTTTGGGATTTTGTTTGAAAAATTGAAAGGTTACAAGTTTAATAGCTTATTCCTTTAAGCAAGCCACAAAGATTAAGAAGCCTCCTCCACTCAAAATATAAGAAGAACTTAAGAGATAATTATAATATATGATTATTAATAAGTTAAGTCTAAGTAGTTATGAGAATTGTATGTCCCACTTACTTTAAGATCTAAGCCTAATATATAGCTAAATATTGCATTCAATATAATAGAATAAAATATTATGAAAATTTAAAATAATTGTTTAATAATAATTATTCAAAAAAATTATAATTTTAGCACCAAAAAAAATTATAATTTAATTGGTCTCATTAATAATAAAAAGTAATTTTTTATCGTCACGTCCCCAACTTCTGTTAAATAATAGATGAAGAGATTAGAATTATAATTTTAAAAAATAAGAAAAATTTAATAATTTATTTTAAAAATAGAGGACAAAAAAAAAAAAAAAAAAAACTTCTATAATTTCGAATACTGCATAAAATCGAGGTCTTTCGTTTCCGTTTGCGGGTGAAGCAGCATAAATCTGCCCAACCCGTGCACCATCTCATACTCTGTTTTCCATCGCTACCAGTTATCGTCAGTGCTCGCAGGGCGTTTGAGTCGTTTCTTCATTGCCCATCTAACCCTGGTTTAGCCAGGTAATGCTCCATTTGCCTTCCTGTAGCTTACTGTTTTGTTCTAGACAGTCAATTGAGCGGAAATGAAGGGTCTTTGAGATTGATTTGCCATTAATAGAGGGTCCCTTTTAGGGAGTTTGGGCATTCTCTTCTGGATGTGTCTTGGCTTGTTTATTTCCTTCTCTTAGCTTGAGGAATGGAATCAATTTAACGGGCTTTTTCATGTCCCTTGAAGTTACTCCCTAGTTCTGAAATGGAAGGTCTTGGAGATTGATGATTTTTCCATTAATGGAGGGTCCCTTTTAGGGAGTTTGGGCATTTTCTTCTGGGCGTGTCTTGGCTTGTTTATTTCTTTCTTTAGTTTGAGGAGTGTAATTGCTTTAATGGGCTTTTTCATGTCCTTTGAAGTTACTCTCTAGTTCTGAAATAAAGGGTCTTGGAGATTGATTATTTTTCCATGAATGGAGGGTCCCTTTTAGGAAGTTTGGGCATTCTTTGGGCATTCTCTTCTGGGTGTGTCTTGGCTTGTTTATTTTTTTCTTTAAGCTTGAGGAATGGAATCAATTTATCGGGTTTTTCCATGTCCTTTGAAGTTATTTCCCTAGTTCTGATTTTGGGGATTAGTAATATTTTTGTCTCAATGCATTCCAAATGGTTCTCATATTCTCATAGCATAGTTGCATATTTCTGAAAATTGCTGTACCTCAGAAACCCAGAAGCCCAATTTCAAGGGAAAGAGGAACATTCCATAAATTGATAACCCAGGTAGAGTTATGTTAGTTGCAGCTGATATCAGGGGTTTAAAACTAGTGGCAAACTTCAAAGCATTTATTGGGTGATAAAGAAAGTGTCACGGATTTCATGCATTTTTGGCATTGTGATTGTGTTAAAATACACCAAAGGAGACAATTCAACTTAAATTAGTTGCTTACTTCCGTACAATGTCATAAGGTATTAGAATCTAGATCTTCCTAGGTATCAATGAGCCAGGGGAATTTGCTTACACGTAAATTTATTTTTATTTATTTATTTATAATTTTTTTTTATGAACTGATCCTATTATATTTGTTACAAGGTGTATAGGGGCTGAATAATTTGTAAGATATGAATTTCAGTTTTATAAGCTTATCAGCTATTGGCAGTCATTTTCCTGCAGCCTCCTTTGCATTTTGATTTAGTTGAGCATGTGTTTTCTGCACAACTTATAGTGAAGCCCAGATGAACTTTTGTGTGAACCTAAATCTTTCAACTCTGGGCTGTCATTGTGTGCCACAGCACAAATATGATTTTCTGTCCAGCTCCAGTTTATGACCTTTGCTTTCTATTTTTTGTTTCCTGCAGAATTTGAGGATAATCCTCACCTTTATGTGAAACCTGTAAAATATGTTGGTGCTGATGTCGATTGAGAATTAATTGTCTAGAAAAAAAAGTTGAATCTATTGCTTTTTCTATTTTTTCTGAAAAAATATCAATATTGTAGTTTCTTATATTAAGTCAAGGCATAGCGAAAGGCAATAGATCTTGTCAGTCAATTTAATCACAAATAAGATTGTTGTTCTTTCCTTAGAAAGTAGGTAGCTGCATGTCCCTAGAATAGATTAGGTTTTCAGATTGCATAGTAATGGACTTTGTATGACTATTGATTGGAAAGAGCGGTGTATTTGGTTAGCGTGAAACACTTGTCGTTTTACAGATATAACGTTGACCTCAGAGCTGTTATGGGATAGGGTTATTTTTATGGCTTCTTTGTGGTGCTTTGCTATGGTCTCTTTAAAGGAATTTTCTTCTCAGACATGCAGGAGGAGGAGAGCTAATGCATTGATGAGATTGTTTGATTTTTCTTTTATTTTTTATTGTCCTTGTAGATATTGGCCTATTTTCTTTTACTCCTTCTGTTCTCTTTCTTTTGAATTTCCTTTTTATAATAACAAAGAGAAAGAAAAATTTGATTTTTATCTAGCTATTACTGAATATTTTAAGCCTGATAGTGGTTATAATTTGGGTTTTCAGGTCAAGTCTGGTTCATTTTTTGACAATATCTTAATTTGTGATTAGCACATCAGACAGAACAAGTTGTGATTTTCTGGCCAATAATATGGAGGTAAGCATCTGCCTTCAGAGTTTTTATCTGTTAATTAGCTTTGAGGAACTTAGTATTTGCATGGTTATTCTGTAAAAGTGCATCTGTTTCACATGAGCAATGAAAGGAAAATGATGATATGGGTTATATTCTCACCTGGTGTGGCATCCAGTAGACTGTGCTAATGCCTTTTGCAAGTCTTATAATGCTGTTGAACCTGCTGCTAATAATATCACTTTTCTTGTACATATGTTCTTCAGCTTTCAAATGTTTTGGGTCTCAACAGTAATCTTCTCAGAAACTTCAAGTCACCATTTGAACTCAAACAAGTTCACTCACTGCTCATCAAAATGAATACACCTTTGTCAACTTTGCCTCTCACTCAGGTAGGCCTTGTTTGTGCTCTTAATCCTAGCTTTGCTTATGCTGAATAGATTTTTGAGCGAGTCAGGAAGCCAGACATTGATGTGTGGAATTCTTGTCTGAAAATCTTTGCTGAAGGCAATTCACCACAAGATACCATCTTGCTTTTCTATGGCTTGTGACAGTTTGGAATTCTCCCTGATGATTTCACGTGTTCTTTTGTTCTAAAGGCGTGCATTCGTTTATCTAATATTACCAATGGAAGAATTATGCATGGGTATGTTGAGAAACTTGGGCTTTAATAATTTTATTTTGCAAAATATGATTGTTCATCTTTATGCAGTGTGCGGGGCATGAGGGATGCTAGGCTTATGTTTGAGAACATGCTTGTACGAGATGTTGTTACATGGAACATAATGATAAGCCAATCATTAAAGATGGGGGATGTTAATAGGGTTTTGATTTGTTTTCTCAGATGCCCTAGAGAAATGGGCAATTTGACTAAAATAATACACTTGTACAAACTATTTACACAAAAGGAACATTTTTCAAACTATTTACTTAAAATGAGCACTTTTGAATATTTTATTATTATTTCAGCCAGAATAAAACACGTTTTATTAGTGTAAATGGTGCATAAACTAAACATGCTTTATATCATTTTCCCCAAAAGTGTGTCTACTATTCACTGAAAATGGGTGTGGGAAAGCGTGAAGGGGAACAAGCTTTACAGGTAAAGCGTGTTCCTGTCAAGCGTGTTCTTCATCACGCTTTTGCCCCCCTATTTCTTCTTCCCCTTTCCCTTTCAACTTTTCACTTTCACTCCTCTCTTTTCCACTGTTGGCCCCATTTCCTTTCTTCATAGCGTGTTCTTCTCCATTGTTGTCCAATCTTTTGAAGTTCAAAGAGTGTTATCTTGTTTGTGGTCTCATTTTCCTTATTCTTCTTCTTTTACGGTTTATTTTGAGTTTATTATGGTAGAAACTCAGTCCATATTGCCTGGTCCTATTGATCTAAGTATATTGACTGAACAAGGACGTTATATTTCAACAGATACATGGAACAGTGAAGTAAGTATTATTTATTTTGAGTTATGGAAAGTCTGTTAATTTTGCCTTAATTGACTTATTTGTTAAAATTATAGTTATTAATTTTTATTAAATAATACGATTATTTAAGATACAGCGATTTGTTAAGACACGTAATTACAATATTTTTTCACCCGATGATAGAATGATGCATTATATTAGGAGGGCGGGTTTCAGGGGAGCTGCATTGGTAATCCCTTTAAAGTTAGATAGAAATTTTCTATCTGTTTTAGTTGAGCGATGACGGCTAGAAACACACACTTTCCACATGGCTGGTGAAGAGTGTACAATCACTTTATAGGATGTGGAGTGTTGTTAGGGCTTCCCGTTGATGAGAATGTAGTTAGTGTTTATAGTCAGTATCCATGGTCAGAGCTGACAACAGAGTTACTAGGTGTGGTTCTAGATGAGGATGCTTTAGTTGGTGGTAGATTGAAGATGACTTGGCTAGACACATTTGTTGTGTTGCCAGATGATGCTACCAATCTGGAGATACAATATCATACAATAGCACATATCTTGCGAATGATTGGTGGATGATTGATGCCTGATGCCACGGGTAATTGCATGCATCTCAAACCCTAAACCTGTGGCATCAACCATGAGATGCACGTTATTACCTATGGCATCAGACATCAATCATCCATCGATCATTCGCAAGATGTGTGCTTTTGCATGATATTGTATCTCCAGATCGTTGACATCATCTGTCAATATAGCAAATGTGTCCTTCAGCCAAGTCATCTTCAATCTACTACCAACTAAGGCATCCTCATCTGACACCATACCTAGCAACTCTACTGTCAGCTCCAACCATGGATACTGACTACAACCATTAACTACGTTCCCATCAACGGGAAGCCTGAACAACACCTTTACGTCTTGTAAAGTGATTGTATACTCTCCACTAGCCATGTAGAAAGTGTGTTTCCGGCCGCCATCGCTCAACTAAAGCAGATAGAAAATCTTTATGTAACTTTAGGGGGATCACCAATGCAGCTCCCTCGAAACCCGCCCTCCTAATATAATGCATCATTTTATCATCGGGTGGAAAAATCTTGTGGTTACATGTCTTGACAAATCGTTGCATCTAAAATAATCATATTATTTAATAAAAATTAATAACTATAATTTTAATAAATAATTCAACTAAGGCAAAGTTAACTAACTTTCCATAACTCAAAGTAAATAATACTTACTCCACTGTTCCATGTATCTGTTGAAATATGATGTCTTTGTTCAGTCAATATACTTGGATCTACAAGACTAAACAATATGGACTGGTTTTCTGCTATAATAAACTCAAAATAAACCGTAAAAAGAGAAAAATAAGAAAAATGAGACTACAAACAAGATGAACATGTTTTGAACTTCAAAAGATGAGACTACAATGGAGGAGAACACGCTATGAAGAAAGGAAATGGGGCCAGCGGTGGGGAAGAGAGGAATGAAAGGCTGAAAGGGAAGAAGAGATAGGGGTGAAAGCGTGATGAGGAACACGCTTACAGGTAAAGTGTGTTCCATTGGGAACGCATTTTACCAATGGAACACGCTTTACTTGTAAGCATGTTCCTTATCAGACTTTTTCACTCTTATTTTTAGTGAATAGTAGATACATTTTTAAGGGAAAATACTCTAAAATATGTTCAGTTTATACACGCTTTACACAAGTAAAAGTGTGTTTTACTCTAATTGAAAAAATATTCAAAAGTGTCTCTTTTACGTAAATAGTTTAGAAAGTGTTTCATTTCTGTAAATAGTTTGTAGAACTGTATTATTACAGTCAATTTGCCAGAGAAATGTGAGGTCGTGGACATCAATCATTTTTGGTTTTGTCCAATGTGGGAAGTCAAAGGAAACTATTAGTGTATTTCTAGAGATGAAAAAACAAGGTTAGAGTCCAAATGAAGTGATGGTAGTGGCTGTCCTTGCTGACTTGGGTGCATTAGATTTGGGCAGAAATATTCATGAATATTCCAATCAAAGTGGGTTTCAAAGAAACGTCAATGTTTCCAACACTTTAATTGATATGTCTGTCAAATGTGGCTGCTTGGAGGAAGCTTGTAGAGTTTTTAATCCCATGCATGAATGGACAATTGTGACGTAGTTAGCCATGATCTCTAGGTTTACGATGCGTGGACAAGGAGAGGAAGTGATGAGCTGCCGAGGCTCCTCAAATTAGTGATTTTTAAAGTCGGTTTACCAAAGCTACTTGTAGCATAAGGTAACACCAAGTCGAATTAAATGATTACTCTAATTAGTGAATCAGATTTAGAAACTTATAAACAGGGGGGTTTTGTTTTGTTAAAGTAATTAACAGAAATTAATTAAAATGGGTAAACCTTAAGGAAAACAACCAATTCAAGTCTAACTATTCTGATTTAAATTCAAATTTGATTTTCAAGAATTCATTCAATTATTAACCTAATTCTTGACCTTAGAACACATCAAGAAGCCTTTCAGTCCTCTATGGATATCCACTGGTTAAGCAACTAGAATTCGGATTAACTAAGACTAAATGAATTAAGCACTCATTCAAATCTAGTTTAACTTAAGTCCAGAATCCAGCCAAGGGTAATTAAATCGTCCAAAAGCTTAGAAACATTAATTAACCTTTAATTTCCTTTTTTATCACACGTAATTAAGCAATCAACACATGAAAATCTAAATTTGAATTTAAGCAATTCAAACAGAATATTTCAGAGGAAGCAAAGAAGTAGATTAACCACTAAATGAATAACAATCAAAGTATAATCTCAGAATCAATAATCAGAACAATCAAAACCTGGATTGATTTGAGTATTCAGCCCTCCATGAACAAGAGAAACCAAGTTTACAAAAAATCTAGAGAGAAAACTTAGAGACTAAGAAAACAAGCAAAGCTATCTACAAAAATATCTTAGAAAATATCCTAATGAATTTTGGCTGCTTCCTTCTGAGCATATAAGCCTCCAAAAATACATGCATACCAAAACTTTCCTTAGGGTAGATGCATTCTCATGGGCCTTAGCTTTCATTGGGCTTTGGTTTGGGCTCAATTGGACTTGTAATGAAGAAGTTAGGCCCATTTAAGTGCAACAGGTCTCTGGAACCATCAGCCAACTTCAACAGGCAAAAAGATCATCTAAACTATATAATTTTGTGAACCGGTCTTCATAACAATTTAAGCTCTGCGTCTTAGCTTTCCAATGGGACCAGTTTCAAGTCCATACGACACTTACATCTCAAGTTATGGTCCAAACACTACATGCGGGTTATGATCCTGCGACAACATCTTTTCTTTGGCTTCCAGGCTGCATATGACTAGCTAGACATCCAAATTAGACTTGGAGCTCTGAATCAAAGTTATAGAGTTTTCTCTTAGCTTTCCTATAAGATAAGATTCAAAATTATTAGATATCTAGAACTCAAGTTATGCATGAAACACAGAGACAACATAAAATACCCAGTATTGCTGAAAAATACATTTAAGCTCAATTGGATCCAAACTCATGAAATGTGGCCCAAGCCCACTCAATTCAGCCCAAAAGAGGTTTAAAAGACTAAATATGAGGGTTAACTATTGTATAAAAAGTGTGTTCATCAGGAAGCTTTGGAATTATATAGTGAGATGGTTATATCAGATATGAAACCCAATGATGTAACTTATATTGCCCTCTTGCATGCCTGTAGTCACATGGGATTGGTTGAGAAAGGTCATGAGTTTTTTGCCATCATGTGTAGAGATTATGGTATACAACCTAAAACTGAGCATTATGGTTGTATGGTTGATCTATTTAACCGTGAAGGCCTCCTACAAGAGGCCCATGAGTTCATATTAAACATGCCTATGGCACCCAATGGGGTCATTTTGGGGGCTTTGCTTGGTGGATGTAGAGTTCATAAGAACATCGAGTTTGTTGAAGAGGCTATATGATGAATTCACTTTTTATACAGTAGTTAACCTTTATATTTAGTCTTTTAAACCTCTTTTGGGCTAAAATGAGTGGGCTTGGGCCACATTTCATGAGTTTTGATCTAATTGATCTTAAATGTATTTTTCAGTAATATTGACATTTTATGCTGTCTTTGTGTTTCATTCATAACTTGAGTTTTTGACATTTAATAATTTTGAATCTTACCTTGTAAAAAAGCTAAGAGAAAGCTCTACAACTTTGATTCAGATGTCTAGTTGGTCATATGCAGCCGGGAAACCAGAGAAGAGATACTGTCGTAGGATCCTGACCCGCATGCAGTGTTTGGAGCATAACTTGAGCTTTAGGTGTTTTATGGACTTGAAACGGGTCCCATTGGGAAGCTAAGACGTAGAGCTTTAATTGTTATGAAGACCGATTCACCAAATTGTATAGTTTAGATGGTCTTATTGTCTGTCGAAGTTGGTTGATGGTTCTAGAGACCAGTTGACACTTAAATGAGTCTAACTTCTTCATTACAAGTTCAATTGAGCCTAAACTAAAGCCCAATGAAAGCTAAGGCCCATGGGAATAAGTGTGACCTAAGGGCAGTTTGGGTGTGCATGTATTTTTGGAGGCTTATATGCTTAGAAAGAGGCAGCTGAAATTCATTAGGATATTTTGTAGACAGCTTTTCTTGTTTTCTTAGTCTCTAAGTTTTTTTTTTTTTTTTTTTTTATGTTCTTTGTAAAACTTAGTTTCTCTTGTTCATGGAGGGTTGAATACTCAAATCAATTCAAGTTTTGACTGTTTTGATTATTGATTCTGAGATTATACTTTTCTTGTTATTCATTTAGTGGTTAATCTACTTCTTTGCTTCCTTTGAAATATTTTATTTGAATTACTTAAATTTGAATTTGGATTTTCATATGTTGATTACTTAATTGCATATGATAAAAGAGAAAATTAAAGGTTAATTAATGTTTCTAAGTTTTTGGATGGATTAATTACCCTTTGCTGGATTTTGGATTTAGGTAAAACTGGATCTGAATGAGTGCTTAATTCATTTAGTCTTAGTTGATCCGAATTCTGGTTGCTTAACCAGTGGATATCCATAGAGGACTGAGAAACTTCTTGATGTGTTCTAAGGCCAAGAACTAGGTTAATAATTGAATAAATTTTTAGAAATCAATGATGGATTAAAATCAGAATCAGTTAGACTTGAATTAGTTGTTTTCCTTAAGGTTTATCACTTTTAATTAATTTCTGTTAATCACTTTAACAAAACAAACCCCCCTGTTTATATGTTCCTAAATCTTGTTCACTAATTAGAGTAATCATTTGGTTCGACTTGGTGTTGCCTTATGCTACAAGTAGCTTTGGTAAATCGACTTTAAAAATCACTAATTTGAATAGTCTCGACAGCTCATCACTATCCAACACCTTTCTGAATTGGATCCACTTAACGATGGATACTATGTGGTTTTGTCAAATGTTTATGCAGAAGCTGGAAAATGGGAAGAAGGGGCAAAAATTAGGACGTTGATGAGAAATCGAGGGGTGAAGAAAACAATTGGATGGAGTTCAATCACAATAGAAGGTGTACTTCATGACTTTGTCGTTGGAGATAGGGATGGCAATGGGGCGGGGATGGGGCGGGGCAGGTAGTCCCCGTCCCCATCCCCGAAGGACATGGGGATGCCCCATCCCCGGACCCATCCCCGGCGGGGATTTTTCAGCATCCCCATCCCCACCCCACTAAATCCCCATCTGCCCCATGTCCCGCCCCATTTACCCATACAACCATACTTTTCTAAATATACACAATTTACAAGTATAATCTATCAATCATGATTTCTAATTAAAATTCAAGTTTAATCGAACAAGATAATATAAATAATGTTCAAATAACATCATTAAGAATTCAAGATATCCTCAAGCAACAACAATAACATAAATAATATTCAAACAAAATTATAAAAATTATTCTTAAACAATTATAAAAGCCAATAAGAAATCATAATAAGTACAAAAGGCTTCAAGCAATTAAAATTAGTACAATTTATAAAGTTCCAATGCTGGTTGAAGTTGATCCACTTTCCATATTCTACAAAACCAACAAAAAAAAAGAGAAAAAAAATTAACATTAAGTAAAATTTTTTTTGTCAATAAACTTATTAGCAATTACAGACATGTAGAAAAGCTTGAACTTACCTCATCATCAACATCAGAATCAGAATCATAAGACTTAAAGTGTTTTCCCTTCTTTTCTCCAATTCTAAATTCAGCTAGAACACATAAAAAAGAAAGAGTAAAACCCCTATTTGGTCCTTGAAAGATACGTTCGGTGACAGTTTAGTCCTCCAAAGATTTTTACCGACACTTTAGTCCTTGGAAGATTGTTTCGTCAGCCATTTTCGTCCTCCGCTTATGTCCGTTAATTGGACTTAACAGAAAAGGTCACGTGGCACGTTAAGTGCTGACGTGGCCGTTAAATGCTGACGTGGCACCTTAAAAAAATTTAAAAAAAATTCTCTCTCATCTCTCCTCTCTCTCTCACACACACACTCTCACTCTCATCTTTCTCTTCCTCAATCTCTCTTTCCGCCAATCTCTTTCTCTCTCTGCCATCTCTCTCTCTGTCATCTCTCTTTTACTGAGTTTCCCTGCCATCTCTCTCGCTTATTGATAAAAATCTGGTTCCTTAAATAGGTAGTAGCCTAGTGAAACCAAGAGTACAAGAGTGAACTCGAGCTAACAGAATTGACTAAGTAAACAAACACGTCAAGCAACATAAATGGAAAACAAACTCCTAAACTTTCTCCAACAACTAGTTGACTGAGCACTTGTATGTTAAACGTGGCCATCGTGCACAAAGGAGCTGATAGAAAGCAAAAAACTAGCAAAGAACCTGTGCCTTGAGTTGAACCAGCAAAGAACCTATGCCCCGAGTTGACTCAGTCCTGGACTGAGTCACATGTGCCCCGAGTTGCAGCATGCATGGCTTCATGCAAACTGTCTCCAACATGTGCAAATCATCCTTGATACCTGGATCAGCATCTAAACCATGAAGAATAAAGTTTATGAGATCATCTTCAGAGACTGGATGTTGAATAGTTGAGAGTGTATCAGCGAGAGCTCTTTTCCTTTCAACATATTCAAGCATGGACAGAGAGCCCTTTGTTGATGTTGGCAGATTCCACTGCATTGCATGACTCGTGCTCTAGATTGAGAGTAAAAGATTCTCTCAAGGAGGAGCCAAGCTTCTCTTGACGAGGTAGCTCTGGTAATGGTGCTCAAAACCTTGTCACTGATTAAGGACTTTAGCCAGAGAAGAATCATGTGATCCTTCTTTTTCCATGCAGCATACTCGGGGTTGACACGAGTTGGAGAAGCAAGAGGTTGTGTTTCATCAGCTTCTCCATGTGCTGCTGTGTGTTGTGGAGGTATGACAGTTTCACCTGTCACATACCCATCCAATTCGAATGCTTCAAGTGCAGATAGAATGGTTGAACGCCTGATCCAGTTTGAGGGAGAGAGTTGGGAGAAAAAAAGGTAGTGTTTGTGTTAGGAACAATAGCCATGAATAAAATTGTTGAGAAAATGACGTGAGTCTCAGAGTTCTAATACCATAAAAGATCTTGAATAAAGTGAAAGTGCAGCTGATGTGATATTAGCTGCTGTACTTGCATTAATTTATAATAAATTGTACATGTGGTTTGTTACATGAGATAAGTACAATATAATAAACAAATACTAAACGGATTACATGGGATATTCTGTTATAGTAAAATAATGAAGTTAATCCTATCCTATGCATGAATATAGGAGTTTGTTGAGAGTCGTTCCTTATTGAAAGATATCTTCATCTATCTTTTGTGCATTCCTTAACACACCACAAATTTGAACGAGGTAGAGCAAGCTTTACAGGATCGAGACGCAGTGCTTGCAAAGCTCAAAGAGCACTTGAACTTGGCTCACCAACGCATGATTCTGCATGCAAACAAGAAAAGGCGCGATGTAGAATTCCTGGTGGGTGACTGGGTTTACTTGCGCCATGTACAGGTGGGTTCACTAGAGATGGAACCGGAACAACTACTAGCATGGCGGTGGGTATCACGGGGTAGGTGCCATGTATAGGAAGCATTGGTACAATGGGCAAGGTTACCACCTGAAGAGGCTACCTGGGAATTAGTCCAGGAACTACAGACAAGGTAACCAAACGTGATCCTTGAGGACAAGGTACCCAAACGTTGGCTGTTGAGGGAGGAATCAATAAATTTCAGTTCTAGAGTTCTGTGTTGCACTAGAGAGGAGGGGAAGAGAAAGAGAGAGAAATGAGAGAGGAGGGGAAAAGAGGGAGATTCAGCTAGCCCAAATTAAGAGAGAGAGAGAGATGGCAGAGAGAGAAAGATATTGCCAGAGAAAGAGAGAGATGAGAGGGAGAGAGAGAGAGATGAGAGATGAGAAATGAGAGATGAGAAAGAGAATTTTTTTTTTAATTTTTTAAGGTGCCACATCAGCATTTAACGGCTACGTCAGCACTTAACTTGCCACGTGGCCTTTTCTGTTAAGTCCAATTAACGGACATAAGCGGAGGACGAAAATGGCTGACGGAACAATCTTTCAAGGACTAAAGTGTCGGTAAAAATCTTTGGAAGACTAAACTGTCACCGAACCTATCTTTCGAGGACCAAACATG
Organism: Cercis canadensis; assembly: GCA_003255065.1. Lineage (NCBI taxonomy): Eukaryota > Viridiplantae > Streptophyta > Magnoliopsida > Fabales > Fabaceae > Cercis > Cercis canadensis. Next base: position 285,478 of record QAOA01001561.1, read on the forward strand.
GGTTTTACTCAAAAAGAAATAACATACAATTATAATTAGAACATATACAAATTTGAATAATGAAATAAATTGACTAATACATTAAAATAATTGACATTTACCTTGTTTCTCTTGCAATAACCAATTTTGAGCACACATAAGGGCCTTTAATGTATTCTCATGAAGTCTAGAGCGATAAGGACTTACTAATCTACCGCTAGTACTGAAGGCAGATTCTGAGGTAACTGTAGAAATAGGGATAGCCAAAATATCCCTAGCAAGACTCTGTAAAACTGGATATTTGACTCTATTAGTTTTCCACCAATTTAGGATATCAAAATTTAGAGTCCTTGGCAAAACCTTCTCTTCCAAATAGTGATCCAACTCAGATTTGCTTGTCAAATCACTTGTATCCATCACAAATTGATTATAACCATCAAGTAAATTAGTCTTCATAAGATCATCAAACTTTGATAAAAGACCGCTGCGTATAAGAACAAGTCTGAGTACTTTGATGTATTTAGAATGGTTCATAATAATTTTGTAAGCCACAACAGTTTGTGTTTCTAAAATGGTATAATTTGTATAAGCCTCTAAGATCTTTACTTGATGAATTTGGTGGGTTTATGTTTGCATATATATGTGCATCATGTTCTTTTTTCCTTTTAATTTACTAAATTCTAATAAGTCTAATTCAACAACAATAGTAGACAACAACAATAGGAGATGATCCCTTGAGAGTCTAGATATAGGGGTGATATCCTTTTAGGAAAGGAGGGTGTGATCATTTACTTTGTAAAGGCTTGCAAGTGCCCAGGAAATCTTACTAAGATAATGGATAGCTCAAGGGTGGCTTGAGCAAGAGGACATAGGCTTGGATTGAAGCTGAACCTCTATAAACTTTGTGATTGATCTTCTCTTCCTATTTCAATATCTTTATTTGTTCATCTCTTAAGCTTTTGAAAAGATTTTTTAAATCACCAAATTCAGCCCCTCTTAGGTGCTTGCATTGAATAACACCTATTACATTCTAGGAATTTTCTCATTGCAATAGAAGAAATAGATTGTTGATAATATTCCCTAGCATCGTATGGGATGATTTTATGAGGAAAATTACTCCTTGCAATAGAAGAAGTAATTAACATGTCTCTCAAAAAACAAAAAACAAATATATTGAAGGCGCAAAATAATGTCAAGTAATTGAGATGGGACATGCATTATAACAATTTTTTTATTATTAGATGTCTTATTTTAAGATAAGCAAATGGAACAAGTTAGTTTTGTATAGTTGATAATTGGGGTGGGATGATAATGGAAAACAAATTCAGTCATCTATCCACCCATGAAAGGTTTTGGGATAAAAAAGAATACATTATAGAGTTTCGGGTTGCACTAAATTTAGACCATAAACTATCTACTTACAGAAACTTTAATAGGACTATCGGGATACTGAATATCCATTACTCAATCAAATAAATAAAAGATGAAATTTTTCAAATTTGATACAAAATTTATTTGCACTAGAATTTGATTATTGTAATTTTTTTTTTTACTATTAGAGTCTAGACAACAAGGGTAGCCTATTCAGTATGTGACATGTAATACCCCAAATTCTTACATAGTTTGTGATACACAAAATTAAATTATTGCTCTTGAGGCACCTACGGGCCAATCAAAGGAGTCAAGTATAATTCTTTTTTCTTGTGATTTAATTTCTATTTCATGAAGAAGACTTACAGTTTCTATTTTTTTGTTTGGAAATTTAATTTTTTGGATCTATAATCTCTATTTCACTGCACAATATTTGTTCTTTATTCTTAAATCACATGCTTGCTATCTTACAAAGCGTGAAGCACATTTGGGTTGTTGATTTTGCAAACTTGTGGCATTGGGAAAGTGTTAGCTGTTTTCATGGTGAATTGCTTGCATTTCCATGATTGTGTGTCCTCCATTCTTATAAAGGTCAACTAATTATTTTATTTTCTTTTTGTTATGGCTCCATTCATTAAGGGAAGGTTCTTACTTTGCACAGTTTAATA
>QAOA01001566.1:0-10671 GCA_003255065.1 Cercis canadensis
TTTAGGAAGTGCTTCTCAATATCTATTATATTATATCTTCGAGTCATGCTTTCATTACCTAGCATTAAAGTTATCCATTTGCTTTACTAATTAATACAAATGATACAATTGACTTCCAAAACCTTAATCTAATTTTTTTTATTAGAAATGTAACTTCATTGCACTAAGCTAACAGGCACTTACTCAATAACAAATAACACCATATGAAATTTTCAATACAATATTTCTTTAAATTAAAAAAGGTAATACCCCAAAGTAAACTTTACATTTTTCTCCATGTACTAAAAGGCGAATAAAAGCATGGCTCTAGGTCTTGGCAAAATAGATGCCAATGACAATCGGTGACAAAACATTTTTAATGGCAGAGAAAAACATTAAATGTATTGCAGCGAGGTTAAATGCTTGATTAACTTGAAGTATTATTTTGTAGAACACATGAAAATTTCAAGATCTATCTAAAATAGAGGTTCAATCTGATAGATTAATCCCATAGAACACCAGCAATGAGAATATGTAAAATACAACTGACAAATTAGAACAATTTATTGAAAGGACAAACCAAAACACCTAAAAAATAGAAACAGTTGAATAAAACCAACAATAGGGCTGCCGCCACACAAAGTGTTGGCGGCATCCCTAAAGTGGAGCACAAGAAAAGGAACAAGAGAAGGAAACAAAGACCTTACAAGAAGGAGAAGAGGAGAAACAAGAAAAAGGACGGACTTACCAAAAAAAGACGCACCTAAGGGCGGTAGAGAAGTCGGATCTTGCCAGAAAAAAAGTTGCAGAGGTGAATGAATTTTTAGAGAGAATGGAGAGTTTCTCTCTCAAACCCTACCCACCCCTAAAATCTTAATGTAATTCTTGATTCGAGAAGGAATGCTAAAATTTACCCATCTCCTCATCATTGAACTACTTGATTAATTGTCGGCTAATTTTCCAAGTCACTACCTAATTAATTTAGAATTTCGGCAGCATTTTGCATATCTGTACTCTCTTTCAATTTCAGTTCTTTGTATCTCTTGTTTATGCCTAACAGCTTGCATTTTTGGATTTGAAAATCTACATTTCTTTAAAAAAAGAAGAAACTTCTACAGAGTTTCATATATATATATATATATATATATTACCATAAGGTCGTGGCATTTTGTTTAGATCTCTCTCCAACTAGTTAAGGCTTGTCTCATGACTCAGTAACCTTTCTTGGTGGAGTTCCAATACATTATATGATATCTAAGAAATTATATAACTCTCATTCTAATTTTTATTGATCAATTTTCAGCAGATGATTGCAATAAATTGTTCAAATGCTTTATTTGTAAACGCTTATATCAATCTAGGTTTGTATTTAAAACTTTTGAATCTCTGCCTTGTTTGGAAACTTCTTTGTTTCGTAGATTTGCTGATTTATGATATCTACCATAGTATAATTTCAATTTAGTGTTCAAAGTATGTATGACTTTAGATCTATCAAACTAAGCTAAAAAGTCTAGCTAAAGATTCACCAGAATGTATCGACAAAGAAATTTATTATTTTGGTATATGCATGTGGAGGAAAGAAGGATTAAGATTAATAACGTAACACATTAGGATTTCTACAAGTTTCCTATTCTTCTTGTACCCCTGATATGTTTAGGGTTGTTTTATACATACATACATACATACGTGTATATATATATATATATAGAAAGAGCTATAATTCATAATTAAATAGAAGAACAAATGCATCATATATTCTCAGCGTATATTTAGGATTTTAGTTTTCCTTATTTCTTTAGAAGTCTAGTCCATCCTTGTTTTTGAAGACAAGTTTAATGTTTTAGTGATACAACTTAGACTTAAAAAAGTAAAAAATTGTTTGATTATTATTATACTTGACTACAATGGATGACTTAAAGCCTTTAAATAGACATAGTCATAAAGCTAGGTACTCATAACATAAGCATACAAATCATACTGGATAACTCCCACTAAATAAGATATGATAATTACTCTTAAAGATAAACTAATCCTAACTAATTTCTAATATTGTAAATAAGATAATGAACTAATTACTAATATAAAGATAAGAAGGAAATTATGATAATTATATGATACTCCTTCTAAGAATGTATCATTTAATTTTCTTGTTTCAAGATTTGGCTTTCTTAATTGTTGAGGTGTCTTGTATTTATTTTGGCCCAGCTCATATTGAAGTCCCACATTGCTTATGTTTAGTGGGTGCTAAGCATCAGGCTTATATAAATAGTTTCAATTGTTTAGAAAATATGTAATAGAGAGAACCACGGTATAATTTAAATCTCGGTAAAAGTAAGGCTACTCTTAATTGGGATTTGGGTGAAAGTGAGGCTACTCTTATAATCTCTTGCTGTTCTTAATGAATATTTTCTCCTACACTAATCTTAGAAGGTAAGGTTTAGATTATAGTGGTTTATACTTGTAATTGAAAATTTTGAGAACAAAAGTTTAGAATTATAGTGGTTTAGAAATAAAGAAAAAAAAAAAGAGAGAAGAATTATAGTGGTTATGCTTGGAATTGAAAATTTTGAGAACAAAACAATTTCTGAGTTGTTTTTTTTTTTTTTTTGAGACAAATTCAAAGAATTATGTATCTAGCTTTCTTCTCTTTAGTGAGTTGTCTAATATTTTTCTCAAAAGAAGAAACAACCCTAGCATCCATCTTCTCCACTAATCCCACCCTAAATCAATGTGAAAGAACAAAGGCTATCGTCAAAGAGAGCTCTCGTGCACTGTGTCCACAAATCTGCAAGCCACTTCATTTGTTGCTCTATTCCTCTCTGTTTTCTGGTGCTTTCTCCCTCTAAAACTCGATCTCGATAGGCTAGGGTTTGACGTAAATCCAGACTCCTGCAACACCGTTGTACCTCTGGTATGTATGCCTTCTCTTACAATCAAGTATTCCAGAAAATTTTCATCTTTTTGGAAGAAAAAATTTCTAGATCTAATCAAGCTCAACTTAATCATATATGCCTCCTATATTATATTCAAAACTAGCATTGCATCCTAATTAAGATTTTATGACTCTAGGCGAAGTTTTTTATTTTTATTTATTTATTTATTTTTTATATACTTTTGGATTGTTAAATATAAAACTATTCATGGGCCTTCACCTATCAGCTTAAGCTTTTAGGTTAAATCGATTTTTGACATGGTATCAGAGTCTCTTTGATCAAATGGTCAGGAGATCGAATCCTTCTGCCATCACTTTCTCAATTAAATTAAAATTTCAGCAAATCATATAAATGGGTCTGTGCTTTGTCCACGCTTCAAGCCCAAAGGGCTTTCGCGTGCGGGGGCGTGTTAAATATAAAATCATTCATAGGCCTTCACCTATCAGCTAAAGCTTTTAGGTTGAATCGGTTCTTGACATGGATATGACTCTAGGTTAAGTTGAAAACAATGGCATGATGAGCTAATTTTTTAACTACTAATAGAATTTTAAGTGAGATATTATTTCGTGCATCTTTAAGTTATTTCTTGTTCTTGCAAGTTTAATACTCAGGTTTGATATTTTTATCACGTAGACGGTAGACATGAGGTCAGTTTTGGTTGTCTATTGTTGGAAACGTACATTTTTTTTGGAAATGTCTTGATGAATTTGTAATATATGTTTTATAGGTTCTTTTTCTTTTATAGGTCTACATAGTGGTTTTTTGAAATTGAAAGGGGATTTAGTTCTGTATTTATATATTTTTTTAAGTCTGTTTTTGAGCTTTTATTTGGATGGTAAAAAGTTTTACTTTACTATAAATAAAAACTTTAATTATTTTAGTGATGTACACCATATTATTAATGATAATGTATAACTCTTTTATAATGATAATATATCAAATTTACAATCGTATATGTAATTGGCCAAAAAATTGTTTCCCATGTAGTGCACAAAATGAAGAAACACCTTTGGATAGTTAATGGTAATTTCCTAACCAAGTTAAAAAATGACCATATTTCCTTCAACCGTGCACCTATATTGCCCTAGGCCACTCATCATTTTCCTCTGTCTATTAACCTATACTAAAAATATACTTTTTAGTATATGTATTAAAAAAATATTTAGGGAAAAGAAGATCAAGGTTTAAATTTTTTTCTTTACATAATGTTTAAAAAAGAGCTTCTTATTTTCAGGTACAAAACATATACCACATTGGGTAAAATAACTAAAATACTTATAATCTGTTTACACATGTGGTTATCTTTTAGAGTTATATGATAATCATAATAATTACATAGTATTAAGAGGTATTTTAGTCATTTAACTCATTATAGTGTATTTTTTTCACAAGTTTTAGAACTTGGTTGGAATTAACTTTTTAAAATACTACTCAAATTATATGATTACTATATTAATAAATGTAGTTATCATACGTAAGTAAATAGTCATCGTGCCTAGGACATGGTTAGTATGCAGTAATTTTACAAGCTTAACTTTTTTCTTTTTTTCATCTTCTCGTACTTGAATTCATCTTCTCTATTTTGAATTCACTTTAAGTGAAATTGATCCAAAAATCAACTTTATACTTTCCACTTTTTAATCGTAAAATCCTCAACATTTTTCAATAACTTGAGTTTCGTATCTTTTCCTTTTCAGCTCCAACTTAAGTGACGATGCCTGAGCTTGAGGTCGGGCGCGACCACCGAGGTGGGATTTCCGAGGCGGTTGACGATACCTGAACTTGAGGTCGGGCACGACCACCGAGGTCGGATTTCCGGGGCGGTTACCACTTTTGCTTGACGCTTGGCCGAGCAACCTGCGAAAGAAAGAGCACCGGGCCGGGTTAACTTTACCGGACTCCGAAGCTTAAGTCAGGATAGAACTAATCTGAGAAGCGATAGTATCGTTATACGTAAGTGAATAAGTGAGAGTTTTTTCGCCCCCTTTTTGTGCTGGGTCAGGACTATTTATAGTGGATGGAGAGCATGAGCTGGCGGGTCGGGTCAAAAATAGCAACCCGTTTTGTCGAGTTGGCCTTTCGGGTCATAACGTCATTTGGGCTCTCGTGTTCATGGGCCCACTCTTATGGGCCACCGGGCCCACTTTTATGGGCCACCACACTTGCCCCAAAAAGGAAGTCCGAGAGTTTATGTTTCTCGGATTTAAAAAGAAATGGCGCCAAACCACAATATTGTGCTTTAAATACGCGGCTATCTTGGTGCCACTTGTCAGGGCAGAGACGGGGCGGCAGGTAATTACTGCTGAGGCTGCAGGGTTTGAGTCTCGAGGTGAGTAATGACGGACGATACAGGAGGCGGCGCTGTCGTTTCGCGAGCTACGATGCGGCGCTGATCCTGACCGTTGGATGAGAGTTTATCTGGTCCGTTGGATGAGGAACGGGGAACGGTATAAATAGGGGAGGCTTACATTCTGTTGCACTTTTCACGAACGAGTTCCAGAAGCTGCGCTGAGCAAAAGAGGAGAGACTGAACTTTCGCCTACACCTTGCCGAGGAGTATTTTTCTCTCGAGCCCACGATACCCAGGTAGCCTTTCCTTCTTCTACTCGTCTTCTACTAGCCTTTCCTTCTTCTACTCGTCTTCTATTCGAGATGCCTTCTTCTGGTGAGGTATCTGTGTCTTCTTCTGGTTCGCTGAGCGGGGGGTGTCCAGAGAGGGTTTCTGTACCTTTGTTTGTTCACCATCGGGTTAGGCAGGTTAAACCATCAATTAGAGCCAAACACATCCAAGCTTTGTGGGATAGCCACGTAAACGTGAATACTGATTATCATGATTTCGACCTAGAGCCCTGTCCAAGGAGTGCTCCTGTTTGTGAGGAGTGCCCTAATAACAATTTTTTTACCTTTAATGCCGTTTTCCTGGACCGAGCTGGGGCTGAGCTTCCACTCACGGACTTCGAAATGGAGTTCCTACGAGTTGTGAACGCGGCCCCTACTCAGATTCACACAAATGGGTGGGGTTTCCTTAGGGCCTTTCAGGCCATGTGCAATATATTGTTCGTCAGTGCCCGAGTAGACGTGTTTTTCCATTTTTTTACCTTGAAACACATTAGGGAGTCCGACCAGGAGTATGTTTATATGGCGAGCCGGCCTCGACTGTCGCTAATGAAGCCAGTCGAGGATTCGGCAAAGGGGTGGAAGGACCAATTTTTCCGGGTAACAATACCGACCTGGGATGGAATCCCCAGGCCGGACAAAGCCTTTTTCCTCCACGAGGACGGAACTCCCCGGTTCCCTTTGCGGTGGAATCAGTACCTTAACAAGCAACCGGCTCGGGCCATGGGCGAGTATGACCGAGAGGCGCGGCGGATAATCGAGGTCATATCCGCGTTTGCGTGCGAAAAGTCGAACCTCGTTCAGCTGAGGGCGAGAGATTTGATTGGTCGGTACAAATAGTCCTGCTAGCTGGTTTATTTCTGTTGTTTGTGTTTTACATGGTTAACAAGAATTGCCTTTTTGTTTTGCAGAAGAGAAAATCACCAAAGCAGAGATGGTTCGAATCTCCAAACTCGCCAAATATCGGAGCCGGGAGCAGCCAGGGGCGCCTGCGGCGACCTCTCACAGGGAGGAAGTGCAAGCTGAGGACCCGCCTGTGGTCACTGCTGCCGAACCAGTGTCGGTAGTTTTGGCGGAGCACGCCCGAGAGGACGACCCGAGCGGCGATCAGAAAGTCGTTTCGGAGGGCAACAGGGGGAAGCGCCCTATTGATGCCGACCTCCCTGAAAAGGGTAAAGGGAACAAGAAACACAAAACGCACCGTGAGCATGGCAGGGCCGAGGGGTCATCTCACAGATCGTCCCGGGGGGTCACTGCGGAAGGGAGGGGCCTCGACTTGTTTTCGGCGGATATGGCGGCGGAAGAGCCCAACCATGCAAGCTGCTCGTACTGGAACACCCGGTTTCCTCTCCAGGAAAGGGTGGATTCCATTTTGACAAGAGTGGACACGGACCGACTTGCGAAGGCGCCAGCAGAAATGCTGTTGTCGTATATGCTGTCGACCGCGACCAGGGAGCTGGCCATTATCCGAAGCTTGCAAAAAAGAATGGGTGGCCCCGACCTAGCGAAGAAAGCAGAAGCGGCAGAGGCGGAGGCCCGCATACAAGCGCAGGAGGCAGTGAAAGCTCTGGAGGAGGCCAAGGCCGAGGCACAACAACTCCGGGACGAACGAGAGGTAATCCTAGCGGCCAAGGACGAGGCCGAAGCTAAGGTTAACAAACTGCGCGATGAGGTGCAAGAACTGGAGGTGTGTCACGAGGCGGGTACAAAAGTGCTGGAGGAGGCCCACGCCCGGGCATGCGAGGTACGAGACACTTTGCGAGAAGTGCGAGCTCAAATGCGCCGACGGGTAGAGAGGGCCCGCCAATCAAAAGCCAGGACGAGGAAAAGAGCTGAGGAGAAGCTAGAGAAGAACTTTGCTCACGCCCTCGAGCAAGGCTTTAATAATGCCATAGACCAGGCTCGGTTACAATTCCCTGACCTCCGGACCGAGGAGATGGACTGCTTCCAGGTGGTGAGGGAGGGGCGACTGGTGCAAGATGATGAGGAGGGCGAGGCTCCGGGGAGTGCAAATGAGGACGCGGAGGTCCGAGTATCGGACTCCGGGGGGGACTATGACTCGGCTACAGAAGAAGAAATGTACAGTCCCCCCATTGCGAGGAGTCCCCCAGTAGGGTAGGAACTTGCTTGGTAATACCTGTGCCGTAGGCAACACTTATGTATATGAGGAATGAGAAATAAAAAGTGCCCCAATATTTTGTGTCGTTTGTGACTCTATGTTTTGATATATGAAAATGTTTAAGTGCTTTAAGAGCGGTTTTTGCGCATTTATAAGAAAGGAAAACTCACATGAGCCTAAGTAAAGAAAAGAAAACAGGGCGTTTGTTAAAAAAAGGATAACATAAAAAGCTGTTTTGTTTGTTTAAGGGCGTAAGGTGTATGCCCGGTGTGTCACAGATTCTTGTAAGTCGAGTTTTGCGAATTTCATAGTCGCAAAGGAGTTCAGTAACGGCAATTGAGGGAAAATAAAGTGAGGTTGTGAATGAGAAGTAGTGAGCAAACAAGACATTAGCTCGGTGGTTAGGGCCGGGATGAGGTTTGCACTCGCGATGGAGTTTGCAAACAAGACGTACAAGCTCGGCACTTGTAACCGGCAAAGGTGTGCACTCGCGATGGAGGTTGCAAACGGAACGAACAAGCTCGGTATATGTGACCGGCTGAGGTTTGCACTCACAAGCTCGGTATATGTGACCGGCTGAGGTTTGCACTCGCGATGGAGGTTGCAAACTAAACTTTTTGCACTCGCGATGGAGGTTGCAAACTAAACTAATAAGCTCGGTATAGGGAACCGGCAAAGGTGTGCACTCGCGATGGAGGTTGCAAACAAAACGAACAAGCTCGGTATATGTGACCGGCTGAGGTTTGCACTCGCGATGGAGGTTGCAAACTAAACTTTTTGCACTCGCGATGGAGGTTGCAAACTAAACTAATAAGCTCGGTATAGGGAACCGGCAAAGGTGTGCACTCGCGATGGAGGTTGCAAACAAAACGAACAAGCTCGGTATATGTAGCCGGCTAAGGCGTAAATAAGTAATACTCAAATGAATAGATTTCATTCTTCATAAAGCCTGAGATTAGTTACATTCCAAGTTCTTGGGATAGGCGAACCGTGTTGGGTTGCGATTTTATAGGCGCCCTTCCCGAGGACCTCATGAATTACATATGGCCCCTCCCAATTCGGGGCCAGCTTGCCCTCAATGAGATGCTTTCTGGTGATATCAGCTCTGCGGAGAACCAGGTCGCCGTGTTGGAAAATCCTTGGTCGGACTTTAACGTTGTAATATCGGGAGAGCCTCTGCTTGTAGGCTATCATGATCAGTCTTGCTTTTTCCCTGTCCTCATCAAGTAGTTCAAGGTTGGTATTCATGGCTTCGTGGTTGTACTCGGCATCGAAGTGCGCGCTTCTCCAGCTTGGTTCACCGATTTCAACAGGGATCATAGCCTCTGCCCCATATGTGAGTTTGTAGGGAGTTTCCCGGGTAGAAGTTTGGGGGGTCGTTCGGTAGGACCATAACACCCAGGGAAGCTCGTCTATCCACCGACCCTTGATGTGGTCTAAGCGCTTTTTCAAACCATCAAGAATGATTCGATTTGCGGCTTCTACTTGTCCGTTGGCTTGTGGATGTTCGACCGATGTGTAGTTTAACCGAATACAGAGCTCGGCACAGAAGGCTCAGAACCCGGTGTCTGTGAACTGGGTTCCGTTGTCGGTGGTGATGGTATGGGGGATACCGAACCTGCAAATAATAAAAGATTGGAGAAACTTTTTAGCATTTTTAGCAGTGATGGCGGCTAAAGGTTCAGCCTCAATCCATTTTGAAAAATAATCGATAGCAACGATAAGATATCGTTTTTGCCCGGGGGCTCGGGGGAAAGGGCCGAGCAGGTCCAATCCCCACCGGCTGAATGGCCATGGTTCGACCGTTGTAAAAAGGTCGGACGATGGTGCAATGTGAAGGTGGGCAAATTTTTGACATTTATCGCATTTTTTCAACAGAGTTGCTGCGTCTGCTTTCAAAGTTGGCCAGTAGTAGCCAGATCGAAGAGCTTTAGATGCCAGAGAGCGGGCACCTATGTGATGTCCACATATACCCAAGTGAATCTCATTCAAGACATAAAGCGATTGCTCGGCGGTGAGGCACTTGAGAAGCGGAGTGCCGTATCCACGTTTATACAGGGTGCCTCCTTCAAGACAATAATTGCAGGCTATTCTTTGAAGCTTCCTGGCTTGAACCTTGTCGGACGGGAGCTCTCTGGTCTGTAGGTAGTGGGTAATCGGAGTCATCCATGATGGTGCTTCTTGCTCAAGGCTGGCTACCTCTTCAGAAGTAATGCTTGGGTGCAAAATGGTCTCTTGGATGACTGTTTGGTTGTGGCCAGGTCTCTTGCTGCTGGCTAACTTAGAAAGGATGTCAGCCCGGGTGTTTTCCACCCTTGGGACATGATGAATTGCAAACTGCTGAAAACGAGAGATATACGTTTGGGCGGTGATCAGGTACTTGGACATTAGGGGGTCTTTTGCTTGGAAATCGCCCTTAATCTGACTTGTGACCAGCTGTGAGTCCGTTTGGACTTGAATTGTGTCGGCGCCCAGCTCAAGAGCTAAACGCAAGCCAGCTATTAACGCCTCATATTCGGCTTGGTTATTAGTGACTGGGAAATCAAAACGTAAGGATTGTTCAATAATGACTTCTCCTGGTCCTTCAATGACTATGCCAGCACCACCGCCCTTCAGGTTGGAAGATCCGTCCACAGAAAGTGTCCACTGAGGGGAAACTTCCTCTCCAAGGTCGCCTGTGCGGGTCATTTCGACTATAAAGTCGGCAAGGGCTTGCGCCTTGATTGCCCCTCGTGGCTCGTAATTTAACGAATGCTCAGAAAGTTCGATCGACCAGCCCAACATACGTCCGGCCAGGTCGGGTTTTTGAAGAATCTGCCGAATCGGCTGGTCGGTTCGGACAGTGATTAAGTGATTTTGGAAATATGGGCGCAGACGCCTGGCTGAAAGAAGGAGGGCGTAAGCGATTTTTTCAATTTTGCGGTATTTAAGTTCAGACGCCTGAAGGGCGTGACTAGTGTAGTACACCGGGTATTGTATTTGGTCTTGCTCTCGGACTAGGGCCGAGCTAACCGCATGCTCACT
>QAOA01001566.1:11090-91659 GCA_003255065.1 Cercis canadensis
ATTTGATTATATCCGGAGTAAGCATCCATGAAGCTCAGGAGTTTGTACCCGGAGGCACCATCAACTAACTTGTCGATGCTTGGCAATGGATAGGGATCTTTGGGGCAAACTTTGTTGAGGTCGGAGTAGTCCACGCACATACGCCATTTGCCATTAGGTTTTTTAACCATGACTACGTTGGATAACCAGGTCGCATAGGGTATTTCTCTGATGAAGTCAGCGTTGAGCAACTTCTGGACCTCTTCATCAATGGCCTTTTGCTTTTCGGGACCGACCATCCTTTTCTTCTGAGACACTGGCTTAGCGCCTACATTTATGGCGAGTTTATGTGTAATGAAGTTAGGGTCAATACCTGGCATATCGGCTGGAGTCCAGGCGAATAGGTCGGTATTGGCCGTCAGAAGCTCCCTCATTTTTTCGAGGTTGTCCGGAGACATGCCCAATCCAATTTGGACGGTCTGCTCGCTCGTATGGCCAATTTGGAAAGTCGAAAGATCACCGTCTGGCGTTGGTCTGAGGCCAATTTTCGAGTCCCTATTGTCGAGTTCCTTCAAAGGAATTTGACTATCCGGCTTTGGTCTTTCCGGGTAATGACATTTTGACGATTTTGAGTAATCGATGGCCAAACTAGTGTTATAGCATGTTCTGCCGAGTAACTGATCTCCTCGAGCTTGCCCGACCCTTCCAGATATAGTTGGAAACTTTAGGAGAAGGTGCTTTGTTGAGACAATAGCATCGATTTTGTTAAGGAAAGGTCGCCCCAAAATAGCATTATATGCAGAGGGGCAATCGATGATCAAGAACCTGACCTTTGCACTGGTGAGGTCGGGGTATTCCCCTATGGTTGCCAGGAGAGTAATGGTTCCTCGCACCTTGACGTGGATTCCGGAGAAACCAACCAAGGTTCCGGGATAGTGGTCAAGGTCAGAAAGAGGGATGCCTAGTTGCTCGAAGGCGTGGTTAAAAAGGACATCGGCGGAACTGCCTTGGTCGATAAGAACCTTCCGGACTTCATAATTTGCCATGAAGCAGGAGATTACCACTGGATCATCATGTTCTTGGTCGATTGTGCCGTAATCCATGTCGGAGAACGAGATGGTCGCGGTGTGACGACCTTTTGAGGCTATGTTGGTATGAAAAACTTCTTTCGTGCGCTTTTCGGCGGCCCTTTTATGCCGTTTTCGTGAAGATCGGGACACGCCTCCGCCGGCGAATCCACCCGCGATGGTATGGATGGTTCCGGCGGCGGTTCGCCGTGGATCGGCTCTGGCGGAAAGCGGGCTTCGCGTGGGAGACCGGCTCCGGTGCCTCTTTGAGCTGAGGTCGGGGTTTCTTGGAGATGTCGGCCTAGTCTTGGTCGCTTTGCTTAATGGCCGGGAACTCGGGAGAGGAAGGTCCGCCCTAAACCTCTGTAGGTACCCTCTTCTCAAAAGGTCTTCAATGAGGTTGCGTAGGTGTCTGCAGTCGTCGGTGTCGTGTCCCCTGCCTTGGTGGAAAGCGCAATATTTTTCTTTGTCAGAGCCGACATCTCCTTTGGGCTGAGGGAGACTCGCGAGTTTGGTTTGGCATATGTCTTCCAAAACGCGAGCTCTCGATTGGTTTAAGGGGGTAAACGCCTCAAAACGTGGTCGGAGGGGAGATTTTTCTTGGCGAGCTACTTTGCGATCATCCTGTGGCTTTTTCTCTTTGGCTCTGCTTTTCTCAGCCTGGCCTAATACCTCTTCTAAATTTATGTGCTTAGCCGTCAAAGTGAGCAGCTCAGGGAGGTTGTTAGGGGGATAGAGTGTTAAGTTCTCGTGTAATCGACCCGGTCGGAGGCCTGCCTGTATGGCGTGCATGGCCACAGAATCTGTCAGATTCCGGACTTGCAAAGAAAGCTTTGTGTAACGGTTCATGTAGTCTTTTAACGACTCGGTTTCTTCCTGCTTTAAAGTGGCCAAAATGGCCGAGGACCGTTGATGAGTTATGCTCGTAGAAAAACGAGCCAAAAGAAGGTCAGACAGGTGATCGAAGTTCGATATGCTATTCGGTGGAAGGTTAGAGAACCACTGGAGAGCCGCTCGACGCAAAGTAGTTGGGAAAGCTCGACACATGATTTCATCGCAACTGCCTGCCAGTAACATGATGGAATTGTAGTTCTCCAGATGCTCCCTGGGGTCTGTTAGGCCGTCGAACGGTTCGAGCTGGGGTTGCCTATACGTGGCCGGTATGGGATACTCAGCTATATTTTGAGAGAAAGGATTGCGCCCCATTCTTTTGACTTTCTCCGGCACCTCCGGCACAGGCAAAGAGGTCTGAAAGGAACCACTGCTGTGAGTACGCAGGTGTGAGGAGACAGCCGGACTGCCCAAATGGCCATGCGGGGCGTCAGCCACGAATCGGGACCCACTGATCGCGGCTTCAGGAGAAGGTTGGTAAAGTGAGCGCCCCGACGATTCAACTTGATGTGCGTTGGCGGTCTTCTTAAATTCCGCCAGCTCGGCTCTGTCAGCAAGACGCTCTGCTTTAAGGTCTTGTATTTCTTGCATGAGGAGGCGGAGAGTGTTCCCAACCTGCGCAGGATCTTCGAAGGGCCCGGAAGGAGCATCCCTGAGGATAGCTTCCGGGACAAAGCCTAAGTCGGCCTCTGCGTGGATTCTACGAGGCGATGTCCTTGCGTTCGGAGGTGGAAGAGGTGGGTCTCTAACCGGCGTAAATACACCCTCTTTGACGGAGGGCATGATTGAGGGGATAGGTGCATCATCCGTACCCATGTGCTAAACTCAGGATCAGCCAAAGAGATTTGTAGGTGTTTTTTGGGGAAAAAGTACTGATTCCCACAGACAGCGCCAAATGACGATGCCTGAGCTTGAGGTCGGGCGCGACCACCGAGGTGGGATTTCCGAGGCGGTTGACGATACCTGAACTTGAGGTCGGGCACGACCACCGAGGTCGGATTTCCGGGGCGGTTACCACTTTTGCTTGACGCTTGGCCGAGCAACCTGCGAAAGAAAGAGCACCGGGCCGGGTTAACTTTACCGGACTCCGAAGCTTAAGTCAGGATAGAACTAATCTGAGAAGCGATAGTATCGTTATACGTAAGTGAATAAGTGAGAGTTTTTTCGCCCCCTTTTTGTGCTGGGTCAGGACTATTTATAGTGGATGGAGAGCATGAGCTGGCGGGTCGGGTCAAAAATAGCAACCCGTTTTGTCGAGTTGGCCTTTCGGGTCATAACGTCATTTGGGCTCTCGTGTTCATGGGCCCACTCTTATGGGCCACCGGGCCCACTTTTATGGGCCACCACATTAAGCTTGCCATGGAATGATCCATTTGCGAGCATCGAATAGATATACGAGCTCAGACGCTATTGAGGAAGCTGGACAAAGTCAAAGCGCAAGATGAAGAAGGCAAGTATTTGCAATAATTTTAAATGAGCAAGAGAAAACTACATTAATACCCCGTCAAAATAAAAACATAAATGATAGTTTAATTAGTCTTCACACTGCTAACAATCTCCTATCTGAAGACTAATCCGCCAAGGTAAACCCCATGTATACAATTTATTAAACTAACTGGAACTCCAGAATTTCTTTTAACATTAATGCATTACACATCTGAAAACAAGACAACAATTATGCAATTTTAACAACATTTTATTCAATTTTAAGTTGCTTGACTAACTGGTTCCCAAGGCCATGCTCTTCAACTTCTTGTTAAAAAGTGAAGTGAGCTCAATATTTCCACATGAGACCTCTTTTGTCATTACACACTCCTCTTCATCTATCACCGGCGACTTCAGTTCTTCCAGCTTAACCTCTGACCCTATGCTTTGGCTTGAGATCTCTTCTGTGAAAAATGATTCCACTTTCGCGACAGCCCTTACTATCAAAGCACGTGGAATAACAATGGACAAGAGGTTGAATTTTGCTTTCTCTTTCATGACTAATGGAGTCATCCATTCTTATATGCTCCTGTAGCTGGCTACATCCAGTGCGACCAACTAAAGCCAGTGCAACACCTCCTCAACAACTAACCATGAAGGCAAGTTGAGGTTGCACAAAACTCAGCTTCTCTATTGTTACTATCCTAACTCTTTGTAAAACAGGCATTGTATCTGTTGAAATTTTGATCAGCATCCTTAGTGTCAGCCAACTGCTTGGTCGTAGTTTTATTTTTCTCTTCAAAATTATAAGCTTTTCTTGGAGAATATTTATAATTAAAATTGGAACTTCTTCACTTTGAAGCATTGAAATTAACTGAATTATGCACACAGGAAGAGGCAGTGGGAGAAAGAGAGGATGAATGAGATAAATTCTGTCCTTTAAAGAATTAAATTGGATCTCAATCATTTTTTGACAGTCATCCGTTTCTTGCAAGGGGATGGCAGTCCTAAGGGCATATAGCATGGCACTTTGTTCTTTATATCACTGTTAATTTAAAACATACAAGAAACACTTATTGTGGATAAGAGGAAACGTTCAATTGATCACACAAAATTCTGAAAATATATTGCATTATTTTATGGATAAATATCTTAGCAGAGTTGATACAAGAAGAGCTATGGATAAACATACATAAAAGGAAAACGGGTAATTGGCATATATATATATATGTGTGTGTGTGTGTGTGTGTGTGTGTGTGTGTTTACAATTTATAAAGTTTCTCAATTTAATAAAATAGCAGAAAGCAATTGAAGTTATGTCTAAATATCAATTTTTTTCATAAAAAGGAAAAACAAAATTATATACTCAAATTTTTTGTTGACCAACCAATATTCTAAAATCCTCTGTAATCTCCAATGGAAAATCTATTTTTGACATTCATCAACTCGAAATTAATTGAAGTCTTTTCGTTGCAACAACATAGGTTCATCCTAATTATCAGTCTTGAGATGACATCAAGAGTTGGAAATCGAATTTCATAGAAAATTACAATGGCAAGTTTCAACCATTACAAATAAAAACATCATGACAAGAAAAATGCATATTCTAGCATATGCAATCCCCAAAAGTTTGAAAAGGAAATCTATGTAGTAACTATACAACTTTTATGGAAAACATTACTTCTTCACTTACTTAAAAGAGAGACCACTTCCCACCAAAAAAAAAAAAAAAAAGGACAAAGACCACTTATAGTTAGCTTTCTATACCATGCAAAACATAGATCAGATCAAGTTTTCACTTTCATCCCTAGAATAGAAAGCAAACATCTTAAAGAAAGCAAGTGAATTATGTGTAAAGGATGTCTTGAATCCTAGTCTGTTTAGAATTCTAGACTGTCTAGTCTGTCTTATAAAGGAGTCCTAGTCTGACTTGAATCCTAATCTTAGTATTCTGAGAATTTTATCTGTAAAACAAATGATATAAATTCACTCTTTGTTTCTAGGGTTTAGAGATAGATAGAAAGAGTGAAAGAGAGGCCGAGTGTTGTATTTCTGATTCTATAGTGAACTTTGATTTGCCGCTATCCGTGGACGTAGCCCTAATTGGGTGAATCACGTAAATCTATGTGTGCATTTGTTTACTTTCTTGCTCGATTTTCATAACATTATGCTTAAGGAAAAACTTTCCTACACTCAAAGAATTAATTGAAAGAATTGAAAGAGAAAGTATAACATGAGAGAACACAACAAATCTAACTACTTCATAGAAAATCCTCTTTTTCTCGTAGTGTGGGTTTTTACTATATAATAAGAGTTACACTCTACAACAGATGACTTATAGCCTTAACGCTAAGATTAGGGCAACCATAGTTTTAGAGAAAACTACATAAATACCCCCTAAAAATAAAACCATAAATGATCGTTTAATTAGCCTTCACACTGCTAACAATCTCCTACGTTAAGACTAATCTGCCAACCGTTGCTGATAGGCTCCTTTTGTAGCCAATACACCAAGTGTAATGCCGTCTCAACAAGTGATAATGCAGGCAAGCTGAGTTTGCACAAAACTCAACTTCTCTATTGTTATTATCTTCCACTTTCTCCGAACTTAGTTCTCTCAACAAGACTTACACTAAATAAAATAGGATATAAGTTAACTAATCAAATAAAAAACGGAATAGAGATGTATAAAACTACACATTACACAATGTTTAATTCCCAACACATTAGGCAGAACGTTTTGTACCGGGGTATACAGTAATGACAAGTGACGTACAAATGAACTTGACTTGAAAGTTAGTTTGGTTGAAAGAAGAAAATAATATACGAAATAAATAAAGTGGGGATATGCATGTGTAAGTATCCATATCAAATTCGAATAAGATTTCCAGATCTTCAAATTCAATGTGACTAAAACCAAAGATGCATGCCATACATGGGAAACCACATAAAAATTTAATATAAACAATCTCAAAGTTACAACTTACAATTGAATAAAAAAAATATCAAATCTCATTGAAGGAAATTTTCAAATAGACTCAAATCACCACCATCTCATAGTTTCTAGTATCTACTTCTGGTGTGTATTAACATCTTATTTTGCGGGGTTTATAATGTTTTTTTAAAATTACTAAAACAAAAGCCATCCGTGAAATAAGCTTCTTCCACAACATCATCTTGGCTACTGCTAACAGGAACCAGTCTCTTTGTATAATTGAAAACACAATACGAAAATGAAGCCCTGTGACCATCAACTGGCAGAATCTTCCTCTTTTTGCCTTTTGAATTGCAGAGAAAGATACCACTATCTCCAGCAGAGAGGTCTCCATCCTCCTGGATTTCAAAGTCTATTAACTCAAAGAGAATATCATTTCTCCAAGCAGTTACTGGACGTACAATTAATCCTGATAATGGTCCAACAGTATACAACTTACTCCAACAAACCCCACTATCACCGATATTCTCAAGTACCCACAAATCAATGAAATGAACCATGAGGTCTGTACTGTGAATAAGTATATCAAGTGAACCCTCATGAATTGAAAGTCTTTTATATGTCAGAATAGGATTCGAAACTGAAGTTGGCAATTCTATCTTTCCTATGATTTCATGACCCAAATCAAAGGAAATCACAAACTCATAGTCTTCAAACTCTCTTGCCTCAACGCCCAACCAAAATAAAGATCCATTTGCCATCACTGGCAGTGGTCGAGGACTAAATCCTTTCAAATCTGAGCTCTCGCTTTTTTACAAGACCCAGTTGATAATGAATACACCTCAATATGAGCCGAAATTTGATTAGAAACATACATTATCACTATTTTGTAATCATTCACAGAAGCGTTGAAGCCAAACCCTGTATAGGGAATAACATTAGTCAAATAATAGTTTGGGCGACATACATTTCTCAATTGCCTGATAGCTGGGTTCCATACTGAAATTCTCACCTCAAAGTCAGAACAAGCATGAATAACACATAGTAATCCGTTGCAGCAGCCCACGACCTTGGGACTCAAATCCAAATTGTTGATATTTGATGCATGAATATGTAGACTTTTCAGCTCATTCCGGAACAACTGTAAGCTGGAGGGGCCTGACAGCCGAAGGTGAACACCTTGGAGGAAAAGAGAAGAATTATTTTTGGAGTGGCGAAGGTGGTCAGCAATGAAAGCTGGTGATTTGAAGAGGCAAGACCATTCTTTAGATAACAATTCAAACCGGATCACAGATTTCACGGGCACCCTTGTGAAAATTTCTCTAGTCAGTTCTTGTGGCAACCAGATGGAATCCATAATACTCCTGGAGATATTCTTAGCACTCTTGTTTGTGTTAGGATTTGTGTAGAAGATGAGTATGCTATGAATATCAGGGAGCTTTTAAGAAGAAGGGGTCAGTAGCTACTAGCTAGATTGAATGGATTTATTCCTGTGGGTGAATGAAATTCTTGTCTGTATTAGTTTTACCACATTAATAATATAAATGAAGTAACAGAATTCTTAATTATCTAATCCAAATTGAAAATAATCTAAATATTTATTGATAAATGAAAAAGTTTGGATACAGTTTAAAATTGTTTCCTTTTTATCTACTGCCTAAATAAAATGAATAGAGTAAAAGTTGGAAACAATATATGAAAAGGGGAAAACAAGGGAATCAAAAGTTGACCGTAAAAGCTGAAGAGGACTACATGTGGGACTCTCTGGTGTGCTAGAATTTGTTTAGTTACATAGTACAAGGAAGCTCTTTTCTTCTATTCCATAACACTTTATTCTTTTGGTATTTAGAATTTCGTATATGTGGTGGGGTGTCAGAAATTTAGAGTGAGCACAAGTAGAGAATCAAAGTTTTTGCAGAGATTTTAGAGTGTCAACTCAAATAACGGTCAAATTAGAGAATGTTTGTTATACTTTGTCTAAAGGTCAAAGTATATCTTCCTCTTTCCTATTGTGCTTGCATTAATTTGAAAGGAAGAGGATTAGAAAATATTCTGATATTCATAAGTACTTTTCATTAGGTTTAATTTATAACGAGATATATATTTAAGATTAATTATATCTTCTATATTAGGATATGTAACTTGCTACAAAAAAAAAAAAAAAAAAAAAACACTTAAAAGCTTATAAATTTATGTCATATAAATGCTACATCCAAATAAAATAGGACCTTTCTCGCATACTAAGGAGGTATGTCATACATGACACTATTAATCACTATTAATGTAGAAGTATTTAATCTTAGCTTTTTGTTTTTGTTAAATGAATTTTTTTGAAATTATATGTTCTCACATACTATAAGGTATGTGATACATCCTACATGACAATTGTTGATGTAAAAGTATTTAATTTTGACCATTTATTGTTAATGGTCAAAATTAATTGTTTTTCACATCAACTCTCATGCTGTTGTGCCAGGCCTAGTATGGTAGAATCATCATTTGGATACCAATAAGTGTGTAGATCAGCTAGTAAAGGGCTGTTCTATCTTAATTAAACGTCTTGAGTTCGAGCCTTTGGGAATGCAGTTGTGTCTGTTGGAAGAGTTTTACCGACCTTATGGTCATTCTCGGCTCGAAACCGGATTAGTCGGACAAAGTCCGGACACTGGTGGATAATAAAAAAAAAAAAAAAATCATCCTTTGGATAAATGGCATTCTTTTTTTTTTTTAAAGCTAAAAGATCGTGTCGTGATTACCATATCATTCAATTTCAAGTTTCGGTGGAAAAATTCTATGGCTTTTCGTGCTCTCTGCGCCCACTGCCACTGTCACCGCCGTTATCAGTTATCACCATCAAAAACCCATCATCCTTCCCATTCGTATTTTTGCCATCCTCCATCCAACAGAAACCATTTTGGTAGCCGGAGCAAGGAATCTGGAGCCACCATTAAAGATCTACTCAACTATTGGTATCCAATCAGACCAAGTACGATAATCTCTGTAGGTATTTATGGTTAAAGACGAAACCTTGTTCTGAATCTGATGTGTTTTACCATTGAAATTCAGACTGAATTGATTTGCAAACCAATTCTTTAATGGAATTTGTTCATAAACATATTGCAAAATAGTATTGATCGAATATATATAGCCTAATACATATTAACTTAAAAATTTAATTGATTTAAAAATAGTTCTATTTGTAATATACTTATCTATATATATATATATATATATATATATATTAGGATTTACAAATCTTATAACTTCTGATATGATTTGCAAATAATTTATTTTGAAAGCAATTCATCGTCTTTAAGTTCCCTGTACTTGCCAATGCTGAAATTTCTTGATCTTTTCATCTTTATGCTGCGCCCTGTATCCTCATGTAATGGGGAGAGGAAGTAAGAAAAGAAAGGGTAAAAGAGGAAACAGATTTTGTGTAAGTATAGAGTCCCATTTTGGCACATATATGAAATAAAAATAAAGTAAGTCAAGTACGCTTGGACAGCCTAGGGGCCATCACTCAAGAGAAATAAATTATCTTGAATGTATTATGTGGATGTAGGAGTGCATCGTTAAAATCATCTGGGGAAGGACTTAATTTTAGTGAAGGAAAGCTGACCTGTTAAGACTCTTAGTATTAAAACCAAAAAAGTTTGAAGAGTTGAAAAATCCTTAAACGCCAAGATGGACGTTGTGATCGACCAGCCTCTTTTGGAACTAGTATGTTTAATAGATTATTTTTATCTCTTTCTTTGATATACATGCTTTGTATTTCTGGCTACTATTACAGACGGGCGCTGCTGTCTTTGATTGTTTTGTTGTTATTCCTTTGTGTATAGTGTTTGGTAATCTTTCCTCTGCGCTTTGGCTTGTTGAGCATGACTATGATGAACTCGTGGTGAAATCAACCCATATCGTGAGTTCAGATTTCGTATTCTTTCCTGTAGTTTCCAGTGCTTCCTTGGGCGATTACGCACTCTCCAGACTCCAACCTCAGTCACACTCTCGATAGTCCATCATGGATGAAGGATAAAGGATGAAGAAAACCAAAAGGGAAAACCGAAAACCAGAAGAGAAAGAGAGAGAGAGAGAGAGAGAGAGAGAGCGTGAAAAGATTGAGGAAGGAGGAGAGACCTCACTGGTCCCACTTCCAGGTCCCAAACGCACCGTTCATTTAGTCCTCTGTTGTTTTATTTTTCTTTCACAAAGTGCTGCATTGTTGTTGCTGTTTGTTTAGTTTCTTTTTTTCCCTCTCCTTCTTTAACCATGGGATATGATTTGTTGATATATAAATAATAAACATCTTTAGTTATGGTATATGATTTATTGATAAATTATAAATTATTGAATTCACGTTTTCGGCTAGGCATCTAATAAAATTGAAACAAGAGAGAGAATTTGTTATTTGAGATATAAAATTTCGTAAAATGATATATTTTTATGTGAGATAAAAGTGATAATTAATTCATAATTCATAGATTATCATCATTTAAGTGTCAATAATTCTTGTAAACATAAAATACTCAAGTTTAGCAGAAAGAGTGATATTTAATAAATTTGATGTATGAAAATAGAAAAGAAAAATAGACATGTACATCTACACTTCATATAATTTTTTGGTATTTTGACTATCACTTTAAGTTCAAATAAAGAACCCACATGCCGTAAGAATAATCTCTATATATGTCCATATTCTTAACTTCTTACCTTACCTTTTGAGGTATGTAATTTTATTCGAACATGACAATGAAATTAATGTTTGGTATAGTATTTTTACTAGTGCTGCAGAAAACCAATTGTGCCTTGAAGCACACAGAACTTAAATTTTAATGCCCACCCAAGGAAAGGCTAATTTGTTAATGCTGCTTTTTATATTCTATTAAATAGATTACTATAAAATTTTATTTACTTAGGTATATAATTAACTTATCAAATATTAGAATACAATTAATCAAATAACAGCAAGGATGCTTAGAACAATCTAAATTGATGAATTTAAGATTGTCACTTTGTTAGCGTAAAGTTAGATTAATTTAGATTTTAACTATTGTGACAATGATTCTTATACATTAATTTTGGAGGTAAAGCTATTTTAGAAGTAGAAAAAATGTAGTTAATTAAGATTTGTATTGTGCATCAAGAAAAAAATTATTTAAACTTATGCCCATTAGCTATATTTTCTTACAGAAAGAAATTATTTTAATTTAACACTAGTTTAGCTCAATTAAAATTAATTATATAAAGTTAAATTGAAGAATTTTTCATTTTTTTTGGATAATTTTGTGGAATTGAGTTAGGACTTTTTTAAATTTCTTTTTTTAACTTTGGAGCTGATTTGTAATAAATAAAATTTTGTTGTTAAAATTTACATTAAATATTCTAATGGCTATAACAGGTTAACTAAAGATGTGGGAGCACACTTATTGGCGAAGTTATTGAAGAATGTGCAAGATGTTGATATCTGGCAACACACACTGCAAAAGTTGCGCTCAACCAGTCCTGACGTTAACATTATGGATGGACTGAGCAAGTCATGGTTAATGCATTCATCTTCTGGGAAAGTTTAGACCCGATAAAAAAGCATTGCCTTAAAATCTGTTTAGTCGTCTCCGGAATTAAAGGCAGAGGTGTGTTTAATTTTGGCTTGATGTCTAAATGTATTGGTTATGGATTACTACAGACAGCATGAGCATTAGAGGATTTCTTAGAAGAGCTTCTAAGTTATTCCATCTTAACAAGATCTAGTGCTGGTTTAAAAGTACACATGCAGCAAGAAATTTATGAAACATTGGAGTCATGAAATAGATTGAACCCGCCTATCATAATGAATCCAATAGCAGACGATGGTGATGAATGGCATAGTGCCATAATTATTGACACTCAACTGTCTGATCTACCACAGTGCCCAAACTGTCCTAAACTCAGAGCATTGGTTTTGAAAGACAACCCTAATTTGTCAGAAATTCCTCAATTATTTTTTCAGCAAATGCCGGTGCTCCGAATCTTGGACCTCTCCAGGACTAGCTTGAGGAATTTGCCAAGTTCCGTTATCAATTTGACGGAACTTAGAGAATTGAAATTATGCAATTGTAAGCTTTTCATGGACCTGCCACCCGAAATCGAACAGCTTAAGAATCTTGAGAAGCTTCATCTTAATGGTACTCGGATTGCACATCTGCCACCTTCTCCAAACTGGCCCCGACTCACAAAGTTGTTTTTGCAAGACAACCCTCATTTGACAGAACTCCCACCTTTATTCTTCGACCACGTGCCTCTTCTACAAGAACTTAACTTGTCCTCCACTAGCATAAAGGAATTGCCACACTCTTTTTCCAATTTGATGAAGCTCAGTAGATTGTATTTAAGTGATTGTGAGCTCTTCATGGAACTACCCCCTAAAATTGGGGTACTCAAGCGCCTTAAGGAGCTTCATCTTGATGGCACTTACTTGTTGCATTTGCCAGAGGAGATAAAAGAGTTAACCAATCTTGAAAGCTTGATCCTTTGCTTTTATGGATCTCCTCATGATACAGACCGACGTAAGAACAGCATGCAATATTCCAATTCAACAATCATTCCTGCTGGGGTGATATCAAATCTCAAATCGTTGGCCTATTTAAGCATTGATGTGAACACGGATGACAAGGGGTGGCATGAGAATGTGCAAATTATTATACCAGAAATTACGGGATTAGAGGAGCTAATTGTACTCAAATTATATATCCCAAGCGTCGAACTTCTGGTGCTTATATCATCCTGCATACTTAGACTTCATCGATTTGAATTCATTGTTGGTCATCAAATGCAGCAGCGTATCATATCACGTATACCACCTGCAATTGCAGCAAAACTTAGAGAAGGCTGTAAACTTTTAAAATTTGTCAATGGTATGGATATCCCACAGGAAATTAATGCGGCTCTTCGACAAGTCCACACTTTTTTCTTGGACCGTCATGAGACTATCAAGGATCTCTCTGCATTCAGAAATCTAAATCACCTGCGTGTATGTATATTGGGAGAATGTAATAAGATGCACACAATTGCTGATGGAAGCGGCTCATATTATGAGATTATTCTTAGCAGGTTGGAATTCCTGGGCGTATTCTACATGAAGAATTTGAAAAGCATCTTGAAAGGGGTATCTCCTCCTGGGTGCTTCTTCATGCTGAAGTCCTTGGCATTGCATAACTGCCCCAAGTTAAAAACCATCTTCACCTTGGATTTTGTTTACAATCTTTACAGCCTGGAAGAGGTTATAATTGAAGACTGCCCTAAAGTAAGCACCCTAATAAGTCATGAATCATCCAAACAGAAAGAAAGATTTTTTCTTCCTAAATTGAGAAAGGTATCACTTCTCTATCTTCCTCAGTTGGTCACCATCTCTGGTGGATCGCACATTGGACCAAGGTTAGAAAAAATAGGATTTTATTATTGCCCAAAGCTTAAAAGCCTTTCAATGATGGAATTGTCAAGCAATGATCTGAAAGTCATCAAAGGAGAAGCCAACTGGTGGAATAGCCTGAATTGGAGCGAAGCAGGATGGGAACAAATTCAGGTTGATCGTCTTAAGAAGATCTTTTCTCCGATTGATGAGGAAGGTGACATCATGAGTCAATTAACCACAGACGAGGATAACAATGTTAAGCTAGGTAATCACTCATTTTTCTCTCTTGTGTTGCTTTATCAAACCATAATTTGATAGATGTTACCTCATTTACTTTGTTTAGGGTGCTTCTATCCTCCCCTTTGTTTAATATCTCTAATTTGTCTTTTGGTATTGGTGATGATGTTGATGATGATAAAGATAGCCATTTAGGTAATCTATCATATTTTAGAGAGAAAATTCAGAGGCCATTAACAGCTAAAATATGAAAGATGCTTACCTTATTTACTTCTTTTAATATCCTATATTAATATTTTGTTCATGAATGACAATGGTAATGATAATTGATTATATTTAGCTTCAATTTTGGAGGTTATTAACAACACAAATTTGAAAGAAATTTTTTTTTTGAAGATATCAAATTTGAAAGATTCTGATCTCACTTGCAACAGTTGATATCTTCAAAGCATATTTTGGCTATTGATGGCAATGATGCTGACTATAACAATGGTGATGATTATGACCATGATGTTCAAGCTTATTATGTTGAATATAATGAAGATGGCCATCTAGTAATATATTATATTTTAGAAAAAGAAAACTCATAGACCTTTAACAACTAAAATATGAAAGATTCTTACCTTATTTACTTCTTTTAAGATCTTTTATTAATATTTTGTCCATGAATGACAATGGTAAGGATAATCAATCATATTTCACTTCAATTTTGGAGGTTATTAACAGCAAAAATTTGAAAGATTCTTTTTTGTTTTCTTTCTGAAGATATCAAATTTGAAAGATTCTGATCTCACTTGCTACATTCAATATTTTTTAATCATATTCTGGCTACAGATGGCGTTGATGCTGACGTTAACAATGGTGATGATGATGACCATGATGATCAAGGTGATGATGTTGAAGATGGCCATCTAGGTAATCTATCATATTTTAGAAAATGAAATTTCAGGGGCCATTAGCGGCTAAAATATGAAAGGTTCTTACCTTATTTACTTTTAATATCTTTCAACTTTGCAGCCTATTAATAGCAAAATTAATTTTTTTTTTATGACATAAAATATGAAAAATCCTTAATTTCACTTGCTACATATACTATTTTAAGTTATATTTTGGCTACAAATGGTAACGATGCTGAGGATAACAATGGGGCTGGGGATGACTATGATGATCTAGGTAATCCATCATACTTTCTTCTTTATGTTGGAAGCATTACCTCACTTACTTTTTTTTTTTAATATATATATCACTATTTATATACTGGCCATAGATGAACTTGATGATGATAATCTATGTTTAGGTAATCTATCATATATTTTAGATTTTATTCTTCATTTTAAAGATCATTAATAGGCATCATATGAGAGATTCTTATATCATTTACAAAGTTCAATATCTTTAAATTGTATTTTTTTTTTTTATCATAGATGATTATGATGATGATGATAGTGATGATGAGGATGAAGATGAAGATGAGGACAAATGATGATCTAGGTAATTTATTATTATTTTTCTATAATTTCTGAGGCCATTAGCAGCCAAACTTTGGAATATTCTTATCTTAGTATTTACTTTATTCAATCTATTTATAGTTTTCATCTCAAGAATTTTTCTTTTTTATATTCTCTTTTCCAGTTTTGAAGGTTAATGTAACTAACCTTGATAGGTTATTAATAGCTAAAATTTGAAAGATTCTTAATTTTTCTCTTATCATAAAATTTAGTTTTAGATTTTATTAATAGCTAAAATTTGGCTTACAAGAAAAAACTTTGCAACCCCAAAAAGAAGGTATTTTCCAAAATAGTTATTACTTTCCGTCTTTTTTGTTTTGGTAACCTAGGAACCAGGGCCCAACTCCAACCTTTTGATAGAACTATACTTACCAAATTTGGGGTGAGCCATCCCTGCTCCAAAGGTCCTGTTGTTGCAGCACCCACAGCTATAGTTGTATGGTAGAGTGCTTTGAGACCCTCATTTTGTCAATAAGAGGACTTGAACACAAGACCCTCTTCTTGCGAGGAGTGCCTTGTGATCAACTGATCTATAGTCAAGTTGGCGACTTTCCATCCTTTTAATTGGTGATGTCATTCACATTATCAAAGAACGAGAAAACCTTGTCGGTTCCTGTCTTCAAGTTTGTGTGTGTGTGTGTATATATATATATATATATATATATAGCAAACAATGTATTCAGATAGCATGGGCTTTCTATTGACTTTTTGCTGCCTATGTAATCAACATATTGATTCAACGGGGACTAAGATTAAATTAACACTGATGAACTTTTCTTAAACACAGGACTATGATCACCCTATGATGCAAAGAAGCTTCAAATACAAGAGCAGTGCTGCCTTCTTTTCCTTAAAATAAATTTGTCTACGCAGGAATTGACTATTTCTACTTTTTCTAGCCCTATTGAACATTGTCATCAAAGAAAAGGATTGTGCTTTTCTTTCGTGTGTAGTTTTAGCTTGTGTTTATGCCTACATTTCGAATATGCTGTATGGAATCCAATAAAAAAGTGATTCACCAAGGATGGGTTATAAGTTGTAGCGCATGCATGCATGCATGCGTTTTCAGAATTTTTTTTATTAACAATATGTGTATATATCGTGTATGAACTTTTTATTTTTTTAGGATTAATTGCAGTTTTGATATCCTATTTTGGTAAAATGAATGATTTAGTCCTCATATTTTAAAAATAAACTAATTGGTCCCACTATTTTTATAAAATGAACAATTTTTGTCCGTCTGTACAAAATTTAACAGAGAATATTGATGTGGTTTTAAAAAATTAACTTTTTATTCCAAATCATGCATATGACTCTTTTAAATACAAAAATTAACTCTTACAACAAGACTAATATATATATATATATATATAAATTCTTCACATAATTTGGAAAATAGTTTTAGGTCCAATACACGTTGCAAAGAAAGAACTAAAAAAATAGAAAAGAAAATGACATAAAAAATGTAGATAAGTTTTGCTTGATTGTTTATCATATCTAACTTAAAAATTTTCATTTATTCAAATTAAAGTGAAATTCAATAAGGCTCACTTTAGTTTTGCATTTTCAATATGACTTATGTGGTTAACCTTAAATAAAGATGGAGTATAAACGATGAAAATGGGTACATGACATCTATGTAAAATGAAGCTAACAGAGAGAATAGATTAATCTTGTTCGCTACAAAGGTCTATGGTGGAATTCACATTTTTGATAGTAATGTGGCAGCAACTCCTTCCACTAGTTTCCATTTTCAGGTACTCTCTTCACAGCTTGCTTCAAATATTCAACAACTAGTGAGTTCGATCTTGGAATGTTCAGTATGTGTGTGTGTGTATATATATATGTATAGGCTAGTAAAAGGAAAGAGGAAAGCACCTGAAAGCACTACAAAGTGTGCTGCACATGACTTGCTAATATTTCGTGGTGGAGGACAATTCTTACTCTGAAATCGAAAACACTGTAATCAATCTCATGCCTAAATCATTATGATCATATTTTCCATGAAGTATAATGAATAAACGGATTCATAGAGAAGATATACATTTTCCATATATACACAATGATGGTCAAGCTGTTGAAGGTTTTGGAGGAAGTTACTACCATTATGATCAAATGTCCCTATTGTTTTCATGCCCTCTTGTGTCCGTAGAAAATGGCACATACATACACACAACATGTTTTGACAATCAAAAACATCATACTCTAACAGAAAGTGAGCCTTATTGAATGTCCAGAAAGTATGGCGATTGGGCTTTTTAAATTGAAGAATTTTTTTAATATATATAAAATTACTACTTAATCTTCTTGTAAGAGTTAATTTTGGTATTTAAAGAGTCATGTGCATGTCACATGCATTTAAATTATTGATTTGGAATAAAAAATTAACTGTTTAATGTGACATCAATATTTTCTATTCAGTTTTTAACGGCACACTAACAGAGGGACCAAAATTACTTATTTTATGAAAATAGATGGACCAAATAGTTTATTTTCAAAATAAGGGAACCAAATCATTTGTTTTACCAAAACAGGAGGACTCAAACTGCAATTAAACCATTTTTTTTTAATAAAATTATACATTTAATCTCTAATCATGGACTCTTTTGTTGAATTCATTTATAATTTTAGGAAGTGCTTCTCAATATCTATTTAATTATATCTTCGAATCATGCTTTCATTACCTAACATGAAAGTTACCCATTTGCTTTACTAATTAATACAAACTATACAATTGACTTCCAAAACCTTAATCTAATTCTTGATTCGGGAATGAATGATAAAATTTACCCATCTCCTCATCATTGAACTACTTGATTAATTATCGACTAATTTTCCAAATCATTACCTAATTAATTTAGAATTTCGACACCATTTTGCATATCTCTGTTAGAATAAATCTAATACACACATAAATCTAATGCAGAATTACTAATCTCCAGCCATTGATGCATAGCAGTATTTAGAAGAACTGAGATAATGCTTCTAGCCTATGCCTTTTCCTTATACCTTGAATTGATGGAATATCACAAGCTATTTATAAGCTAGGCTAAAGACCTATCAGATTCTAGCATTCAAGAGTCAAATGAATTTGTTCTTTCTAGTCATAATAGTTATGACCAGTCAACCTTGGAACATGATTATTATCATTGATATAAGCACTAGTAGGAAAAACTGCAGGTATCAAGAAAAAACATACATAAATACTATGAAACAAAATAACTTTATAATTGAATTATTTTGTGACAATTCAATAATAAATAAATTCTAACCTTCTTGTGGGTGGAGGTTGCAAAACATGCATAGAATTTATATAAAGCTTTAACAATAAGACTAATGGATATAACACTAAAACAAAACATTCCACACCTGTGAGTATAGGAAAGAATTCTATCTCAATGCCTTATCCATTATCTTAGTAATCACTTCCCAGTGGGGCCAAGAACTTTTAATTAGTTAATTGCATCATATAAGATACCATTTATCTTTATCAATCACTAATGCCTTATGTGATTAAAATCACACATCATCATAAACCTAAGATGCTAAGGCTACTCCTAAGAATATGATGATTTAACCTTTTAATGATATGTAATTTATTAACATATGTAGTTTGCCTTAAGCACAACATACAAATCCTCATTTTTTTTTTTGGTCAAAACATGCTAAATAAACACATATATCAAACTTAATAACATATTGTATCAATTGTTGTGAGAAATCTTAACGCAAGTGTACGTTATCGTTTCCAAGTAATAAGATGAGATAGAGTTATCCTTCCCACGAGGACTAATGTATCAACTACCGAAATTGGGTTAACCTTAATTTTATCTAATCAATCAATATGGAGAGATTTTCAAGAAACAACTAAAATAGGATGAAAACAACCTTAAACCAGTAAAATGATAAAATTATCAAGAGAGAAAACATCTAGGGCTTTTGATTTCACCATAGCCATTCCAATTTCCTATTCCTAATTCATTAACCAAGAACAATCTTCCTAATTATTTATTAGCCTTTCCCAAGGTCAAACAAAAGTATTTCTAAGTTATGAACCCACGATTTTCCTATGTGAATTGCGAACAACCTAGAAATTTACTTAATTCTATGGTTCTTTTTAAATAGCTACACAGGTCATGGAAGTATATTCCTATCCTACATACAACCTATGTTCTTAATCTCTATGATCTTTAATTACAAATTACCTCCCAGTCTCATTGTAATTATCTAATCAACTAATTGGTGATCAAGCAATTAGAAGCATGAAGATTTGAGAAGAAGAAAACAATTTTATAAAGGAGTTCTTCAATTAAAGAAATAGAAAATAACAAATCATCCTAGCTAGGCTACATCATAGCCCTAGAAAGGAATTTAGTTCATGCTATAAGAATAGAACAAGAAAGAATAAAATTTAGACATGATTCAAAGGTAAAAGAGGAAAAACTCTGGTTTGAAGCTCAAATCAGCTTCGCATCTCCTTCCTTCGATCCTTGCTTTGCCTCCTTTATGCCTCCAAAAGTGTCTAAGAACGAACCCCTTTCTAATTCCCTAGATTTCCTATTTATACCCCTTCCTCCAAAGCCCTAAAACTAGAAGAATTTAAGTCACGTCTGTAGAAACAAGTACGGGCGCCGCACCTCTAAAGATTGGGCGCCGTACCTCTGACTCGCTGGAAGAAACATGCTTCTTTGCACTTTTGGGCGCTGCACCTTTGTATTTTGAGGGCTACGGCGCTGAGTTGCTATCCCAACATGTGTATTTTTTCGCATACGGGGGGTGCGGCGTTACTGTTCAAGGGGTGCACCCCTGAGCTGCTGTCCTGGTTTTAAGTTTCATGCTCCAGGGGCCGCGACTCTAGGTTTTGAGTGCCGCAACCCTTGAATTCTGTCCCAAAAACTTCCTAATTCTTCAATTCTTTATTCTAACCTATGAAACCTACAAAATTAACATAAAAGATCACATTAGATGATGATTAATCTCAATAAACAATCAAATAATTAAGTAAAGGATATCTAAAAAGTGGATATAAAGGCCACTCAACATCAACTCTCAAATTAGCATGTCAAGAGATGCAAGAATTGGGTCAAAAAACCAAACCAGAGGATAAGAATTAAGCAAACAACATGTGTAAAAACCGAGACTCACCACTAAAACTTCTTACTCTACACAGAAACCAAACAACATGTGTAACTAATAAAATATATTAATAAAGTAGTGATGGTTGTCACTTGAAAGGTAATAGTTTATATAACATTATAAACTTGATTGGCTACAAATAATAAAATCCAATTGAAACATATGCAACCCATTAAGAGTCAAATAGAAATAATAGCAAGAGTGAATATTTATTAATAGAACATGTTAAATATTAATTAAACTCATACAAAAGGTGAACCTTCTAAAACAGAAAACAGGAAAACCAAATCCTTTAGCAAAAGGATTAGCTAGAATGACTATTTGATTAATATTATTTCATGCCATATGCCATTAGACCACTGGTGCTCATTTTTATTCAACGGGTACAAGCAAGAATTTGGTCAAATCAGTCATTTGAATGGACAAGGAATCTAAGCCGTAACCAGAAACCCAATCAGCCATATATGAAAAACCTTTGCACTGTGATTGATGAGAGTTCTCTCAACTACCAACAAGCCAGTAAACCAGCACAGAGAGAGCAGAACAAATAGGAAATACACGTGCCTCTTTATGCTTTCAATTAGCATAGCTTTTTAAGCTATGCTAGCATAGTTGGTCCTCAGCCTAACAAATAGGAGATATATTAATAGATCTCTAATAGGCAAAGAAGCAGTCATGGAAACGGAAAGAGGCAGAGTTATTAACAAGCTCTAATACCAAATGTAAGAATAAATCTAATGTAGAATTACTAACCTCCAACCATTAATGTGTATCAGTATTTAGAAGAATTGAGAGATTGCTTCTAGCCTATGCTTTTTTTTTTTTTTTTATGCCTTGAACTGATAGAATATTACAAGCAATTTATAAGCTAGGCTAGGGACCCTATCAAATAACTATCTGTAACAATTTCCTTCCATCAAGGAGACTGATTCTTTAACAGTTACTTCAAGGTAACTAATGCTTCCCACAACTAGCTAACTACTAGAGTCAACTAAATAAATGGGCAACTAAATAAATATCTACTAATTAGCTAATAGATAAATTTATCTTATTAGTGGGCCACCTTAATCTCAAAAGAGACGTAGCTAACAATCTCTACTCTCTTTCAATTTCAGTTCTTTGTATCTCTTGTTTATATCTAACAGCTTGCATTTTTGTATTTTAAAATCTACATTTCTTAGAAAAAAGAAAAAACATCTACAGAGTTCCATATATCTATATATATATATGTGTGTGTGTGTGTGTGTATGTTTATATTACCACAAGGTCGGGAACATTTTGTTTAGACCTCTCTCCAACTAGTTCATGCTTGTTTCATGACTTCGTAACCTTTCTTGGTGGAGTTCCAATACATTATATGATATCTAAGAAATTATATAACTCTAATTCTAATTTTTATTGATCAATTTTCAGCAGATGATTGCAATAAATTGTTCAAATACTTCATTTGTAAATATTTATATCAATCTAGGTTTGTATTTAAAACTTTTGAATCTCTGCCTTGTTTGCAAACTTCTTTGTTTGCTAGATTTGCTGATTTATGATATCTACCATAGTATAATTTCAATTTAGTATTCAAAATATGTATGACTTTGGATCTGTCAAACTAAGCTAAAAAGTGTAGCTAAAGATTCACCATAATGGTATATGCATGTGGTGGAAAGAAGGATTAAGATTAATAACGTAATACATTAGGCTTTCTACAAGTTTCCTATTCTCGTTGTACCCCTTATATATATATATATATATATATATATATATATATATATATATATATGTGTTCTTAATGCAATATACAATCTAAAGTGAAAGAACTAGAATTCATAATTGTTGGTATTTCATTAAAAATAAATATATTATATCCCAATGGTTATATATGTTACAACTCTTCTTCTCTCTATTTTTATTGTGTTTAAAAGCTTTTGTTATTAGCCTTAAAGCTATTCAGTTTTTGCAATGTAACTGCATTATAAAATGCTTTGAAGTACTTTAATTTGCTGAATGGTTTTGGCTTTTATTTGGCTGTTTTCTTTGTGCTTTGTTTCTTTGTTTTAAAAGCTTATAATATTTATTTAATTGTGGCTAACAGCTAGAATTTGAAAAGGTGGTTCACTACACTATATATATGTGTATGTGTTTCTTCAATGAGTATGAGATACATTTGTAAGTGCAACCTAATTGTAGTGTGTGCATATTATTTGCTTATATTGTGTGAGTAAACACTTGGGTAGAGAAGAGTGTTGGAGAGAGTCCTTTCCTCCAATTTGTGCAGAATATTGGAGGATAAACGGTGTGGCTACCCGACTGTTGTATCCTGGAGGCAACGAGTCTAGAACTCACTGCACCTGGTGGATATACTAAAAATCACCTACGAGAGGCGTGAATTATCTTAAAGAAAGCGAGATACCCGTGCCTCATCCTGGTGCCACATCTCTAATTTTCTCTAACCTATTGTTATTATTTATATTTTATTTTCTATTTTGTAGGCATGGGAACAACAATTTTAAGACAATACAAATCTAGACTTATTTCCCATGGATCCTACAATCAAACCAAATGGAGGTGTTGGTGATCTCAACAAGCCTTTCAAGTTCATGGGTGTTCACTTCAATCGATGGAAGGGAAAAGTTCTTTTCTACTTGAACCTTTTGAAGGTGTCTTATGTTCTCTTAGAATCAAATCCTAAAAAGACATCTATTGATGGGATGAGCGATTCAGAAAAAGAGCTACATGGTGAAAAAATAGTAAAGTGGGAGAAGGATGAATTCCATTGTCGCTATTATTTACTAAATTGTTTATCTGATGAATTTTATGATTATTATGAAAGGACTTACTCCACTACAAAGAAAATTTGGAATGCCTTGCAGAAAAAATATGATACAGAGGATGCTAGTACAAAGAAATATGCTGCAAGTCGTTTCTTAAATTATCAAATGATGGATAATCATTCTGTTGTGGAGCAAACTCAAGAGTTTCAAATGCTTGCACATGAAGTGAAATTAGAAGGCATAAAAATAGAAGATAATTTCCTTGTTGCTGCCATCATTGACAAGCTGCCTCAATTATGGAGGGAGTTCCAAAAGACACTTCATCACAAGCAAAAGGAAACAAGCTTGGAAAGTTTGATCACTTGCATTAGAGTGGAGGAAGAAGCTAGAAGCCAAGACATGCTTATGACTTAAAACGGAAATGGTAGTTCCACAACTACCACCAAGGT
This sequence comes from Cercis canadensis, assembly GCA_003255065.1. NCBI lineage: Eukaryota > Viridiplantae > Streptophyta > Magnoliopsida > Fabales > Fabaceae > Cercis > Cercis canadensis. Next base: position 34,873 of record QAOA01001566.1, read on the forward strand.
ACATGCTCTTGGAACTAGTGACTCTTTGCCTAAAGATCAAAATCAAAATGTTGTTTTGAAGCCATATAAGCAGGGGATAAAAAAATCATACAAGAAAAGCCCATATAATAATAAGGGCAACTTCACCCAAAAGATAAATGAACCACCCTTTAGACCTTCTTCATGTTTTGTTTGTGGCAAGCAAGGGCATTTTGCAAAAAATTGTAGATACCGGAAATGTGGGCCTAATCCTCAAGCCAACATTACTGAAGAGCCACTTGTGGCTATGATTACTGAAATTAACATGCTTGAAGGGTCTAAAGGTTGGTGGGCCGATTCTGGCGCTACTAGGCACGTTTGTTTTGAAAAGGATTGGTTCAAGGTATACAAACCTTATGAGAATTCTAAGGAAATAATGCTTGGTGATGCTCATACTACCAAAATTTTGGGTGAAGGTGATGTGGAATTGAGCTTTACTTCTGTGCGTATTCTCACTCTCAAGAATGTGCTCTATACCCCTTTAAATGAAGAAGAATCTTATGTCTTCATACCTCCTTAATAAGGTTGGCTTCAAACAAACTATTGAATCTGATCAATATGTAATAACTAAGAATGGAATGTTTGTGGGCAAAGGGTATGTTAGTGATGGTATGTTCAAATTGAATGTTGACATGAATAATATATCTTCAAGTTCTGCTTATATGCTTTCTTCTTTAAATTTTTGGCATGAGCGTTTATGTCATATAAATAGCAAATATGTGCAAAGGATGGGTAACTTAGGATTAATTCCTAAATTGAGCAAAGATTTTGAAAAATGTGATTTTTGTAGTATGTCAAAAATCACAAGAGGATCTCACAAGAGCGTAACAAGAGATTCTGAATTTTTGGATATAATTCATACTGATATTTGTGAATTTGATGGTGTTTTGACTCGTGGAGGGAAAATGTATTTTATCACTTTTATAGAAGATTTTTCAAAATATACTTATGTATATTTGATGGCACATAAAAGTGAAGCTTTTGAGAAATTAAAAAAATTTCTAAATGAAGTTGAAAATCAATTTGGAAAGAAAATAAAGCGTTTTCGAAGTGATAGAGGAAAAGAATATGAATCAAATGAATTGAATAATTTTATTCAGAGTTTAGGAATTATTCATGAAGTTACTCCTTCTTATTCACCTGCCTTAATGGAGTTGCTGAACGTAAAAATAGAACTCTTATTAATCTTACAAATTCTATGCTTTTACATTCAGGTGCTCCATATAGATTTTGGGATGAAGCTATTTTGACTGCCTGTTATGCTCTTAACCGTGTTCCTCACAAAAAGCTTTTAAAAACTCCTTTTGAGTTATGGAAAGGGCATAAGCCCAGTTTGAGTTATTTTTAAGTTTGGGGCTGTTTAGCCTATGTGAGGATTGTAGATCCAAAAAGATCTAAGTTGGGTGCTCAAGCTTCTACTTGTGCTTTTGTTGGTTATACTTTGAATATTATAACATATAGATTTTTTGATCTTGAACACAATGTGATTATAGAATCAAGTGATGTTATTTTTCATGAAAATAAATTTCCTTTTAATTTTAAAAATAGTGGGGTTCAAGGTCTTTTAAATGAAAACGAACCTCACTCTTCTACTCCTTCTACTTCTTTACAAGTTGAAAGAAATTTTGAAATAGATCCTTGAAGAAGTAAAAGAGCTAGAGTGGAAAAATATTTTTGTCCTGATTATATAATTTATAATGTGGAGGATACTCCAAGTTCTTTGCAAGAAGATTTAGCATCACATGATTCTATTTTCTAGAAAGAAGCAATAAATGATGAAATGGAATCTCTTGTGTCTAATAGAACATGGAAATTAGTTGATTTACCTCCTGGTTGTATAGCTATTGGTTGTAAATGGGTATTTCATTAAAAATAAATATATTATATCCCAATGGTTATATATGTTACAACTCTTCTTCTCTATATTTTTATTGTGTTTAAAAGCTTTTGTTATTAGCCTTAAAGCTATTCAATTTTTGCAATGTAACTGTATTATAAAATGCTTTGAAGTACTTTAATTTGCTAAATGGTTTTGGCTTTTATTTGGCTGTTTTCTTTGTGCTTTATTTCTTTGTTTTAAAAGCTTATAATATTTATTTAATTGTGGCTAACAGCTAGAATTTGAAAAGGTGGTTCACTACACTATATATATGTGTATGTGTTTCTTCAATGAGTATGAGATACATTTGTAAGTGCAACCTAATTGTAGTGTGTGCATATTATTTGTTTATATTGTGTGAGTAAACACTTAGGTAGAGAAGAGTGTTGGAGAGAATCCTTTCCTCCAATTTGTGCAGAATATTGGAGGATAAACGGTGTGGCTACCCGACTGTTGTATCCTGGAGGCAACGAGTCTAGAACTCACTGCACCTGGTGGATATACTAAAAATCACCTGCGAGAGGCGTAAATTGTCTTAAAGAAAGCGAGATACCCGTGCCTTATCCTGGTGTCACATCTCTAATTTTCTCTAACCTATTGTTATTATTTGTATTTTATTTTCTATTTTGTAGGCTTGGGAACAACAATAATTAAATAGAAGAACAAATGCACCATATATTCTCAAGATATATTTAGGATTTTAATTTTCCTTATTTCTTTATAAGTCTAGTCCATCCTTGTTTTTGGAGACAAATTTAATGTTTTAGTGATACAACTTAGACTTAAGAAAGTAAAAAATTGTTTGATTATTACTATGCTTGACTATAATGGATGGCTTAAAGCCTTTGAATAGACATAGTCATAAAGCTACGGTACTTATAACATAAGCATACAAATCATACTTGATAACTCCCACCACATAAGACATGATAATTACTCTTAAAGGTTAATTAATTAATTAACTAATTTCTAATATTGCAAATAAGATAATTAACTAATTATTAATATAAAGATATGAGTGAAGCTATGATAATTATATGATACTCCTCCTAAGAATGTATAATTTAATTTTCTAGTTTCAAGATTTGGCTTTCTTAATTGTTTAGGTGTCTTGTATTTATTTTGGCCCAGCTCATATTGAAGTCCCACATTGCTTATGTTTAGTGGGTGCTAAGCATAAGGCGTATACAAATAGTTTCATTTGTTTAGAAAATATGTAATAGAGAGAACCTCCGTATAATTGAAATCTGGGTAAAAGTGAGGCCACTCTTAATTGGGATTTGGGTGAAAGTGAGGCTACTCTTATAATCTCTTGCTGTTCTAAGGGAATATTTTCTCCTACACTAATCTTAGAAGGTAAGGTTTATATTATAGTGGTTTATGCTTGTAATTGAAAATTTTGAGAACAAAAGTTTAGAATTATAGTCGTTTAGAAATAAAGAAAAAAAGAAGAATTATAGTGGTTTAGTTTGGAATTGAACATTTTGAGAACAAAACAATTTCTGAGTTGTTTTGTTTCTTTTTTTGTTCAGACAAATTCAAAGAGTTATATATCTAGCTTTCTTTGCTTTAGTGAGTTATCTAATATTTTGCTCAAAAGAAGAAACAACCCTAGCATCCATCTTCTCCACTAATCCCACCCTAAATCGATGTGAAAGAACAAAGGCCATCGTCAAAGAGAGCTCTCGGGCACTGTGTCCACAAATCTGCTAGCCACTCCATTTCTTGCTCTATTGCTCTCTGTTTTCTGGTGGTTTCTCCTCTAAAACTCGATAGGCTAAGGTTTGACGTAAATCCAGACTCCCGCAACACCCATGTACCTCCGGTATGTATGCCTTATCTTACAATCAGATATTCCAGAAAATTTTCATCTTTTTGGAAGAAAAAATAAAGCTCAACTTAATCATATATGCCTCCTATATTATACTCAAAACTGGCATTGCATACTAATTAAGATTTTATGACTCTAGGCCAAGTTTTTTTTTTCTTGATACTTTTGGATATGACTGTAGGCTAAGTTAAAAACAATGACATGATGAGTTAATTTTTCAACTACTAATAGGATTTTAAGTGAGAAATTATTGCGTGCAGCTTTAAGTTATTTCTTGTTCTTGCAAGTTTAATACTCAGGTTTGATATTTTTATCACGTAGACAGTAGACATGAGGTCAGTTTTGGTTGTCTATTGTTGGAAACGTACATTTGTTTTGGAAATGTCTTGATGAATTTGTAATATATGTTTTATAGGTTCTTTTTCTTTTATAGGTCTACAAAGTAGTTTTTTGAAATTGAAAAGGGATTTAGTTCTGTTTTTATATTATTTGTTTTAAGTCTGTTTTTAATCTTTTATTTGGATGGTAAAAAGTTTTACATTACTATAAATAGAAACTTTAATTATTTTAGTGATGTACACCATATTATGAATGATAATGTATAACTCTTTTATAATGACAATATATCAAATTTACAATCATATATGTAATTGGCCAAAAAATTGTTTCCCATGTAGTGCACAAAATGAAGAAATACCCTTGGATAATTAATGGTCATTTCCAAACCAACTTAAAAAATGACCATATTTCCTTCAACCGTGCACCAATATTCCCCTAGGCCACTCATCATTTTCTTGTGTGTATTAACCTATACTAAAAATATACTTTTTAGCATATGTATCAAAAAATATTTAGGGAAAAGGAGATCAAGGTTTAAATTTATTCCTTTACAAAAAGTTTAAAAAAGAGCTTCTAATTTTCAGGTACAAAACATATACCGCATTGGATAAAATGACTAAAATACTTATAATCCGTTTATATATGTGGTTATCTTTTAGTGTTATATGATAACCAGAATAATTATGTAGCATTAAAAGGTATTCTAGTCATTTAACTCATTATAGTGTATTTTTTTCACATGTTTTAGAACTTGGTTGGAATTAACTTTTTAAAATACTACTCAAATTATATGATTACTATATTAATAAATGTTAGTTTATGAAAATGATATACTAATTGTGTTTGTGTGTGAAGAGAATAAAAAAATGTTGGTAATTTGTGAATATGGCAAGGGACGTTGGAAGAGTGGAAGAAAGTTGGAGATGAAAGGAAGTGGGAGATGAATAGTTGATTAGTTGGAATTGATTTTATGGGATAAAGTAATAGTTGTAAGTGTGAGAAATGGATGATGGCTGAAAAAAAGGTTAAAGGATGTGGAAGAGAAGGCTTTTAATGGTTCATAGGTTTGACAAGGAAAGTACAAGGCTATGACTTTTTTCTTACACCCATTTTTCTACACTTCATGCCTATTTATAGGGAAATAAACCGACTTATGCATGTCGGTTTTTCAGCTAGACTTTTCTAGTTTCTTCCCTAGTTTTTTTTACAGCTGTACTATGATAACACATTATTTTATACTATTTGTTTCCCTTATACATAGTCTTTTAGTGTGTGTTTCTAGTGATTTTTATGGCTTTTAGACTTTGTACTATTAGAATTTTCTTGTAGTTTCTAGTTTATTGTTGATGGAAGTTATAAGTCGGGGAGAAGTAGAATTTTTTGGTTTGTTGTTGAAGTTTTTGGAAGTATGCTACTTCTAACACTCCTCCTTAGCACACTTTTCATATACTCCGAGCATGCTTGTTGAGTGAGTTTTATACTCACTCTTTAGATATCTTTTACTAAAGTATTTGGTTGGTTTTTGAGGAATAATGGTCATTTAATGTAAGTTTTATGTTAAATTTCCGATTGATGTGATTCCAGTTTCGTTGGAAAGCTGACAGAAACTTCGACATTTCATATGAAGAGCCCAGAAGCTGATTCTCGCGTCTGGACAACTGAAATTCACGTGCAAGAAGTCCAGATTTTCTGCTCCNCAAGCAGTCCAGATTTTCTGCTCCGCCCAGCACTCCGCCCAGCATTGACTGATTCCTTTCCTTAGGGCTGCCTATTGGACCAGAGCATGTTTAATTGGGCCAACATCTGCTTTTTGGGCCAGCACACATGACACTAGGGCTTGATCATGTTTTTACCATTAATAATTTAGGAAATTAGGTTTATTTTGTAATTAGGAAACCTAGAGGAGGCAGCCAGCTAGTATATATTCTCAAGTTGTTGAGGCAAAACATACACAATCAGAAGAGATACGAAATTCCTTGAGCTGCTGCTGCCTCCTTTTCTGAGTTCATTTTTTTTCCCTTTGTTTTGTGTTCAAGTCTTCTATGGAAGGCTAAGTTCGTTTGTAATCAATTCAAGAGGAGCCAAACTTGACAATCCAGAGTTCCTGTGCTTCAACCGGGTTTGATTTAATTTAATTTGAATTACTGCTTCTCCCCTTCTTCATGTGATTGAATGGTACTTTGATTCCATGAGTTGTATGAATTTAAATCGGTTGATTAGATTCATAACAGTAATCAGATTGATAATCATACTTTAAAGGTCTTTAATATATGGTTAACTTGGATAATTCGGTTATTAAATTAATCTGGATTTAGTGATATAGAGCGGTTGCCTAGAGTCTTAATTCCATGATTAATTGAATCCTGATTGGTAAATCAGTAGGAATTCTAAGTGTTATTGTTAGGGGTTCCAGGTAACACTTAACCAAGAATTAAATCAGATCTAGTTTATCTTTAGTGAACAAGGATGGATTAAAGTTTGGTTGCCTGCTTGAGTTGATTGCGTTTTCTCTTATTTGATAAATTCAATTTACTGCTTTCTTAATTCTTAGTATATTGCATTCAACACAAAACCCCCCCTTATTCTGTTCTTGCTTAAGTTCTTAAAAGATTAGTTGTTCTGGTGAATCCTTGGGAGACGACACTGGTTGCATCCTATACTACAATTTAGTTGCAATTAGTAGTTTAATTTTGTACGGTTCGGCACCCGTCAAAATTTTGGCGCCGTTGCCGGGGAATTCACCTAACAAATTAATCTTCTTAGAACTCTTTTATTACTATTTTGCGTGCTTACTGTTATTGTTTCTAGCAATTGTTCTTCCTTCGTTTTCCCTTTGTTCTACTTGCTTTCCTATTTTGTTTTCCTTATTTGTTTAGGTTGTCTTTCTCTGTTTAGTGTTTCTGTTTCTGTCTTGTTTTTGATTCTGACCAACTGGGATTGAGTTGCAAATTAGTGGACAGCGAAATTGCTTTGTGAGAAGCACTGTGAGCTGAACTTTGTGCTATTATTGCCCTTGTTTTGTCTCCTTTGCTGCTATTCTGTCCCCTTTGCTATCTTAGTTCACTTTTTGGTAAAATTTCTATATTGTGTAAGGTCTGTGATTATTTTTTTTTTCTTGCTGTCCTGTTTGCCTGAATGTTTTAGGTTCCCATTGTGTGAATTCTTGGGCTTATTCCCAAATTTTTCCCTGTTTCCCTAGCGTTTTGGCTTGAAATTACGATTTTACGGGTCAAAATTCTGTACAGATTTTTGTGCTCTGATTGAGCTGAAAATTGGTCAGTTGAAGGAAAACTGTGTGAGAAATATAGCTCAATGCTATAACATTGAGCACCACCCTATCTTGGCCAAATTCCATTGTTTGGACCCCTTTTTCAATTTTTTAAGATTTTCTCAATGCTAAAGCATTGAGCACCACCCTATCTCGGCCAAATTCCACCGTTTGGACCCCTTTTTCAATTTTTTAAGATTTTTTATTTGAGTTTTGAGTTTCTTTTTCATCAATATTTCATGCTGTAGTGGTAGAAAAATTTTTAAAAATGTTTTGTTGGGTCAATTAGTATTATTTTGGTGTCTTTTTGCATTTGTCTAGTGCATTTAGTGTGTTGTGGTTTTTGCACTTTTCTTTCATTGATTCACTGTTTTACTGTTTTTGTGTGTTCTAGTGTGTTTTAGAGTGTTGTTACCTTTTGATTTGCATAGTGTATGACTCGGTCCTCTCAATTTGAACTACTTGAAGGTGATTCTGAAATAGAGAGAACTTTGCACACACTTGCTAGGGCACGTAGAGCTCCTAATCACATAGAGCATAATATGGCTGCCAATGACATTAATCCTGAGGTTGATCTTGCTGCTAATAATGGGGCTGGAAATAATGGCATGCATGCTAGGGCTAGGACACTTAAGGAGTTGGCTGCCCCTGATGATAATTACCAACCTTTGTGTATTCAATATCCTGATGCTAATTTCGAATTAAAGTCTGGATTAATACACTTGCTCCCAAAGTTTCATGGACTTGCAGGTGAAGATCCTCACAAACATTTGGAGGAATTTCACATAGTGTGTTCTACCATGAAGCCTCAGTCAATTGAAGAGGAGCACATCAAGCTTAGGGCTTTTCCCTTTTCATTAGATGGAGCAGCGAAGGATTGGCTATACTTGCAGCCATCCATCATCACATGCTGGAATGACTTGAAGAGGTGCTTTCTTGAAAGATTCTTCCCTGCCTCAAGAGCTGCTGCCATCCGAAAAGAAATATGTGGCATAAGGCAAAACAGTGGAGAGACACTACATGAGTATTGGGAGAGATTCAAGAAACTCTGTGGAAGCTGCCCCCATCATCAAATCAGTGACCAGTTGCTCATCCAATATTTCTACGAAGGACTTCTTCCTATGGATCGAGGCTATGTGGATGCTGCTTCTGGAGGTGCCTTAGTGGACAAGACCCCTGCAGCTGCAAGAGATTTAATATCCAAAATGTCAGACAATGCACAGCAATTTGGCACAAGGATGCTCACCCCAGCTAGAGGAGTGAATGAGGTGCAGATGGCAGATCAACAAAGGGTGGAGACTCGTTTGGAGGAATTGACCTCCTTGGTTAGACAGCTAGCAATGGGGCACACACCGGTTCAAGCTCATGCCAAGCTATGTGGAATTTGTTCCCTGTCTAGTCATCCAACAGATCAATGTCCTACTCTCCAAGACAACACTGAAGTAGTGGCTGGAGTCTTTCCTGGCAGACCTTACCAGCAGCCCCGATATGACCCCCACTCCTCCACCTACAACCCTGGTTGGAGAGATCACCCTAATTTAAGGTATGGAGGAAATTCTGGCCAACCTTACCAGCAGCAGCAACAACAAACGTACCAGCCACAACAGCCTAGGTACAATGCAAGTTCAAGCAACCAGCAGTACCAAGCACCAATGAAGCAGCCTATGCAGCAAGCTAACAAGCCAGAACCGAGCCTGGAAGACTTAGTGAAGCAATTGGCAAGTAGCAACATCCAATTCCAACAGAGGACTGAGACTAGCATTCAGAGCTTGGAGACTCAGATAGGTCAACTTGCAAGCACCATTAGTGAGATGAAGTCTCAAGGTTCTGGCAGTTTACCTTCTCAGACAGTCACCAATCCAAGAGGCAATGTGAGTGCCATAACCCTGCGCAGTGGTAAAGAAGTGAGTGCTCCAGAACCTAGCTTACCTTCTACGGTTCAAAATTTTGTTCAAGAAAAAAATTCAGACCCTGCAGCCCCTAAAGCTATTCCAAAACAGCAGCCAATCCACCTTCAGGATCAGGCAGAGAGCTCTACCCCCAGTATTCCTCTCCCCTTTCCAAACAGAATTACACAGTCCAAGAAAATTGCTGAGCATGAGCTAGATAAAGAGATCATGGATACTTTCAGGAAGGTAGAAGTCAATATACCTCTTCTGGAAGCAATTAAACAGATTCCCAAGTATGCAAGGTTTCTGAAGGATTTGTGTACCCACAAGAGAAGACTGAAAGGCAATGAGAAAGTGAGCATGAGCAGAAACGTGTCAGCAATGATCCAGCCTAACTTACCATCAAAGTGCACTGATCCTGGAACTTTCACCATTCCCTGCACTATTGGAGACAAGCAGTTTACAAATGCCATGCTAGATCTGGGTGCTTCCATCAACGTGATGCCCAAGTCCATCTATTCATCACTGCAGATTGGAGAACTGAAGCCCACTGGAGTAGTCATTCAGCTTGCTAATAGAAGCACAGCCTATCCTGCAGGCCTTCTTGAGGATGTTTTGGTTAGGGTAAATGATTTAATATTTCCAGCAGATTTTTATGTGTTAAATATGGAGGATGAGTCTACATCTAGACATGCCCCTTTGATCTTAGGTAGACCCTTCCTTAAAACTGCTAAGACCATAATTGATGTGCATGCTGGTACCCTGTCCATGGAATTTGGTAACACTGTAATTCATTTTAATTTAAGTGATGCCATGAAACACCCTCTAGAAGAACATTCAGTGTTCCAAATAGATGTCATAGACCTCCTAGTTGATGATGTGCATGCTGAATTGGTAGCTGAATTTCCTGATATAGTAGGCTTGCTAGATACTTTAGAGTGCCCTATATGTACTAATTGTGATGGGAGTTGTGATGCCTGTTCTGAAATTTCTGCATATATGGGATATGATGAGACTGTTTTGGAGCATAGTGCAGAGCTTGCAGGTGTTTCTGAGCTTCACACAGCAGACTTGGTTTCTCCAACCAAGCTAGTTCCCTCTGTGCAGCAACCACCTATTCTTGAGCTGAAACCGTTACCTGACCATCTCAAGTATGCTTTCCTAGAAGCAGAAGAAAAGCTGCCTGTCATCATAGCCAACAATCTGCAACCTGAACAAGAAGAGAGGTTGTTGCAGATTCTGAAGCAGCGGAAGACAGCTATTGGATGGACACTAGCAGACATTCCTGGCATTAGCCCCTCCACCTGCATGCATAGGATTTTATTAGAGGAAGAAGCTAAACCAGTGAGACAGCCCCAAAGGCGACTTAACCCGTTGATTCTGGATGTGGTCAAGAAAGAAGTGAGCAAGTTGTTGTCAGCCGGCATTATCTACCCTATCTCAGATAGCAAATGGGTGAGTCCAGTTCAAGTGGTTCCAAAGAAGAGCGGCATACCTGTGGTAGCCAATGAGAAGAACGAGTTGATCCCCACCAGAGTGCAGAACAGCTGGCGCGTCTGCATTGATTATAGAAGACTCAACCAGGCGACAAGGAAGGATCACTTCCCTCTACCCTTTATTGATCAGATGTTCGAGAGACTGGCAGGGAAGTCCCATTACTGCTTCCTGGATGGCTTCTCAGGCTACTTCCAGATTCACATAGCCCCAGAGGATCAGGAGAAGACGACTTTCACCTGTCCATTCGGCACATTTGCATATAGGAGGATGCCTTTCGGCCTGTGTAATGCCCCTGGTACATTCCAGCGGTGTATGGTGAGCATATTTTCTGATTTTTTAGAACACTGCATGGAGGTATTCATGGATGACTTTACTGTATATGGCTCCTCTTTTGATGCATGTTTAGATATCCTTGCTAAGGTACTTGATAGATGCATTGAGACTAACCTTGTTCTTAATTTTGAGAAATGCCACTTCATGGTCGAACAAGGCATAGTTTTAGGGCATGTAATTTCTAGCAAAGGCATTGAAGTAGATAAGGCTAAGATAGATGTTATTGCCTCCTTACCCTACCCCACTTGTGTGCGGGAAGTGCGTTCCTTTCTTGGTCATGCAGGGTTTTACAGGCGATTGATCCAGGACTTCAGCAAGATTGCCTTGCCATTGTCTAAGTTTCTCCAGAAAGAAGTGGATTTCGACTTTGATAAGCAGTGCAGAGTAGCCTTTGATCAGCTGAAGCGGAGTCTTACCTCCCCTCCCATCATGCAGCCACCTAACTGGGAGTTTCCCTTTGAGATTATGTGCGATGCATCAAACTTTGCAGTAGGAGCTGTCCTTGCACAGCGAGTGGACAAGCTGTCCCACGTGATTTATTATGCCTCTCGCACTTTGGATGCTGCCCAAGCAAATTACACCACTACTGAGAAAGAGCTCCTTGCAATTGTGTTTGCTTTAGATAAATTTCGTTCATATTTGCTTAATTCTAAAGTCATTGCTTTCTCTGATCATGCAGCTTTAAAGTACTTGCTCAAGAAGCCAGATGTGAAGCCTAGACTCATTAGGTGGATGCTGCTCTTGCAAGAATTCGACCTTGAGATCAGAGACAAGAGTAGAGCCGAGAACTTGGTAGCAGATCACCTGAGTCGGATACCACTGACTTTGGACAACCTTCCCATCAGAGAAACCTTCCCGGATGAGCAGCTTTATCAGCTGCAAGGTACAGATCCTTGGTATGCTGACCTGGTAAACTACTTAGTTGCTTCTGAGTTACCTGCTTATTTTAAGAAGCATCAAGTAGATAAGCTTAAAAGTGAATCCAAACATTATGTGTGGGATGACCCCTACTTGTGGAGACTCTGTATTGACCAAGTAATTAGGAGGTGTGTGCCTGGACATGAGTCTAAGTCTGTGTTACAGTTCTGTCATACTTCTGCATGTGGTGGTCATTTTGGACCTCAGCGCACTGCTCGTAAAGTTTTAGATTCTGGACTCTATTGGCCTACCCTATTTCATGATGCGTACAGCTTTTGTAAGAATTATGCCCAATGCGAACGGACAGGTAATATTTCTCGTAGGAATGAGATGCCTCAACAGCCTTTGCTGTTTTGTGAGATATTTGATGTTTGGGGCATCGATTTCATGGGTCCTTTCCCTACTTTTTTTGGTTTTGTGTATATTCTTTTAGCTGTGGACTATGTTTCTAAATGGGTAGAGGCCAAGGCCACCCGGACTGATGATTCTCGTGTTGTCTTAGATTTTGTCAGGACTCACATTTTCTGCAGGTTCGGCGTTCCAAGAGCCATCATCAGTGACCAAGGTTCTCACTTCTGCAATAGGCACATGGCGGCTTTGTTGAGAAAGTATGGTGTGGTGCACAAGGTGTCAACCCCTTACCATCCACAGACCAATGGGCAAGCAGAGGTGTCAAATAGGGAGATCAAGCAAATTTTAGAGAAGACTGTCCAGCCCAACAGAAAGGACTGGAGCCTGCGTTTGGATGATGCATTGTGGGCCTATCGGACTGCCTACAAGACCCCTATAGGCATGTCCCCTTACAGGCTAGTCTTTGGCAAGGCATGTCACCTTCCAGTAGAGATCGAGCATAAAGCGTACTGGGCTGTGAAGCAGTGTAATCTTGATTTAGCCCAAGCCGGATCACAGAGGAAACTCCACCTGCAAGAACTTGATGAAATTCGGTTGACGGCTTATGAGAATTCCAGAATCTACAAAGAAAAGACCAAGGCTGTCCATGACAAGATGTTGGTGAGAAAAGAGTTCTACATTGGTCAGAAAGTGCTACTCTACAACTCTCGTCTCAAGTTAATGCCCGGCAAGCTTCGTTCTCGATGGATGGGTCCTTTTGTGGTGACTCATGTCTTTCCTTATGGTACAATTAAGATCAAGAATGAGGCAACCAACCAGACTTTTCCAGTGAACAGACATCGGCTGAAACCTTTCTATGAGGGTTTTCAAGAGCAAGTGGTGGAGGAGGTGCACTTGTCTGCTGCCCTTTATGAGACTTAAACCACAGGCTGTTTTCTTTCCCTTTCTTTTTTTATTTTTAGTGCCTTGCTTGCTTTTACTGTTTGCTTTGTGCTTTGCATTGAGGACACTGCAAAAATTTAAGTGTGGGGGAGGGATTAGCTTGTTGTGTGTGTTTTTATGCTTTCTGTTTTCCTATTTTACTTTACTTGCTGTTTTTACTGTTTTCTGTTTTCAGTTTAGATTTTTAGTGTTATGTTTTCTGTTTTAGGCTTAATTTTCTGTTTTATGTGTTTTTAAATTTTTCTAGTTCTTTCCAATCAATTTAAGAGTTATGAAGAGAGTGGTTTGAAGCAATTTTGATTCTTAAGTGCTATAACATGAGTGGACAATTATCTTGCTTCTTGGATTTAAGTGATATGGCAACAAATTTTGATTTGGATAAGTTGATTCTTAGTAGTCTTATAAGCTGTGAGGATTTGAGCCATATATCATGATTCTTTCTTGTGTGTTTTCATCTATCATTTTGACGCTCTAGAACTTGTTCTGTTTCTTAGTTGAGGTTACATTTGCACATGCATGCATAGAAGTGATTAAGGCATTCCTTTCTTTGAGAAGCTACTTGACCAAATAGCTAACCTTAATGTTATCCTTTGATTTCCCATTTTGAGCCTATTGATCTTTTCTTTCATGTGTAGCTCATTGCAAGCCTAAGTGTAAAACCATGTCCTACCCATCCCTTAGGAATTGCAGAGCATTGCATTGAGTAAAAAGGGAGTAAATTCTTACAAAAATAAAGCATCAAGTTGTGGCTGATTGGTTATGGCTGAAATTGTTAAGTGTTATGTTTCAAAAAAAAAAAAATGAAAAAAATACAGCAGCAACAAAAGAATAAAGTTATTTTGAAAAAAAAAAAATGAGTTGAAGCCCAAAGTCAAGATGCATAAAGTACTTGAAATTCTCCATAATTAGATGCTCTTTGTGATTCCTTGGGTGCTTTAGCCATTTTTCCATATTATTGACATCCTTTTACCTTTCCCCATTACAACCCTATGCATGTGACATAGGTAGTGGAGACTGAGAAAGTGAACAAGCTTATGGTAGTGTGATTTTGATAGGATGATTGGAGAGAAATACTTACCTTAGACACTTGAGAGAATTGAGAGCATTTATTTATCTTGTGAGAGGCTATCTACTTTGACTCATTCCTATTAAATAAAATTGTCATGTTTTTTGTTCTATAGTTGTCAAGAGATATTGTTCCATGAGTGTTGCTATTCTTTAAGTTTGAATTGTTTTCTTACCTTAATCTTTGCATTCTTGATTTGATTGGAGAGCTGTTTTTCTTATTCTAGTTAGTTTGTTTCTTGTGATTTTGCCCAGGAGTGCAAAAAGCTAAGTGTGGGGGAATTTGATAACACATTATTTTATACTATTTGTTTCCCTTATACTTAGTCTTTTAGTGTGTGTTTCTAGTGATTTTTATGGCTTTTAGACATGTTTTGTAGATTTGGACTTGTTGGTGCTTGTAGATTTTAATTGCTTAACTGTTAAATTCTGGCACTGCTTACGTTTTTCACCATATCTTTTGCTATAGATGTCCGATTGATGTGATTCCAGTTTCGTTGGAAAGCTGACAGAAAATTCCACATTTCATATGAAGAGCCCAGAAGCTGATTCTCGCGTCTGGACAACTGAAATTCGCGTGCAAGCAGTCCAGATTTTCTGCTCCGCCCAGCACTCCGCCCAGCATTGACTGATTCCTTTCCTTAGGGCTGCCTATTGGACCAGAGCATGTTTATTTGGGCCAACATCTGTTTTTGGGCCAGCACACATGACACTAGGGCTTGATCATGTTTTTACCATTAATAATTTAGGAAACTAGGTTTATTTTGTAATTAGGAAACCATTAGGAAACCTAGAGGAGGCAGCCAGCTAGTATATATTCTCAAGTTGTTGAGGCAAATATACACAATCAGAAGAGATACGAAATTCCTTGAGCTGCTGCTGCCTCCTTTGCTTAGTTCGTTTTTCCCCTTTGCTTTGTGTTCAAGTCTTCCATGGAAGGCTAAGTTCGTTTGTAATCAATTCAATAGGAGCCAAACTTGACAATCCAGAGTTCCTGTGCTTCAACCGGGTTTGATTTATTTTGATTTGAATTACTGCTTCTCCCCTTCTTCATGTGATTGAATGGTACTTTGATTCCATGAGTTGTATGAATTTAAATCGGTTGATTAGATTCATAACAGTAATCAGATTGATAATCATACTTTAAAGGTCTTTAATATATGGTTAACTTGGCTAATTCGGTTATTAAATTGATCTGGACTTAGTGATATAGAGCGGTTGCCTAGAGTCTTAATTCCATGATTAATTGAATCCTGATTGGTAAATCAGTAGGAATTCTAAGTGTTATTGTTAGGGGTTCCAGGTAACACTTAACCAAGAATTAAATCAGATCTAGGTTATCTTTAGTGAACAAGGATGGATTAGAGTTTGGTTGCCTGCTTGAGTTGATTGCGTTTTCTCTTATTTGATAAATTCAATTTACTGCTTTCTTAATTCTTAGTATATTGCATTCAACACAAAACCCCCCCCCCCCTTATTATGTTCTTGCTTAAGTTCTTAAAAGATTAGTTGTTCTGGTGAATCCAGACGACACTGGTTGCATCCTATACTACAATTTAGTTGCAATTAGTAGTTTAATTTTGTACGGTTCGGCACCCGTCAGTTACTCTTTGTCAAATAAAGGTTATAGAGTGTATAACAAAAGAACTCTTATTATAGAAGAATCAATGCATGTAGTCTTTGATGAATCTACTGTCCCTTGGTTTCAAAAACCCTTGAGGAAAATGAGATAGTGCAGGAAAGCATCAAAGAGCCTTCTAAAGAAAAGAAAGACCAAGAAAAAGCAGCAAAACAAATTCCTTGTGATTCAATCCACATTGAATTGGACTTTTGAGAACCAGTTCAGGAAGAAGCCCCACAGAAAAATGTGAGAGACTTACTGCCAAAAGAAACTAGAATCCTAAAAGACCATCCAATTGAAAAAGTAATTGGTGACTTGGAAAAAAAGGATTAGTGTATGAGCATATCTTCAGGATAAGAATGTAAACTTGGCTCTCTTATCTCTGTCCGAGCCTACCAAAATTGGTGAAGCACTACAAGATGAAGCATGGATCATGGCGATGTAAGAAGAGTTGAATCAGTTATCAAGGAATCAAGTCTGGACTCTTGTACCTAAACCAAAGGGTCATACAATCATTGGAAAAAGATGGGTTTTCATAAACAAGCTTGATGAAGATGGCAAAGTTGTGAGAAACAAATCAAGATTGGTAGCTCAAGGCTTTAATCAGCAGGAAGTTAAGCAACTCAGAGATAGAATCTTCATTAATCAGTCCAAGTACACAAGAGAGCTGCTCAAACATTTTGGTATGGACAATGCAAAAGGTATTTCAACTCCTATGAGTCCTGCTACAAAACTGGTTCTGGATGAAAAGGGTAAATCTATTTGTGAGAAAAGGTATAGAGGTATGATTGGATCCTTGTTGTATTTGACTGCTAGTAGGCTAGATATTATTTACTCTATTTGTGCATGTGCTAGATTTCAGATTAATCCAAAAGAATCTCATTTGACTGCTGTTAAAAGAATCTTTCGATATTTAATCAATTCTGTGAATGTTGGTTTATGGTTCAGTAGAACTAGTTCTTTCCAACTAGTTTCATATACAGATTCTAATTATGCTGGCTGTTCCATTGATCAAAAGAGCACACGTGGAGGTTGTCAATTTCTTGGAGGATCATTGGTCTCTTGGAAATCAAAGAAACAAAATTCAGTTGCTCAATCAACAGCTGAAGCTAAGTGCATGACTGCTGGTTTAAGTTGTTTACAAGTGCTATGGATGAAACAACAACTTGTTGATTATGGAATAATTCTGAACAAAATTCCTTTGCTTTGTGACAATAGAAGTGCCATAAACATTGCAAGAAATCCAGTGCAGCATTCAAGAACCAAGCATATAGACATAAAACATCATTTTCTTATAGATCATGTTCTTAAGGGTGACATTGAACTTTCTTTCATTAATACTGAGGATCAGCTTGCTGATATTTTTACAAAACCATTAGCTGAAGAAAGGTTTTGTTTCCTAAGGCATGAATTAGGCATGATCAATATGCATTGATGAAGTGTTCTTGTATATGTGTGCATGATGCTTGCTCATATGCATCTCATTTTTGCAAAAGAATTTTGATTGACTATTGAATGTCTCAATTTAATGCTAATTTCTTCTGAAATTTGTTAATAAGGAATTTGAATATTTTATAATGTCCTGATGTGTGCCCAAATTTTATTTTTTGATCTTGCCTGAATCTCTTATTTGAAGAAATTTCAGCATTTTTCTAGGCCATTCTATTTTGTGAATTGATCTATTAAAAAGGCCTTTCTTGCTTATTTTTGGACTAAACTCTTTGCTGGGCTGATATTAGTTTTTGCTAAAATTGGGCCTCCATCCCTTTGGCCTGCGTTTTCTGGCCTCTGGCCAAAACACGCATTTCACTTGTGTTCTCTGAGCTGTTATTCATTTGGTCAGAACGCACCGTTTTGCTCTATTCATTCCCAGGCTTCATCTTTCCTTTCTTCTTCAAAATTGAACCTAATTGTTCAACTCCCTATTTCCCCTGTTTCTTCTCCATTAACTGGTTCTTCATTGCACGTTCTCCTTCATTCTCGATGAGTGCCTCACTGCTTCCATTAACTGCCAATCCTTTTAGCAAAAGTGTCAACTGTTAAAGACATGGACCGAAGAAGAACTAGCCAAAGATTGAAATTTCAACTCAAGGGAAAAGCTCAAACGAATACCTCTCGTGAGAAACCCATCCAAATTGATAATTCATCATCCTCAGAGGAGCAGACAGACATTGATTCCATCATTCAAAAGGCAACAAAGTTTGCTTCTAGTTCTGCTAAAGGAAAAGGTAAAATGGCCTCTCCTCATTTTTTCCCCATTTTAGAAGCCTTGTTCGCATATCCCAATATTTCATCTCCATTATCCTCTCCTTCAGTCACACCCTCTCACTCTTTAATCCAATCTTCCTCCTATGCTTCCCAATCATCTAAATCACCATCTCCACCTCCATCACCCACTGAAGTTCCCAATCCATCAGAATCCTCACCCATTCCAATGCCATCTAATGACCTTAAACCAGTACCTACCTCCAATTCGTCAGCACCTTCTCCAAGACCCAGAAGAATCAAAATGTTGACAAGAAAAACAGAATTTACCCTAGGTCTAAAGATAAAACCTCTCAGTCATAAGGTTCTATCTCTAAGCAAGCAGCAGCCTCTATTCAAGTTAAAGCTTCCAAGAAAAAGGAAGCTTCAAAATTCTCTGCTAAAGGTGCTTCCTCTAAGAGTCCTGCTGCTAAAAGGGCTTCTAAAAGTACTACTGAGAGTACTGCTTTAGAAAGTGATATCAATGTCTTCCAAAGTACAGCTACTGAGGAAAATTTCCTCAATCTCTATGATAAAAGATCATTCACTCCTGGAAGCAATGTTAACTGGGATTCTACATCACCTTCAACTATAGCCATTGAAGAAGCTTTTGCCTCTATGGGATGGTCGAGCATTCTCAAGATCAACAAACCCTTAATTTCCAAGGTAACTTGTTTGTTCTATGCTCATCTGCTGCCTTTGAAAGGCTCAGATTCTAGAATTATTTACTTGAAATCCTATATTGCTGGAATTGAAATGGTGATTTTAGAGAGACTGTTAGCAAGCATTCTGAGATTACCTATTAAAGGGGAGTGTAGAGTTGTGGAAAAAGTTTGGCCGTCTGACCACATACCATTTGATGATGCAATGGCATTCATCTATGACTTTCCTGATCAAAGAGGGTAGGGCAGACCTCCCTCTATTCATTGTTTTAATTCGTTCACCATAACTCAAGCCAAGATAATTACATCTCACCTCTTGCCTTAGATAGGGAGTCACAGTGACCTTTCTACACCTGACCTCTACCTGTTGTATCATCTGAAAAATCAATTGCCCTTGAACTTACCAAGATTGATCCTAAGCACAATGGCTATTACTATTAAAGGATCAAGGACCAAAACCAGCTTATCTTATGAAATGATCATTGTCAAACTCTGTAAATACTTTAAGGTTGATCTTTCCAAATTTGACTCTGAACCATTTCTTGATAAGCTTATCATAAAGAAACATCTTCCTTCAACCAATGCCTGCTCAAAACCATTTCTGCATTCTTCGACTGGAAAGGGTAAAAAGCATGCAACCTCATCCAAGTCTCCTTTAGCCAAGTCAAAAAGACATGTTGCCAATACACCATTCAGCTCTCAGCCTTCCAAGAAAGCCAAAAAAATCAGTTCTTCTAGCTCAACCTTCAAAAAGGGTAGATCATGAAGAATGGATCGCTTTAAAAGGATTTGGCAATGCTAGGATGACAGCTATTGAAAAGGATTTGGTAATCATCAAAGAAAAATTGACAACTTTGCTTGCATCTCAGCAACCTCCTTCTTCTTAGCTTATCTGAACTGAATTTGGATTTCTTTTGCCACATTTTCATATGTAAATGTAGCATAGGTGGACACTCTTTTAGCCTATTGCTTTTACTGTTTCACTTGCATCATACATCTTAAACATTGCTTGATTGATTGTGACATGATTTGAACTATTTTGATATGTTAATGCTTCATTTTGGTTAATCTATTGCTCTAATCTAATTACTCTGATCATGTGATCTAGTTTGCTCTGATCTGGTTGATATTATGGTTCCCTTATCTTTTTGATAATGCCAAAGGGGGAGAAATTATGTGAACTAGTCTGTTTGAACTGTTTTGGTATAATTTCTTGATATTGAACAAGTCTGTTGCAAAAACTCCCTTCTGCTATATGACTTTAGAGAACTGGCTCTACAATTCTAGCTAGCACATTTTAAGGGAGAGTTTTTCTCAAACACATTATTGTCATCATAAAAAAGGGGGAGATTGTTAGCCCTACACATCTCTGAACCTGTTTTGATGATAACAATAATACCTTGTTATTTCTTATATGTGCTGTTTGTCTTGTTGCTATTAATCTGTGTTATGTTTATAAGTTGTTATCTAGAACAGATGTGAAATGACGTCATGGAGAACTTGTTCTTAAGAACTAGTTCTTGCTTGTGTGATCAACCTAGAATTTTGCTATTAAGGAGAAAGCTTCCTGAGGACTCTTCAGCCAAATTCAACCTTTACAATCCAACTAAAAGTTGGGCTAGTGAGTTTGGAAAGTTCTCTTTGAGCTGACTGATGGGTAGTTTCCTCTTCTCAAGGAAAACTTCACCTACTTTCTCTTACACAAGAACAAGTCTTCTTTCACAAAAGGACAAAAGGCCACGATGTATGATCGGCCTTGTGTCAGCTAGAGAAAAACTTTCTCCTAGCCTTTTGTGAAGACTTCACGTGCACAAGAAAGAAAATAAAAAGTAAGAGGACTTTCGAGGCTTCTGTTTTATGCATGAAGTGCAAGAAGAAGAATACATCTTAGAGAGAGAAAGAAGCCATTGTTGAGAGTTGTGCTCTTCATCTTCTTCTCGGTCATTTCTTCATGCTTCAAGATTTTCATTGCAATACATATACTATGTGAAAAAGTTTCTTCTTGGGGCTAAAACAAAACACTTAGGTTTTTGTATCTTGAATTTCTATGGGAGAAATCCATCAGAGTGATCTCTAGAGTATTAGAGAGAGAGAATTCATGGTGAGCTTGAGCAACAAAAGCCATGGGAGTTAAGCTTGGAGAAGCTTAGAAAAATAAACTTGTTGTAAAGCTAGGAGAAGCTTGGAAAAATAAACTTAAAGTATAGTAGAACCTCATTGACATGGGAGAAGTGGATGTAGGCATGTTAGGCCAAACCACTATAAATATTTGTGTTGATGTTTTTCTTCCTTTTCTCTAATTCTCTGGATATCTTTCTGTTTTGGTATTTATATGGTTTGTTAGGTTATTTCATCATATTCAAATCTGGCATTTGTCAAAGAACTAGTTCTTAAGCAAATCTATGATTTGAATTTGTTTTTAAGAGAAATTTTTAACAATTCCTATTCATCCCCTCTAGGAATATAATATACAACTCTCATCTATCTCATCTTATTACTTGGAAACGATAACGTACACTTGCGTTTAGATTTCTCACAACAAGTTTTTGGCGCCGTTGCCAGGGACTAATTTGTTATTAATATCGATACTCAATGATCTTGTTTTTAGTCTAATCATTTATTTTCCACTTATCTATTTAATTATTTTTTTGTTTAAGACTTTCAGGAGTTTTATTTTGGTGTATGAGAAAATGTGGAAGTAACTCCCTAATCCCATTTGATTCTGAGATAGAGAAGACCTATCAAAAGAATAGAAATGAGAGAAGAGAGTCAACTAGAATTTTGACAGACACAATGGCGAAAGACAATTCTCCCAAGGCACTTCATGACTACGCCTTGCCTTCAGTCACAGATACCACTTCTAGTATAAGGCGACCGGCTATCCAAGCAAATTCTTTTTAGATCAAACCAGCGGTTATCCACATGGTCAGTCAACTTAGTTCAGTGGGTTAGCAAATGAAGATCCTCATGCTCATATCGTCGGGTTCTTTGAGATATGCGATACCTTCAAGCACAATGGGGCTACTAACGATGCCATTCGCCTCCGACTTTTTCCATTCTCACTACGGGATAAAGCCAAGTCTTGGCTACAGTTGTTACTAATGGGGACCATCACCACCTGAGATATTTTGGCATAAAAATTCTTGGCCAAATTCTTTCAACCTGCTAAGACCACCAGGCTCCGCAATAACATCACTACATTTTATCAACAGGAGAATAAGTCACTTTAGGAGGCTTGGGAAAGGAAAAAAAAGTTGCTTCACAGATGCCCCCACCATGGACTCCCTGACTGGTTGCAACTACAAACATTTTACAATGGGTTGTTGAGTTCAATCAAGACATTAGTAGATGCTACTGCTAGTGGATCTTTAATGAGGAAGACATATGAGGATGCTAATGAATTGTTAGAGGAGATGGCTGCCAATGTCTATCAGTGGCCTACTGAAAAGTCCACTTCACAAAAGTTATTTGGGGCACATGAGGTTGATGCTTTTATAGCTTTATCTGCTAAAATAGACTCTCTAGCTAAGCAGTTAACCATCCGAAATGTCAAAGCCATTCAGTCACCTCCTGTGAATTGTGATCATTGTGGCGGTCCGCATGTCAGTACAGATTTCCAGGTGGGCAATCCTTTCTCTCCATCTCAATCTGAGGAAGCAAATTATGTGAGGAATCAGAATGAACCGAATAATCCCTATTCCAACATTTATAATCTAGGGTGGAGAAATCATCCGAACTTCTCTTAGAAAAACAACCCAAACACTGCTCAACCATATGTGCAAACAAAGGTTTCTTTGGAAGATGCTCTAGCCCAGTTGACCATGAATACAAATTAATTCATGGCTTGAAGAGATGCCTTCAGTCACAATCTAGAGGTGCAAGTGGGTCAACTCTCCACCATGCTCACTAGCAGACAGCATAGATCATTGCCAAGTAATACAGAGGTGAATCCTAAAGAGCATGTCATGGATATAACTCTTCGTAATGGTAAGACTTTGGATGAACCCTCTGAAATTGCCAAGAAGGAGCCTAGTAAGCCAGTAGAGCTTGAGGTAAAAGAAGACACTCCAGTGGAAACTCCTGTGACAATTGTGGGGAAAACATCTAAGTTATTCCAAGACAATCCTTCACCATACGTTCTACCTCTTCCTTTTCCCCAGAAATTCCTAAAGAAGAAGTTGGATTTTCAATTTTCTAAATTTTTGGAAGTGTTCAAGAAGCTGCACATCAACATCCCATTTGTGGATGCTTTGAAGCAAATGTCTAGCTACGTGAAATTTATGACAGATTCTCTCCAATAAAGGAAAGCTACAGGATTGTGAGACTGTGGCACTTACTGAGGAGTGTAGTGCAATCTTACAAAAGAAATTTCCACCAAAATTAACAGATGCAGGGAGTTTCAATATTCCTTGTTCTATTGGCAATGTATCTTTTAGTAAATCACTTTGTGATCTTAGTGCTAGTATTAACCTTTTGCCTCTTTCTGTTTTCAGGAAATTGTGCGTAGGAGAAATAAAGCCAACTTCCATCTCCTTGACATTGGCAGATAGATCAATCAAGTATCCAAGGGGAATCTTGGGGGATGTATTGGTGAAAGTGGACAAGTTCATCTTCCCAACGGACTTTATTGTGCTTGACATGAAGGAGGACCAAGAAATCTCAATAATTCTTGGTCCTCAATTTTTAGCAACTAGGAAAGCTCTCATTGATGTGAAAAAGGGTTAACTTACTCTGAGAGTGCAAGGTGATCAAGTGTCCTTCAAAGTTTTCAAAGAAATAAAACATTCGGATGGAGTGAATGTCTGTTGTAAAATTGACACTACAATTGGAAGTACTAAATCGCAAGAACCAATTGAAGGTCGCATTATGGGGATGCCAATTAAGAAGAAAACTCCTAATTTAGAGGTCTAAGAGGATAAAATCCCCAAGAAACCAATGGCTAGACCTGTGCCTATAACTGAGTCTCACAAGAAAAACAAGAAGAAGAAGTCGTCATTCCAAAAGATTCTTTTGGAGCATCTTAGAAATTCTGTTTGTTTTGGAAATGGAAAAAAAGTTTGGAGCTTAAAAGAGACTGACCAACAATCTAAAGCTCAAAGAGATAGTGGAGTGAAATTTCAGAAGTCCTCCACTGCTATTTTTAATCCTGGTTAATCCATTTAAGAGACAGTTCAGCTGAAAACTATAAATTTAGCGCTAATTGAGAGGCAACCCAAGTGTTGTTTGCACATTCTTTTACTTTTACTTTTATTTTTGGTTATGTTTCTTTTATTTGATTTAATTTTAGGTTAGTGTTGTGTTTAATGCTTGGTGTCTATTTTCTTGCAAAGTACCACATAAATTTTTAGTCCATAGTTGTTTATTGGTGCTCTGATGAGTGTGTAATCATCTTAATGTGGCTTTGGCACGCTAAAATGCTAGATTGGATAGAGGTTGCGTGCTGCGGTTCTAATCAATTAGAGTTGTGGTGACTGTAAGTGCATCCTGAGAAGTGAAAAGCTAAGAGCGAGAGTTGTGGCTCTCCTCCTTCAGCGCTGCGACGCACGAGCAAATCCTCTAAAGACAATGACGAAGCGCTGCAGCCCTCACCTATCAGCGCTGTAGCTAGAGGTGTACATAACCCGATGAACCCATTACAACCCGACCAAAGCGGACCATTTTTATGTCAATCCAACGGTTAAAGATGAAAGGCGGGCAGAATAAGATGGCTAAGATTTAAGATTTCGGTTTAAACTGGTCGATTCAGTTTTAAGTAAGAAAACCAAAATAAACCAAATGCATTAAATACTTCGCATGTTTTGATATTTGTTGCATGTTTTCACATGTGAAAAGTGAAAACTCAAACAATTACTCTTTGCTTCTCTTCTCTATCAATTTTGTTCTCCATTTTCATAGACCCATAGTCATACTCTTCTCTCTCTTCACTTTGCTTGTCTCTTCCACTTCTCTTCTCCTCTCTCATCTCTCTTCTTCTACTTTTCCTCTTTCACTAACTCAGATGGCCCACAAAAATGGTGGAACCAGCCTCCTTTCGGTTTTGATGTGTGGAACCAGCCTTCACAGTTGAGTGGCATCAAAAGCTTTTTTTTTTTTAATTTTTGTTTGGAATTTCTTTTTGTGGCCCTGAACTTTCTAGGAAGAGTATATTCTATTTTTTCATGGTATTTAGATAAGACCCCTTCGATTTTATTTCTATCTCTTGCTGTAATGTCTAATTGTCTATGCTCTGATGGTATTTGGCTACCATGAAACATCAACCCGGTCAAACCGACTGCTTGAAACCAAATCTTCACAAACCGATAATCTCGGTTTCCTCCATCAGTTGGTCGGCGGCGGGTGGCTGTTTCCTCCACCCGATGACCATCAGTTAGGTGATGTTTTGCTTGAAAACAGACCGAATCCGGCCGATGAACACCCCTAGCTGCAGCGCCCGATACTGCATATGAACCTCTGTGAAAAGCCGAATGAAAGAACTGTGGCGCTCGCGACCCCAACAACCAATATTTTTAAAGCACCAAATGGTGCTTTTGGGCTTACTCTGCAGGAGGATGATGATGCCACATAAACCACTGCTACTTCAGGGAAGTCTCACACTCTCTCTCTCTTTGCTTTAAACATTGAGGACAATGTTTCCTTTAAGTTTGGGGGTGGGGAATTATTTTCTGAGTTGCTATATTGACTTGCACTTAACTTATTGGGTATCTTTAAATGCTTTTCTAGGTAGTTTTTATGTTTAATTTTTATTTTTCTTTAGTTTGTAAAGTAGAATAGAGTGAAATTTGTTATGTTTAATCTTAGGCTAATGATAAAACTGATTTTCATTGTTTACAGCTCTAGAAAAATGATAGATTTTGTGTTTGTGTTTCTAATTAACTCCTGTGTTAATTTTTGTCTAACTGGAATTTCCTGAATTACTGAGCACATAGCCTTGTTTATTTGAAATCTGCATGCTTAGAGATGATTATGTGAATTAAGCTATTTCAAAATCTCATAGAATGCTAGAACTTGCTAAATTTTCAGTTGAGGCGAAATTCTAGGTTGCACAATATTAGGGATATGATTTAGGCCATCTTTGTTTAGTTTGGGCCTTTCTAGCTATCCCTTTGTATGATATTTTATCCCTAGCATACCCCATTGAGCTTAATTTAGCTTGTTTCTTTGTCACCTACACTGATCCTAGCCCTTTGTATGATCTTTTTGACTTGAACCTTTCACCTAAAATGCATTTTCAGTCTTAAGAGCATCTAGAGCTAGGAAAATCAATGATAATTGGTGAAGAAAAGAAAAGGAAGATTTCAATGAAATGGCCACCAAAGAATAAAAATTCAAGAGCTACATCCCTGCTGTAAAGAAAAAAGAAATATTTTGCAATGAAAAGAAAAGACAATTGTGCAAATATTGAAAAGAAACAAAAAGAAAAAGAATGTCTTAGCAAGCATTGAGTATGGGATGTAGTGGCCCAAAAGTAAGAATTTTATAGGTGGATGGCAAAGTAAAGAAAAAAATAAGTTTGGGGGAGTTAGAAGTGAAAAAACAAGAAGGGTGCTCTCAAAATTTGCTCTAAATTGAATTTGTGTGATGGGTGAGTTAAGTCACATGTTTATCCATCATCCTACCCTTAACCTAGCCACACATTACAAGCTTATCAAAAGTCCTGTTGATCCTCAATATTGTGAAATGCCTACATTAGTGGAGATTGATATGAAAAGCAAGTGTATGTGGTTCTGAGAGAATAAAAGTGGAGAATATGTATTTATGAGCTTACTTGCATAATTTAAGTGAAGAGAGTAAGGTAAGCAAGGGCTATACTTACACACACAGGAAATTTTAGTGAGATTGAGATGAGATTAACTTTAGGTTGAAATTATACACATTCATGCTATCTTGAAAATTTACTAGGAGTTGCGCTTAATAGAGATTTTTTAGGCTTGTATGGTTAGCAAATAAATTTATCACTATGTTAGTTCGTTGTGGAGTTTAATTTAATTTTTCTCTTTTTCTTTGCTCGAGGACAAGAAAATGTTAAGATGGGGGTATTTGTTGAGTGGGTTTTATACCCACTTTTTAGATCTCTTTTACTTAATTGTTTGGCTGTTTATTGAGAATTTTTACCATCTAATGGGTTGTGTGTGTTAATTTGTAGGTTCAAATGGAAATTCATGGGTTTCATGTTTTGACTTGAAGAAATAAAGAATTGGGAAGATTTGAGATAGAAATCAAGAGCCGCGGCCCTAGAAACCAATAGCTACGGCCCTTCGAGCATAAGAATGAAAAAGATGGATAGAACCCAAGAGCCGCGACTCTGAAAATCAAGGGTTGTGGCCCTCGCGCACGAAGAATTTGGTATTGTGGTCTAGAGAGATAGAACCGCGGCTTTGAAAATCAAGGGCCACGACCCTGCGCGCGAAAGAAATGGAGTATTTTGGTCAAAGACACAGAGCCACAACACCCAAAAACCAGGGCCGCGGCACGCGAGTCTGATTTCTTCATTCGTGGCTCTTTTTCCTTAGTTTTTAGGGCTTTTAGAGGGGAGTATAACAGGGAACTCTTAAGAATTTTTTGGGATTCTTTTTTGGACGTTCTTGGAGGGCAAGAAGGAGGCAAAACAAGGATTGAAGATGATATTTGTGGAGCCGATTTGGACTCCATAACAGAGTTTTCATTCTTCTTCTGTTTCAATCATTTTTAGATTTCATTCTATCATATTCTTTCTTTTTGCTATGAACTAAATTCCCTTCTAGGGCTATGATGTAGCCTAGCTAGGAAGATTTGTTATTTTCTATTTCTTTAATTCAATAACTCCTTTATTAAATTGTCTTCTTCTTCTCAAGTATTAATGTTTCTAATTGCTTGATCACCAATTAGTTGATTAGATAATTACAATGAGACTGGGAGGTAATTTGTAATTAAGGATCATAGGGATTAAAAACATAAGTTGCATGTAGGATAGGAATATACTTCCATGGCCTATGTAGCTATTTAAAAAGAACCATAGAATTAAGTGAATTTCTAGGTTATTCGCAATTCACATAGGAATATAGTAGGTTCTCAACTTAGAGATATTTTTGTTTGACCTTGGGAAAAACTAATAAATAAATTAGGGTTCTTGGCTAGCAAATAGGAAGATTGTTCTTGGTTAATGAATTAGAAATAGCAAATTGGAATAGCTATGGTGAAATCAAAAGCCCTAGATATTTCTCTCTAGATTACTTTGTTATTTTACTGGTTTAATTTACTTTCATTCTATTTTAAGTTGTTTCTTGAAAATCTCTTCATATTGATTAATTAGATAAAATTAAGATTAACCCAATTTTGGTAGTTGATACATTAGTTCTCGTGGGAACGATAACTCTATCTCATCTTATTACTTGAAAACGATAACATACACTTGCGTTTAGATTTCTCACAATAGGCCCTACAGAATTGTCCCACTCAACCCACTTCACTGTGTAGCTTAGGAAAAGGGTTCTGTTTGAACCCTAAAAGCCTTCTTTCAATCTGCAATGGGTATTATCATAGCAACATGACAAACCTCCTTTATAATCTGGCCTCAAAGGTTGGCCTACTGCATTCTTTGTGACATTATAAAGGTCACACCTGCACTCAGTGCACCCCCACCTATCTTCCACACCTTGCGTATTGATGGCGTGGACATTAAGCAACCATTTCTCCTCATAGTCAGATGGAATTTCTGCAGGATTGCCAATTTCTATCCCAAAAGGATCTAGAATATGTGTAGCGGTACGTCGAGTTTCAGATCCAAGGCCAAAATACTGTCCAAGAACTTCTGACTGGCATACGCCACTGATTCCAACAAGAACACCATCTTCTGTTGAATTTTTACGTTGAAGGTATTTAATAAGAACCCAATGGTGAAGATAAGTTTCATAGAGGGGAACAGAATTCCCTTCTTCATCAACTACTTCAGCAGTGAAATCCTTGAGTGCAATATGACCTCTGGGAAACTCAATATCCGAGAAGTATTTGTTTGAACTTATTCCTGCTCCCAGTTCAAATTTGGGGGATAGGAAAACAGCTGATTTTATGTTAGCTTTGGTTTTCCTAAAAGCATGTGAGTGTGGTGTGCTCAATGTGAGTAGCAGTATTACGGATGAAATTACCCAATTTTGAGAAAGATGCCTCATTTTTATCTGTCTGCATAATTTTAATGAGTAATTAAGAAATTGAAAGAAATTATAAAGATTCATAATGTTAAGAGTGCATCATTATCTCCATAAAATTTAACAGCAATATAAAAGAAATTGGATGAAGTTGTTGGAATTAGTTTGTTGTATGAGAAATGGAAATTGATGCTGTACAAATCAACTGCATTCAATCCCTTCACAAACTTCTTTGACAGACAGTAGCAGAAAATTTGATAATTTTAAAAGTTAATTCAGATTTTTTTTAAAACAGTAGCTCTTCCATGTAATATGCCACTAAGCCCCTAATTCCATAGAATAGGGATTAGTGTCAATAGCAAAGAAGTCATTGTTGGACTTAGTCTTAATGTGTGAAAACTGGCCCAAAAATACCCTTTCCCTTAAAACCAAAAAATAAAAATACATCATTGACAAAATTATTATTGATGTAAGCAAAATATATAAATGAAAAAAATTCTCCAGACAGCTCTTTATCTTCACTTTGAAGTTCCAAAATACATAAATAAATAATGGTATTTCTTGAGTTTTGAGACCAAAGTAAATATAAAATACTGGCCAAAAATCCCAAATGAAAGTTAAAGCATAAGATGGAATTCACTCACAAAAGCAAGCCAAACATGAAGGAAAGAGTGCTGGAAAAATGGAAGAACGTACCACTGCAGCATGGACCGGAGGATGGTGATCGAGTTTTGATGAGAGTATTAGGTGCCAAGAAGGAATGATTGAGGTCAATTTATAATTTATATGCAAGTCTAGGTCCTTGGGCGAAAAGGAAAATTTATATACATAATCATTTATTTCTTTTCTGCAAATTCTATTGTTTAATAGAATACAATCTAAATTCAATTCATTGTGTATAATATTTTTTTTATTCAATTCACATTCTAAGTGATATTCAGATTACTACGGAAATTGAAAAGAAAATTCGTAGAAACATTACTCTTGTATGAAAGCTCGACAATTCCATTTTTTTTTTTAATTTATCTGTGCCCATGAACGGATTTGCAGTTTGAAATTGTCAACATTTTTTACTATATGTTAGTTTATGAAGAAGAGTATTGACTCTACTGACACATTTTTCTCACACAGTCTCATAAATCTACACTTAATTACACTTATGCCATAAGTTTTTTTATACAAATTTAATTAATAAGTCAACTGTACTATAGATCAGTTGGTCATAATGCTCTCCTTGCAAGAAATGATCTTATGTTCAAGGCTTCTTATTGACAAATTGAGGATCTAAAAGTACTATCCCACACAAAGCTAAAATTGTAAGTGATTCGATAGCAGGACCCTTGAAGTAGAGATAGATGTTTCAATAATGGATCCCTTGGAATAGGGATGACTCGCCCTAGATTTGATAAATCAGGCTCCATCCAAAAGTTAAGATTAGATCCTAATTTCTGGGTTATTAAAAAAAAAAAGATCAAGAATAGTACAATTCCATTTCGATTTGACTATTAAATTTCGCATATAACAGACCCATGTTGAGGTCTGGAGGGGCTGTTGCTCCTCCAAAGGAAAAATTATGTCCTTATATAATACATGTATTTGGTTTGATAGCCCTATTAAAGTTAAATTTGCATCCTCTCATTAAATTTTAGGCAAGCAAACACACACCTGCGCACGCGCACATATATGTGTTGTAGAATCCACCCACAGAAAGATTTTGAATAGGGTTTATCCATCTATCATAACTCATTTTTTAATGTTTGAATAGAGGTGTAATTTAGACTATCTAGACATCTACATAATGTGTGATGAGAACACTGATGAAAATTATAACTATCTTTGTTTTCTAGGACAAAAATCAATGACAAAATAGACACTTGATCTTAGCCAAAAGGCTAAAAAACGTATAGTCAACGACAAATGTAGTATGGCCAAAAAATAAAAATGATAAAATATAGTGAACAAGTAATTCTGAAGCTCTCAGCCATGACGCATAACAAGATGGGTGATATGGATTTGGATTAAGGCTAAGTTAAACAACTTGTAGAACAATTCAAACAAATTTGAAACTGTAATATTTAACATTATCAATATGTTGACAAAAGAATAAGAGCAAAATATATATATATAAAAAAAAAATTGAACATGTAATAATCTCTAATACCTGGTTACATTATGAACTAAAGATTGACAACAAAGTTAAAGAATATAGCTATGTGTCTTGATGAAATCACCAGGTGACCTTGCTTCGGACTCATTCCTTTTGAACCATGCATTCACTAGAATTATCATACCATCAATGACATCAAGTATATAAATCTTAATCTTAAGAGGCACTACAAAATTGTCCTAACCCAATTCATTGTGTATTTTTTTTATAGAGGCTGTTAATAATTGCAAAGGTGAGCTCTAGCATACCCGAAGAAGGGACAGGAGTATCCATACCTGAACTTGTGAATCAATAATGGCTGAATAGGTGTATAATTTGCAATGTTACCATGTGAATTTTATTAATTGAAAAGTTGCCAAAGATTTAATTCATTGAATTTTGATGATTTCAAGATTTGTCCAGAGTTCAAGAGTGCTCTTTATTATTTCTTTTTGTTCCTAATATCTCATGATGACATTATCATTGGAAGTTATTTGTTGTGCATTTACCTTGAACCACATATACAAAGCAATGAAGTGAGTGTACCATAAAGAAAAAAAAAAAAAAAGGAATGGAGGAAGTATGACATTGCATCGGATTTGTGATTTCAAAACAAAGTTTTTTTTTATCATTTTTTTATGTGATTTTTTATTATTATTATTGAGTGGATAGATCTAGAGTTTTTAGTTAAGAAAATTTTCATAAAGCGTAAAAAACTTTGATATGTTAAAAACAAAGTAAACATTTTCTTTTCATGCTTTAACACATAATTTTACATGTAAAACACTTTGCAACGTAGGGACAAAGGAGAAACATCTTTTAGAGTGAACTTTGTTCATAATCAAGTAGACTAGTATACCAACAATCACTGGGGCTTGATTTAATTGATAAAGATCAAAATACTTTACTTGTAAGTCTTAGATTTGAATCCCACTTATTAGCCGTCTTTTTTTTTTTTTTTTTTATATGCAATCTATAAGTACAATGGTAAACCATCATTGAGGCATGTGGTATGTCTTGACCTTGAAATAAGATAATTTCTCCTTATCCTAAACTTATAAAAATACAAAAAAAATAAAAAAGACTAATACAACAACTAGCTTGCTTGTCCAAAAAAAGGAAATTTACGTTAATTTAAATTAATTGAAAATAAAATTAGGAAATTTTAAACTAGTGATAAGAAAGCAAGATATATCATATCATGAAAATCCTGAGCTACTGTCTTTAATGAGTAAAATCCATGTTTGGTCCTCGAAAGATAGGTTCGGTGACAGTTTAGTCATCCAAAGATTTTTACCGACACTTTAGTCCTTGGAAGATTGTTCCGTCAGTCATTTTCGTCCTTCGCTTATGTCTGTTAATTGGACTTAACAGAAAAGGCCACGTGGCACGTTAAGTGCTGACGTGGCCGTTAAATGCAGACGTGACACCTTAAAAAAATTAAAAAAAAAAAATTCTCTCTCATCTCTCATCTCTCATCTCTCATCTCTCTCTCTCTCCGCCAATCTCTTTCTCTCTCTGCCATCTCTCTTTTACTGAGTTTCTCTGTCATCTCTCTCGCTTATCTTTCTTTTACGTGGCATAAGAAAATGAAAGCAACGTAGATCTTTACACAATTCTAAGTAAATTCTACACCCCGTTTTTGGTTTTCAAAATAAAAATGATGGATATATCTCCATAATTGGTTGGTTGATGTTGGTAGTGGTCCCAATCAAAGCCTTAGTAAAATAACAAGAACAACACTCTCTTTGTGTGAGAGTTGAACCACAATTTGAATAATTACTTCGATGATATTATTGATAGAAATCTGGTTCCTTAAATAGGCAGTAGCCTAGTGAAACCAAGAGTACAAGACTGAACTCGAGCTAACAGAATTGACTAAGTAAACAAACACGTTAAGTAACATAAATGGAAAACAAACTCCTAAACTTTCTCCAGTGAAAACAAACACGTTAATTATAAGTTATCCCCTTCATTACAATCTTTCTGCTACCAAGAGGTAAAACTGCCCCATCACTCCAGTGTGCAGTTTGCTATTGCTGTAATTAGATAGCAGAGTCAAAGTTTCTCCATCAAGTATCTTAACAGAACCTGGTCGAGGATAACAAGTTGTCATTCCTACGATGTAGCCATTCTCATTTCCTGCTTTCTTCCCCTTTCCATATTTTGGTAATGAGGAACAGATAACCCTCCCATCCTGAAATCATTACAAAGATTTTCCATTTTAAGATGATATGAATTTCAGCATGCAGGCTGCGCTCCAAATTTGTTTTCTTAAAATGATATTGATTAATTAAAATAAAGGAAGAATAGAAAGCCAAACTAAAGATAAGCTCTGAGGAATCATAAACACTTTGTCTGAAATTTTCCCCTAATCAAACACTTAGGAGAGTTTTACAGGAAATATTAAAATGAGATCCACATGTGGGACTTATAGGTGGGTCCACTTTTTATGTCTGACTCTAAGTGCACCTAAGAATTATTGTTCATGATCCTTTTTAAAGATCACTACTCTTTGGGTGGGGTCCATTTTTGATTTAGAGGGACACAATCACTACCCTTTATGAAGATAAATTCTTGTAAATATTAAAAACCACCTGTCCATAGAGAGTTGAACCCAATCCCCCTGCATGCTGATGAGCAACACTATAGATCACATAGCCACCAGCTTTCATTGGGAAACTTGTCTTTTTGACATCAAGGCATCCACTGCCATGCTTTTGGGTTGTGTTGCAAGACTCAACATCATACTCAACCTGTCAAAAAAGAAACTATGTTACTTTTCCTATATTTTGAAAATGAAATTTTAATGAACAAGAGGTTATTGGCCTAGTTACTTGTTGACCCTTAAGCCCTAATTACTAGAAGTCGGCCCTTGTATCCTTATATAACATGTTGAACTCTCTAATATGTCTAATGGGAAACTTAGGGAGTTGGGGTATTGTTAAATTCAAATTCAGACGATATCTTAAAGTCTGAAAATTTACTTACCAAGCAGTTATGGCTCACATTTAGTCCTTTTGGACCATTTGATATTTTTATAGTATCAGCCACGTCAGGTATATAAATCTTAACAGGAACTACAGAATCCTCCCAGTCAACCCACTTCACCGTGTATCTAAGGTAGAGGGTTCTGTTTGAACCCTTGTAGCCTTCCTTTAATCTGCACTGGGTATTATCATAGCAGCATGACACACCTCCTTTATAACCTGGCCCCAAAGGTTGGCCACTTGCATCCTTTGTTACATTATAAAGATCACACCTGCATTCTGTGCACCCCATCCTATCTTCTACACCACGTGTATCAATGACGTGGAGATTGATCAACCATTTCTCCTCATACCCTGCTGGAATTTCTGCAGGATTGCCAATCTCTATCCCAAAAGGATCTGGAATATGTGTAGCTGTGCGTCGAGTTTCGGCTCCAAGACCAAAGTACTGTCCAAGAACATATCCTTGGCATACACCAGCATTTCTTACAATAACAATATCCTCTGTAGAATTTTTGCGGTGATGATATTTCGCAACAATCCAATGGTGAAGATAAGTTTCGTGGAGGGGAATAGAGTTCCCTTCTTCATCAACTACTTCACCATTGAAACTTTTTAGTGCAATATGACCTATAGGAAACTTTACATCATAGTAAAATTTGTTTGAACTTATTCCTGGTGCCAGTTCAACTTTGGGGTATAAAAAAACAGCTGTTTTTATTTTACTTTTGGTTTTTGCAAAAGCATGAGAGTATGGTGTACTCAGTGCCAGTAGTAGTATTATTGATGAAATTACCCAATTTTGACAAAGATGCCCCATTTTGACCTGTCAGAATAATCGTTATGAGATATATATTCTTGAATTGAAAGGAATTAAAAAGATGAAGAATATAAAGAGTGCATCATCTCCATAAAATTTAACAGAAATACAGGAAAAAATTGTAAAGTTGTAAATTGTGCTATAATTTTTATATTAACTGCTATAGGTAAAATTCAAGTAAATAAGGGTATTTCTAGAGTTTTGAGACCAAAAGTAAATATAAAGTACTCGCCAAGAGTTCTCAAAGTAAGTATAACCATAAGATGGACCTCATAAAAGCAAAGCGAAACACGAAGGAAAGAGTGCTGGAGGATGAAAGAACGTACCACTGCAGGAGGAAGAGAAAATGGCGACCTTTGATGAGAGTCTTAGCTTGCCAGAAAGAATGGGTGGGAATCAGCTTATATACAAGTCCAGTTCCTTGGCAAAAAATAAGGATGTATACATATCTATTTTCTGCACATTGTATTGTTTAATAGAATCTAAATTCAACCGGCGATTTTGTATAATAGTTTTTTTTTTATTCAAATCACATTCTTTTATACGTAGATTGTTATGAAAATTGGAAAGAAATTTTGTAGAAACATCGTTTTTCTTAGCTCAATGCCTTGACAATTTCACCTTTGGTATTTTTTGGACTATGAATGCTTTTACAGCTTGAAATTGGCAAACTCTCATATTTTTTTTGAATAGATCCCTTTTTTCTTAGGGATTCTTTTGAATAGATCTAGATGTTAGTTTATGAAGATTATTGATGAAGAAATGATAGCGACACATTTTTTCTTATAAAATCTCACAAATATGCACTCAATTATATTTATGGCATAAAAAAGTTTTAAATAAATTTGTAGATTTTCTTGAACCTATAGTATAATTTAATTAAGATAAAAAAATATATATTATAATTTAATTAAAAGAGATAATGTGTTTAACTTCATTTGTAATGATAAGTACATTAATATTGTTTCATTTAATTTTAATTCATTAACAATCTAAATAGTTTTCCACAATCCATGAATCATATGCTAATATGTATGAAAAGAATGTTAAAATTGTTTACTCTCAGTAAAACTTTATAGTTATTTTGGTGATTTAACTTCTTTTTTTTAGTAAAAACATGTATTAAATTTTAGACTGACAATAAATCAAATTTAAATTGATATTTTGTATTTGTATTATTTATAAACTATGCACATTGCTGGATTTGTATTAAGCCCACTTACATTTTTATATTCTGTAGCATGTATACATTTTCAGAAAGTCTGTGGAAAGTGTTTATGCATATATCATCGCTCATTTCTGAATGCTTGAGAGGTGTAATTTAGATGATCTAGGCATCCACATGGTGTATGATGAGAACATTAGAGAAATTAAGGTTAATTATTAAATACCATATAAATGGTATTGATTTACAAGCATAACTATCTATTGAGATAATCTATACCGTGTATTTTATTAGACTTAGAGATATAATATGTGAAACAAAGGGCACCAATAATTTCAATTATCAATTTTGTTTAAGTACCACTCATGATATTAAATAAGTAGCTAGAAATTATAACTATCTTAGTTCCAAAGTCAGCAATATGCACTTGATCTTTCCCCAAGGGGCTAAAAAACGTATAGTCAACGACAAAATATGGTGAACAAATAAATTATATAAAATTATTTCAATCAGCTATATTAATTGTGATATTGATACCTTAGTATTATTGAATAATTAGACGTATTTCTTTTATTGGCATAGAAGAAAAAAAAATTAGATATAGTAATATTAACACAAAAAAGACAGAAGTTATTTCAAGTATTAACACAAAAATATTAATGAAATATTATTTTTAAATTTAGCTTATTGGCAGGGGCATTCAGGGAAGGGAAGTTCTGGAACTTTGATAACATCAAATTAAGAATTTTTTTAAGGAGGTTTCTTAGATACTTTTAGTATTTATGTAGTATGTCATACTATATAGAAATAACCAATAAATGAATGATATGTGTACAAATTAACTATTTTTAAGTTTGTTTAAAAAATTAAATAAATTATATTTTATATATAATAAAATATGAAAATTATGTATGTTTGACACTTCAGTGTAGTATGACATACTTACGTAGTATCATAGAATCCCCATTTTTTTAATAATAATCTAGATATAAATATCAAAACTATCATTGAATTCTTCTCTTGACTTTCTTTTCTTCTAGATCAATGTAAGATTTTTATATACTGTGGGACATGAGCGACAATGATATTATCTTAAAATCTCACGCATAAGATGTCGTAATTTTCATATTCTCTAGAACATGTCATTTGATGTCAAACATAAAATAGTAAAATAAATTAAAAAAATAAAGCGGCTCCTCTTGGCAACTAAGAAATGTTACACTTTCATGTTAATTTATTTTGTATTTCCTTTGCCGTTAGATAGTAGTATTTGAAACTACTACAATATAAAATTCAATTTACTTATATAAATTTTTAAAAAATCTACTCATAAGTCAACTTATTCATAAATTATTTTGAATATAAACTATTTTTTAATCATTAAATAGATAAAAAAATATTAAAAATAAAATTCAAACTTAAAATCTCGTATTTCTTTAGTTTTTTATCAATTTGCAAGATTGGCACGCCTTTTAATATGACTTTTGAATAGAGTTGTAGAAGCAAGATAGTGACACATTTTTTCTTATAAAATCTCACAAATATGCTCTCAATTATATTTATGGCATAAATTTTTTGTAGATTTTCTTGAACATATAGAATAATTTAATTAAGATAAAAAAAACATATATATTAAATTTAATTAAAAGAGATAATGTGTTTAACATCACTTGTATTGATAAGTTCATTAATATTGTTTGATTTAATTTTAATTCATTAATAATCTAAATAGTTTTGCACAATCAATGAATCATGTGCTAACATGTATGAAAAAAATGTTAAAATTATTTACTCTCAGCAAAACTTTATAGTTATTTTGGTGATTTAACTTCCTTTATTTTAGTAAAAATGTATTAAATAATTTTTAAAATATTTTTTATATTTAAATCTAAAATTATAATTAAAGTTAAAAAAAAAAAAACAAACTATAGCAACACATGTGTAAGTTGTATGGCACATCACTGCAACTTTGTAGTTTTAGATTGAAAAAACACTTTGGACCACTGGTAAAAATAAAATATTACATATTTAGATGTGTCATGGCAGGTGCTTTCCTTTTTGCATTTGATTTCTTGCTTAAATCGAAAGTAGTTTAACTAGATCGAGCCTGTGTCAAGCCAGGTGCTTTCCTTTTTTGCATTTGATTCTCTTGCTTAAATCGAATCTAGTCTAGCTAGGTCAAGTCTATGTCGAGCTAGGTGCTTTCCTTTTCTGCATTTTGCTTTCATTCTTAAATCGAATCTAGTTTAACTAAGTTCAGCCTATGTTAAGCCAGGTGCTTTCCTTATTGCATTTGATTTTCTTGCTTAAATCGAATCTAACCTAGCTAGGTAGCCTGTGTCAAGCTAGGTGCTTTCTTTTCCTTTTTTAATTTGATTTTCTTAAATCAAATCTAGTTTAACTAGGTCAAGTCTATGTTAAGCCAGGTGCTTTTCTTTTTGCATTTGATTTTCTTGCTTAAATCAAATCTAGCCTAGCTAGGTCGAGACTGTGTCGAGCCAGATGCTTTTCTGTTTTAGGTTTTGTTTTCCTTCTTAAATTGAATCTAGTCTAGCTAGGTCGAGCCTATGTCGAGCCGTGTGCTTTCCTGCCAATTTACAATTTCTAGCTAATTTACAGTTTTTGGCTGATTTAATTTTTTTTTCTAATTTAAAGTTCTTGGCAATTTACAATTTCTAGCCAATTTAAAGTTTTTTGTCAATTTAAATTTTTTTGCCAATTTAAGGTTTTTGTCAGTCTTCAAATCCATACATGTTTTAGATTCCTTGTAATCTTTAGATTTGAGCACGACTTGATATTTTGTTCCTAGAAAAAATACTCGTCTTTTGTCTTTACCCATTTCCTATATGAAAATGTGAAAAGCAATAGTTTAACACATTATTCTAATAGAAAACATGTAAAGAGGGGCAATTGTAGACACCTTATTTTGTCCGAGCTATATTTCTAAATTTAGTTGAAAAAAAAAAAATGTATACAATTGTTTACTTTTTTGTTCTTTATAATTTTTACTTGGAATCTTTATTTAAGTATTTTTTTAATGAATTTTTCTTATTTCTTTGAATTCTTTTAAGCCTATTTACTTTTATAAGTTAAAAAAAATGATTTAATCCAATTGCAAATAACCTAGTTTAATTTCTTTCAAGAGACCAATACTTTGTATAATTTAAGTATTAAGCCTAATAGTCTCAATCTCATCAAAATAACTTGCATAATGTTTATTAGTGCATAGCTCATTTCCTTTTTCAGTCTAAATATCTAGATTCAAGTGGAGCACCCAAACTCAAGACCCATTTTTAGTTAAGCTCATTTATAAAAGAACCGTAGCCACTTTGATGAGGGGAACACATTTTATTCTTTTTTCTCCCTACTCTCCTATCCCTTTTCATCTACTTCCCACATTCTTCATTAAATCTTTGATTCCCAAGCCCTCATTCCATTTTTCTAACTTCCCATAGTTCATTTTGATTATTATTCACCTTCTTCACACTTTCCATCAGCTTGGATAATGCAAGACAACACCTTTTGAGAGAAATTGAAGCTTGAACCTAAGGGTTTGCATGGATTTTTGAAGGTTGAAGGGCTACCCACTTTGATTCTTGACACTAGAAGGCTTCAATTAGGTAATGACTTTCTTCAACTTCTTAACTCCTTGAACTAGCATATAGGCAGCTACATTTTTTGGTTCTTAGAGGCTTCATTATCCATATTTCTAGTTGAAATTAGTCTCTTGGATGATTATAATATGACCTAGGAGCATGTTCACATGTATTTTTATTGATTTGGAATGACTTTAAGGTTCTTTATACAAGTGATTTTGAATATTGATTGTGCCTTTAAGGTGTTTGATAAAATGCATGTGTGATGCTATGCTTGAATTTGGCTTTGCTTCCAAAGTGTGATGTCATTTCTTTGGTTATTGAGATTAGGACATCAACTGAGTTCCTTGGGTTCATTATTTGAGTATGTATTGAATCATGATTTATTCATACTTTGCATTTGAGCATAATTTCTAAATTCTGCCCAGCATTGACCTTTGTGTGATGTTTCATGCATAATTCA
This sequence comes from Cercis canadensis, assembly GCA_003255065.1. Classification (NCBI taxonomy): domain Eukaryota; kingdom Viridiplantae; phylum Streptophyta; class Magnoliopsida; order Fabales; family Fabaceae; genus Cercis; species Cercis canadensis. Next base: position 75,031 of record QAOA01001566.1, read on the forward strand.
AGCTATGCATATCCTTTTCATGAGATTTCACATTTTTTGGAAACCTAAGATGTGAACCTTTCAGTTCATGTAACTTGATTTGAGTGATTTAAAGCCAAATAATCACAGAATTTTTGCGAACAGGACTGTTTGAACTTTCAAATTCTGCATTCTCAATTTCTTACCTTTAGGCATTGTTTTATTCATACCTAGAGTTACACAAAGGGGATTTGTAACAATTGGGTTTTCTTTTACTATTAGTTTATACATAGTATATTATATTATACCATTTTATAAGTTTTTTTTAAAAAAAAGAGATAAATATAAGAGAAGTATCGAGAGAATACGGGATAGAAAGAAACAAGTGGCAAGAGGAAGAGAGAAAGAGAGAGGCAAGGGGAAAAGAAGAGGAAGGCGAAGGAGAAAGGGAGAAAGGGAGAAAGGGGGTGTTATAACGTACTCAGGGATCGCTATAACGCGGATGACTTAAATAAAAGAGATTTAGTTTTCGAAATGAAAACTCTGGAGTCGCCACCAATCGTATTAAAAATCTGGGGAACAATTGGAAAACCCTCTTTAATTTCTAAAAAAATATGTTTGCGAACCAGAGAGGGCTCGGGAGTCTAATTGTGTATAGGGAAGGTGTTAGGCACCCTGTAACACCCGTCTAAAAGACGGTTACCTAAAATTAATTGTGCAAATTAAGTCATGACCAAATTGTCTTTATTTTATCACTAAATGTAAACAAAAGAAAAGTAGGTGATTATTTAAAACAGGACTTGATTCGTCACCCTCGAATGCCTACGTACCCTAATTAGGGATCAAAGTCCGCGTAGTTCGCAATGATTCAAAAGAAAAAAAATTATTTATCTTTTATTTTTATTTTATTGTTATTATTATTTTTGAAAAAAATTGAAAAAAGAGATTTAAGTTAAAATTATGCTATGCATCAATCTAATTGCGTCTTAATCCTTCCACTTTGTTCCCACGCTTCTTGGTTTCCAAAGCGGCGCTTATCCTTACCTCAGGCAGATAGGAGAGCCACCCCTATGAGGGTAAGTCGCTCCTATCCCTCCCTTGACAAGTAAGGGGCCTATGGATGCTAGTCGCACATAATTAACTAAATAAATATAAAATGCATGATATGTAAGCCCATTTTGTGGGCCTAGTTTAGTCTAGAATAGGAACCAGCTCAACAAATCAAAGGACATAAAGCAGTCCATTTCATGGGCCGGGTCCAATCCATACAAAAAATAGCTTCACACATCAAGAACAACAGACTAAATAGAACCTCAGCCAATCAACAAAAAATGAAAAATTATGAATATTTCTCAAATTGAAGATATACATCTTATGGTTTTCAAAAGACAAGAAGCACCTAAATCGGAGCTCTATAGCTCCAGAAAGATTTAAAAGACTATATACTGTCGTAGGAAATCAACTTCCTTAACAATACAAAAGATAACAAAACTTTAAATGTAAACTGAGAATAAAGTAGACATAATTAAAAATCTGAAAATTATATATATTTAAGCCACACATCTTATGATTCTAATGAGACTAACATCACTTAATTTGAAGTTGTATAACTCTAGAAAGAAATAAAAGATTGCACACTATCGGAGAAAACTAACAGGCTTGACAGGACAGAGAAACAGCCAACTTTAAATCAAAACTGAGAGCAAGGGAGACATGAAAAAAATCTGAAAATAATATATATTGAAACTACAACTCTTGCGGCTCTAATGAAATCAATATCACTTAATTTGGAGCTGTATATCTCCATAAATAAATAAAACATTGCACACTGTCGGAGAAAACCAACAGGCTTAACAGGACAGAGAAACAGCCAACTTTAAATCAAAACTGAGAGCAGGGCGGACATGAAAAAATTCTGAAAATAATATATATTAAAACCACACATCTTACGCTTCTAATGAGACCAATATCAATTAATTTGGAATCGTATAACTCCAGAAAGAAATAAAAGATTGTACACTGCCAGAGAAAACCAAAGGCTTGATGGGACAGAGAAACAGCCAACTTTAAATCAAAACCAAGAGCAAGGGGGACATGAAAAAAATATGAAAATAATATATATTAAAACCACACCTCTTTTGGTTCTAATGAAATAAATACCACTTAATTTGGAGCCGTATATCTCCAGAAATAAATAAAACATTGCACACTGTTGGAAAAAACCAACAAGCTTGACAGGACAGAGAAACGGCCAACTTTAAATCAAAACTGAGAGCAGGGGGGACATGCAAAAAATCTGAAACTAATATCTATTAAAAACACACCTCTTACGGTTCTAATGAGACCAGCATCAATTAATTTGAAGCCCTGAAGCTTTGTCTAGAAAAATAAAACCAACTACTGCCAGAGCTGCCTAAAAGCTGCGAAAATGAAGAAATCTTACCTCGGTTCTCTTTCTCTTTTCCCTCTCTTCTTCCTTGTTTCGGTTATGTTCTCTCTATTGCTCTTTTTCTGTGTGTTTTTGTTGGTATTTGTTTTAGCCCTTGCCTCTTACTTTTATACCACTCACCTTGCACCTAAGTCCTTCACATCTCTCTCTCTATTTGTATTAACCTCCATCTCTTTCTCTCTTTAAAACACTTATCCCCTCCATCCCCTTTTTGGTGGTTCAATTGCACACAATCTCTAACTCTCTCTTTTGTTTTTAACTTACTCATGACTCTTACTTACTTTTATTAAAATAAAAATAATAATAAAAAATGAAACCCATGCATATGAATCCCACTAGGTCTCTTTCTCTATTTTTTTTTTTATTTTTCTAAATCATTTATCCCTCTCTTTTTTGTTACCTTACTTATCTATCACTAGCATGTTAGTTTATCTTCCTTTTTTACTATTATTATTTTTTTATATTGGACGGAAATAAGTGTCCACAGGGGGTATCGGGCATAGCTTCTTTCTTCACAATGTAAGCCATCTCCCCATTAAATTTTACTGTTAATTTCTACATCTATTGACTCTAATCTGAATTAAAGCTCTTGGGTACTGTTCTTCAAGGTTAATTGGGTGAGGGATTATTCTGCATACTGACTAAGTTTTCTTTCTTCATTATTCTGCTCTTGCTTGATTCGACAATTGTGGTTTTCATTTTTGGAGGAAACGATTTTGCATGTTAATTCCTTGCTTTCCTTGTTCTTGTAACCAGTTTGTTTCAAGGATAGTGATTTTACTTCTACTTACACTTGCATTTTTCAGTCTAATAGTATTTGCAGGGGTGGATATTTTCTTTTAGCTACATCTTAGTGGTCTTGATAAAGCACATATACTACGCTTTATTTTTTAGCACTGACAGTAAATTACATAAGCTCTAATTTATTAAATTTACTACTTACTACCTATTGAGCTTCGTTGAAGTGTAGAATCTATATTTACTGTTATCAATATGTCTTTCTTTTCCCTTAATAAACATATTGGCTTCTGGATGTATGTTTTGAAATAATGCAAAACCTAGAAGTTATATGTAAACTATTTGGGTGAGAATTTGGAATGTGGTTTAGTTAAGCTTGAGATTGCTAATAAGCTCGTATTTAGATGCCAATGTTCATTGAAAAGCATTAGTTTTTATTTTGACTTTGTTAGATACATTAAAATATATATATAAGCAATGCATTTACAGTCAAAGATATCCAAATTTTGTTCATCAACTATGACTTGACAAATTCAGACACAATTTATGGTTGGATCTCTCCATTTAGGAACTGCACAGACATTTTCTTAATTGGGTATCCAGATCATGATGTAACATGCAGAGGTTTGAGATTCAACATCTTAGTAGTCAGATGGCATAATATTTTGGTCTTCGTATAAATTAACCAGTGGATTTGGACTTTATCATTTTTCATGCTAGAAACAACTGAGGTAATATGGACCATGTAAATTTCTAGTAGCTTTACATTTATCTCATTGTTGGAGTTTATGCAATTTCCTTGATATAAAGACATAGTTTTAACTATCTTTTCTTGAAGATAGCCATGCCAATTGAAAATCACAATGCCTAGGGAGTTATGTGGATAACTTGGCTCAAAGATGGACATGAGTTAGTTTCATATATTGGGAATTATGTTGAACATGGTAGAAAAGTGAGCAGGACAAGCAGTAAAGGGTTGTAGATATCATATCCTTACCTGTTTGTGATACTCTTAACAATTTTATGAAGTAGGAAATATAAAAGATTAAGGTGTTTGCTTGACTTTAAGGGTAGTATTCAATTAATTGAGTTTCAGTAGTTCTCTTAAGCTTTAAGGTTAATGATGTTAGTAGTTACCTACGTCTTACTTTGAAAAGTTCATGTGAACTAATCACATGATTATATGATGACTTCGGAATAGGAAATTTCGTCAAGAGTACACAAATTGATACCAACAGAAGGGAATTTAGTGCTGTAACAATTTCAGGTAACTAGTCTTTCCTTAAACCTTGTTTAGTTTCTTTTGAAAGTGCATGCGCTATGTGACCACTATATGTCGTGTTTGCTATTGTAATTGAGTGCTATGAGATGACTTATGAGATGATTACTATGAGATGACTAAAGAATTAGAACTAGTTCTTTTATGAGTGATGGCCATCGGGGTAAGTTTAAGCTGCCCCATAGCTTGAGGAATTAAGGGGTAAGTCGAAGCTACCCCACAACTAGAAGAAACTAAGGGTAAGTTGATGCTACCCTATGCCATGAGGAAGATAGGGTAAGTTGTGGCTGCCCCGGGGGTAAGTTGATGTAGCCCCAAAGTGTAATAAATGAGAATGTTATGATATTTGTTGTGCTTATGTTTCTGACTATGTGATCCTGTTTGTTTTTTTTGTTTTTTTTTTTTTTTTTTTTCTGGTTACTCTTGGTTTAAGGATTGGAGTGGATATAAAGCATGCATGTCAATCTACTAGCTACTGAGATTATATATCTCACCTATGTTATTTGTAAATATTTTACTCATTCCAGGTGTGGAATCTAATAATATGCAGTAGGGTACACAAAGCTAAGCAGAACAATATATCTACATAGCTTTTGTTGTAGTTTTGACATGATGTAAAGCTAGGTAGAAATTCATATTTTGAAACATATATATAGATGTAATTATATCACAAGTAGTGATATAGGTAGTATTCTTTTGAGACGTGTATATAAACTATGGGGCTTATGCTAATCCTCGATGTATGTTCACATGTGGATGCTTGTAAGACCATTGTGCCAAGTTGTATGTTTTCTTTGGGAAGTAGTGCTTCCTACTCAAATCTCAAAGGTGGGGAAGGTTGAAGTTTAATTTGTAATGATTAAGTTTTATTCAATCACTTAAAAATCTCCATAGAGCTATTTAGCAGTTATTGTCAAAGGGTAGGTTTGACATTTTTGGTATCAGAGCAATGGTTTAAGGCTTTGGTGTACTTGATTAAGATATAATTGGTTGAGTTTAAGTGATTTTAAGTGATTGCTTTTCTTGAGGATGATTGGAATTTGAACTGTGTAGTTAGTAATTTTATATGATGATATGGTGTCGAATAGAGGTATATACCTAACCGTGCATTTATTCAGGTACTATGGCTGAGGAAAGAACTCAAGATGATACTTTGAAGGAAATAGCGAAGAACATGGAAACTCTTGCTGCCAGGCTGGATGGGCAAGCTACAGCATAGACAACCATGGCCCAGATTTTACAGCAGGTACAAGAGGCTCTCCGACAAGTGACCCAAAGGAGTTCTAATAAGAGTAATGTAGAGGGTCATAACCCCAATAAAATCAATAAGCTCTTGAACCAATTCAGAAAAGCCAACCCTCCATGTTTTATAGAGGAGTATGACCTAGTAGTAGCTGAGATGGGTGAGGCAACTCGAAAAGATATTTGAGGTTATGGAGTGCACCACAAAACAAAGAGTCTCCTTAGCCACTTATATGTTAGAGGGAGAGGCGGAGTACTGGTGGAAGGGAGCAAGGAGGCTTTTAGAATCCAAGGGTCGTCGTATTACCTAGGAACTTTTTACTGAAACTTTTTATGATAAATATTTCCCAGAGAATGTGAAGAACCAAAAGGAAGCTGAGTTTAAGTCTGAAATAGTGGAGCATGATTGTAGCTCAATATGAAGAACTATCTAAACTCTCGTCTTATTTGAAACATACCCATGATGATGCTTGGAAGGCAGTTACCTTTGAGAGGGATTTAAGACTTGGGATTAGAGATAGGGTAGCAACTCTAGAAATTAGAGATTTTACTAAATTAGCTAGTAAGGCGAGAATAGCATAAGAGAGTTTAAATGCTTACACAGCTGAAAAGAGCGGTTATAGCGAGTCATCTAGGGGAAAAGGGAAACAATAGAATAAGAAGTTTAAAGGTGATAATACCCAGAATAAGAAAGACCAGACGTCTAGCCATCAAGCCTTTAGCCAACCAACTTGTACACAGTGTGGGAAGAATCATGGTGGACCTTGTAAGGCTGGTCAAAATGTTTGCTATAATTGTGGGAAACCTGGACACTTTGCCAAGCATTATAAGGCAAGGAAATAGTTCACCTCCAATTCTAGACCACAAAATCAGGGGCGTGTCTTTGCTCTCTCACAGCAGGAGGCTAGTCAGTCTCCTAATCTTATAAAAGGTGCATTAATGATTAATGATAAACTTGTAAGTGCATTGTTTGATTCAAGTGCAACACATTCTTTCATTTCATATGACTGTGTTAGGAGTCTAGGATTGAAAATTGATACTTTGCCATATGACTTATCTGTTTCTACTCCTACGGGAAATCGTGTGCTCACTTCTTATGTTTGTATTAATTGCATTATTCAGTTTGATAATAGATGCACTACCCTTGATCTTATTTGTCTTCCTTTGCGTGATCTTGATGTAGTAATTGGAATGAATTGGTTGTCTGCCAATAATGTTATTCTTGATTGTGCCAAAAAGACTGTTTCTTTGCCTGCTTGTATTTACGATCCTAAACCTTTTGTTGAATGTCTTTGTTTAGCCACTGCTTAGGTTGAGAGATGTCTTAGGAAGGGTCATCAAGGGTTCTTAGTTTTCTTTTCTCTGCAAGCTGAGGTAGAAGAGGGAATAGATAAAATACTTGTGGTTAAAGATTACCCAGAAATATTCTCTATAGAGTTTAGTGGTCTCCCACCTGAAAGAGAGGTAGATTTTTCAATTGATCTTGTGCTTGGATCTAGTCCTATATCAAAAGCTCCATATAGAATGGCCCCGATGGAACTAGTAGAACTTAAAAAGCAAATAGAGGAACTATTAGAAAAGGGGTTCATTAGACCAAATGTGTCTCCTTGGGGTGCACCAGTGTTGTTTGTCAAGAAAAAAGATGGTAGCCTTAGGTTATGTATAGATTACAGGCAGTTGAATAAAGTGACCATTAAGAATAAATATCACCTGCCTAGGATTGATGATTTATTAGATTAATTAGCAGGAGCCTCAGTCTTCTCAAAGATAGATTTAAGGTCAGGATACCATCAATTGAGAGTTAGAGCTGAAGATGTCCCAAAGACAGCCTTTAGAACTAGGTATGGACACTATGAATTTTTAGTCATGCCTTTTGGCTTAACCAATGCCCCAACAATATTCATGGATTACATGAATAGGATTTTCAGGCCATACCTAAACAAATTTGTGGTGGTTTTCATCGATGACATCTTAATCTATTCTAGGAACCCTTAAGAGCATGAAAACCATTTGAGGATAGTTTTAGAAATCCTTAGGGATAAAAGGTTCTATGCTAAACTTAGCAAATGTGAGTTTTGGCTGTTTGAGGTCAAATTTTTAAGGCATGTTATTTCTAAGGATGGAATATTTGTCGACCCTAGTAAAGTAGAAGCCATGAAAAATTGGGAAAGGCCTAAGACTATCACAGAAATTAGGAGCTTCTTAGGCCTAGCAAGATATTATCGGAGATTTATTCAGGGATTCTCTCAACTAGCAATGCCTTTGACTAGATTGACTAGAAAGAACCAACCTTTTATGTGGGGTGATCGATGTGAGAACAGTTTTCAGGAATTGAAAGCAAAACTAACCTCTACGCCAGTGTTAGTGATACCTAGCCCTAATGAACCTTTTGTCATATATAGTGATGCTTCAAAGAAGGTTTTAGGTTGCATTTTAATGCAACAGGGTAGAGTAGTAGCCTATGCTTCTAGACAACTTAGACCACATGAGGAGAATTATCCTACTCATGATTTAGAGTTAGCTACTATAGTTTTTGCTCTTAAAATTTGGAGACATTATCTGTATGATGCTCAATTTGAGGTTTTTACTGATCATAAGAGTCTTAAGTACCTTTTTGACTAAAAAGAATTGAATTTGAGGCAGAGAAGGTGGATTGAATTTCTAAAGGATTATGATTTTCTCCTTAAGTATCATCCAGGAAAAGCAAATGTAGTTGCTAATGCCCTGAGTAGGAAATTGATTCATATGTCTTCTTTGATGCTTAAGGAGCAGGAATTGATAGAAGACTTGAGAGATTTGACCCGTTCTATCTCTATAAGGCCAGGTCTTCTCCAAGTGAGTGAATTAAAAATTCATACTGATCTTAAGAATAGGATTAGAACTGCTTAGGATTCGGATCAGTGGTTGCAAAACATTAAGGAACAAATTACACAAGGAAAATCTCAAGATTTTAATATCTCTGAGGATGGACTTATTAGGTATCATGATAGGTTGTGTGTACCCAAAGTACCTGAGCTTAAGAATGATATCTTAGAGGAAGCACATAAAAGTAAATATACTTTGCATCTAGGAGCTACCAAGATGTATCAGGATTTAAAGAAAATTTTCTGCTGGCCTGGTATGAAATTAGATGTTACCCAATACGTGTCTAAGTGCTTAACTTGTCAAAAGGTTAAAGTAGAACATCAGAAACCAGCAAGATTACTCCAACCCTTAGACATACCCGAATGGAAATGGGATAGTGTTTCCATGGATTTTGTCATGGGTTTTCCTAGGACATCCTCAGGTCATGATGCTATTTGGGTAGTTGTGGATAGACTAACTAAGTCTGCCAACTTCTTGGCCAATAGATCTACCTATAATTTAGAAAAGTTGGCTCAGGTGTACATCAATGAGATTGTTAGATTACATGAAGTACCTAGTAGCATTGTATCTAATCGTGATCCTAGATTCACTTCCAAATTTTGGAAGTCTCTGTAAAATGCCTTAGGTACTAAACTTAGATTTAGCACTGCTTATCATCCTTAGACTGAGAGAACCATTCAAACCTTAGAAGATATGCTTAGAGCTTGTGTGCTAGAAATGAAAGGGAATTGGAATGTGTACCAACCCTTAGCTGAATTTGCTTATAATAATAGTTATCATTCCAGTATCCAGATGGCTCCATTTGAGGCTTTGTATGGAAGGAAATGTAGATCACCCTTATGTTGGGTGGAATTGGGAGAGAGAAGTCTTCTAGGACCAGATTTGGTTGATCAGACCACCAGGCACATAAAACTCATCAAGGAGAGATTACTAAGTGCTCAAAGTAGACAAAAGAGCTATGCAGATAAAAGAAGAAGACCCCTAGAATTTGAAGTTGATGACCATGTACTTCTTAAGGTGACTCCAGTCAAGGGAGTGGTACGATCTTTAAAATCTAAAAACCTCAATCCTAGATATATCGGTCCTTTCCAAATCCTTGATCAAGTTAGGCCTGTTGCATATAGGCTTGCTCTTCCTCCAAATCTTTCTCAACTTCATGATGTTTTTCATGTATCCCAGTTAAAGAAATACTACCCAGACCCTACTCATGTCATTGAACATGAAACAATGCATTTGCAAGAAAATTTATCTTATGTAGTAGAACGAGAAAGGATCATTGATGTTGAAGTAAAACAATTAAGAAACAAAAACATATCCTTGGTTAAAGTGGTCTAAAAGGGGCTATCTGAAGACGAAGCCACAAGGGAAACAGAAAAAGACATGAAGGAGCAATATCCACAACTTATCAAATAAGGTATGTTGAATTTTGGGGACAAAATTCCTTAAAGGAGGGTAAAATTGTAATAATTGGGTTTTCTTTTACTATTAGTTTATACATATTATATTATATTATACCATTTTATAAGTTTAAAGAAAAAAAAGAGATAAATATAGGAGAAGAATCGAGAGAATACGGGATAGAAAGAAACAAGTGGCAAGAGGAAGAGAGAAAGAGAGAGGCAGCGAGGGGAAGAGAAGAGGAAGGCGAAGGAGAGAGGGAGAAAGGGGGTATCGGGCATAGCTTCTTCCTTCACCATGTAAGTCATCTCCCCATTAAATTTTACTCTTAATTTCTACATCTATTGACTCTAATCTGAATTAAAGCTCTTGGGTACTGTTCTTCGAGGTTAATTGGGTGATGGATTATTCTGCATACTGACTGAGTTTTCTTTCTCCATTATTCTGCTCTTGCTTGATTCGACAATTGTGGTTTTCATTTTTGGGGGAAACAATTTTGCATGTTAATTCATTGCCTTCCTTGTTCTTGTAACCCAGTTTGTTTCAGGGATAGTGATTTTACTTCTACTTACACTTGCTTTTTTAGTCTAATAGTATTTGCAGGGTTGGATATTTTCTTTTAGCTACATCTTAGTGGTCTTGATAAAGCACATATACTACGCTTTATTTTTTAGCACTGACAGTAAATTACATGAGCTCTAATTTATTAAATTTACTACTTACTACCTATTGAGCTTTGTTAAGTGTAGAATCTATATTTACTGTTATCAATCTGTCTTTCTTTTCCCTTAATAAACATATTGGCTTCTGGATGTATGTTTTGAAATAATGCAAAACCCAGAAGTTATATGTAAACTATTTGGGTGAGAATTTGGAATGTGGTTTAGTTAAGCTTGAGATTGCTAATAAGCTCGTATTTAGATGCCAATGTTCATTGAAAAGCATTAGTTTTTATTTTGACTTTGTTAGACACATTAAAATATATATAAGCAATGCATTTACAGTCAAAGATATCCAAATTTTGTTCATCAACATGACTTGACAAATTCAGACACAGTTTATGGTTGGATCTCTCCATTTAGGAACTGCACACATATTTTCTTAATTGGGTATCCAGATCACGATGTAACATGCAGAGGTTTGAGATTCAACATCTTAGCAATCAGATGGCATAATATTTTGGTCTTTGTATAAATTAACCAGTGGATTTGGACTTTATTATTTTTCATGCTAGAAACAACTTAGGTAATATGGACCATGTAAATTTCTAGTAGCTTTACATTTATCTCATTGTTGGAGTTTATACAATTTCCTTGATATAAAGACATAGTTTTAACTATCTTTTCTTGAAGCCAATTGAAAATCACAATGCCTAGGGAGTTATTTGGATAACTTGGGTCAAAGATGGACATGAGTTAGTTTCATATATTGGGAATTATGTTGAACATGGTAGAAAAGTGAGCAGGACAAGCAATAAAGGGTTGTAGATATCATATCCTTACCTGTTTGTGATACTCTTAGCAATTTTATGAAGTAGGAAATATAAAAGATTAAGGTGTTTGCTTGACTTTAAGGGTAGTATTCAATTAATTGAGTTTCAGTAGTTCTCTTAAGCTTTAAGGTTAATGAAGATAGTAGTTACCTACGTCTTACTTTGAAAAGTTCATGTGAACTAATCACATGATTATATGATGACTTCGGAATAGGAAATTTCGTCAAGAGTACACAAATTGATACCAAGAGAAGGGAATTTAGTGCTGTAACAATTTCAGGTAGCCAGTCTTTCCTTAAACCTTGTTTAGTTTCTTTTGAAAGTGCATGCGCTATGTGACCACTATATGTGGTGTTTGCTATTGTAATTGAGTGCTATGAGATGACTTATGAGATGATTACTAGGAGGTGACTAAAGAATTAGAACTAGTTCTTTTATGAGTGATGGCCATCGGGGTAAGTTGAAGCTGCCCCATAGCTTGAGGAATTAAGGGGTAAGTCAAAGCTGCCCCATAGCTTGAGGAATTAAGGGGTAAGTCAAAGCTGCCCCACAACTAGAAGAAACTAAGGGTAAGTTGATGCTACCCTATGCCAAGAGGAAGATGGGGTAAGTTGTGGCTGCCCCAGGGTTAAGTTGATGTAGCCCCAAAGTGTAATAAATGAGAACGTTATGATATTTGTTGTGCTTATGTTTCTGACTATGTGGTCATGTTTGTTTTTTTTTTTGTTTTTTTTTTTTTTTTTTTTTTTTTTTTTTTTTTTTTTTTTTTTTTTTTTGTTTTTTTTTTTTTTTTTCTGGTTACTCTTACTTGGTTTAAGGATTGGAGTGGATATAAAGCATGCATGTCAATCTACTAGCTACTGAGATTATATATCTCACCTATGTTATCTGTAAATATTTTGCTCATTCTAGGTGCGGGATCTAATAATATGCAGCAGGGTACACAAAGCTAAGCCGAACAATATATCTACATAGCTTTTGTTGTAGTTTTGACATGATGTAAAGCTTGGTAGAAATTCATATTTTGAGACATATATATATAGATGTAATTATATCACAAGTAGTGATATAGGTAGTATTCTTTTGAGACGTGTATATAAACTATGGGGGTTATGCTAATCCTCGATGTATGTTCACATATGGATGCTTGTAAGAACATTGTGCCAAGTTGTATGTTTTCTTTGGGAAGTAGTGCTTCCTACTCAAATCTCAAAGGTGGGGAAGGTTGAAGTTTAATTTGTAATGATTAAGTTTTATTCAATCACTTAAAAATCTCCATAGAGCTATTTAACAGTTATTGTCAAAGGGTAGGTTTGACAGGATTGATGCAATTCTAAATTATTTTGAAACCTAAGACATGCATATTTCAAATGGTATAGGTTTTTTTTTACCAAATTCAACATGTATTAAGCCCAGAAAAATCAAAAAATTTGGATCAAATTCTGCCATTGTGATTTTTGACCTTTGCATGATGTTTTAGGCATAACTTGAGCTTCACAAGTGCTTTTTGCATGATTCTAAAGTCATTTGGAAGGCTATACATATAATATTTTCATCAATGTGCTAACTTGGTTGATAATTCATATCTTTTTTTTTCCAGCAAATAAAAACTAGAGCTTGGTTGTCACATTCTTATGTTTGCTTTGTTTTTTAGCAACATTCCTGCTTTGATCATAGCTTTAGCTAGAACTAGGATAATCTCACCACATAAAATTCATGTGAATCATTTTGTTTTGATTAACTTGTTTGTTGCTTATTTTTTATGCACACTCTTTGAGCTTATATGGAGGAAAATCTTGGATAGCACATATGCTTTTGGAGCTTGGCAATTGAAAGGATAGAAACTTGAAGCACTCCATGAGGCTTGGCCAATCTTCATCTTATGTTATATTGGATCATGCTTTTTAATTAGCTCATGCATTGCATTCATTTAAAGTATATATCTGTGCCGAGTAGTATCCGCAAGCCCCTTCATTTATCATCGGAGGATAGATCGAGTCTGATCCTTTATAGAATAGCTTTGTTTATCCAACCTAGGTGAAGGTAGCGCCACCTTGGAGGATGATTTATGCAAGAAATGGGTGGAAGGATTTAGGAATTCGTTAGAGCATGCATTGTTTATTTACGTTTTTTATTAGTTGCATAAGGTTTGCTCAAGATTATGTTGTTTGGTAAAGCCTATTTGAATTTTTAGGTTACAGCTATGATTGATTTATTTTCCTAAAATCTCTTTAAAAAAAAAAAATCGTTTAGAAGTGAATTAAGCGGACTTTGATCTCATCTAGTGGGTATGTAGGCACTCGAGGGGAAGTGAGTCAAGTCCAACTTTCAAATAACTTCCCCATTTCATTTAATTTCTAGTTTTCAAGAAAAGAGAAAAATCAAAGGCTCTAAGCCTTTCTTTTTCACTTGTTTTGGCTCAATCCCAAATTCTACTTTCTTTGGCTCTATGCCACTCTATTTTATTTGTTTTTGGCTCTAAGCCATCAATGACCCCATGTGGTCAAGTTTTCCTTTTCTTTGCTTTCAAACCCCTTTTCAGAGCTACGAGGGCTCTGATTCCTCCTTGAGGATACGTAGGAATCTACAATTGTAGGGCGAACTCACTTTTGTAAATATTCTATTTTTCTTCTGGTTTTAGACTTGTAAATATCAGTATACATTGTTTAGGGATAATTAAAATACGTAATGATCATATCATGTTTGCACAATTAATTTCAGGTAAACGTCTTTCAGAAAGGTGTTGTGGGTTGCCTATGACCTTCCACACACACAAATTGACTCCCGAACCATCTCTGGTTCGCATACAATTTTTTTAAAAAAAAAAAATTAAAAGGGAGTTTTCTAATTGTTCCTCAAATTTTTAATACAATTGGTGTCGACTCCAAGTTTTCTTTCGAAAACTAATCTTTTTTTAAAAAGTTCGTCATCCTCGTCACAATGACTTTCGGGTACGTTGTAACAATTTGGCGACTCCACTGGGAACAGTTAGAGAGTCAAGCTCAGGAAATCAGTTACGAGAACCTAATATGGCCTTGTGTATTTTCTTTATCCCTAAATTTGCTTTCCTGATAGGTTATGCTCTCTGCTATGTTATTCATTTATTTTTGCATTTGTAGATATCTTATTGATGTTGCATATATTTCTTGTGTTTTCTTGCAGCTGTGTAGCTTAAGATAGATGTTTGTATGCCTTTCCCACACACAATGTGCACTAACATTGTAACACTGCACACTACTCATCAACTTTATACCCGGGACACCCTAAACTTTAGGATTAAAAGAGAGCCTAGTGTTATTACTAGGAGGTTTATCCTTTGGTGGTTTACACGAAAGCTTCTACTCGGATTATGGATCATCTTGTTGATTTTGGTAAGCAGAGGGGTTATCCCCTTGTGAACCAAGTTAGTAGGGTGTGATTTTCATCATTTTGGTAGGGGCAATCTGTAGTACCTTGGACTTTTTAGATATTAGCTCCCATCACCAAACCAAGCACGTAATTTAACTATAGGTGCCATCCTATTCAAGATAGACTTTGGCCACTAAGTTAGATATCCTAAACCTTAGGTTGGTCTGTTCTTAGGATAATAGGGAAGCATTTATTTTGTTATCTCTCTCATTTTTTTTTGTTCATTGCATTGAAATAAGAGGTCCCATGTCTCGTTTCTTTTTCAAATAAACCAAGTGTCCATTTTTCATTTTCTCATTTACGTTTTTAGCCTTCCATTTTCCAAATAAGTAAGAAGCGGTTGAAGAGTTGCTCATTTTTATTGTTGTGGTAAATTAAGTCATATGCACTTGTGCATCATTTCTACTCATGAGCAACATTTTTTAAATAAAAGGGTAAATAGTTTTCTTCATTTGTCAATAAGACAAAAGTCACATTTTTTTACAATCTTTTCTCATCAAAGCACAAAAACTTTTGTTGTGCTCATTTGAAAAAAATAATAAAAAAAAGTCATGCATTTTTCTCTTGGCCATTCCATAAATATATATTTTTTTTTCATTCATCCCATGCAATTTTTATGGAAAAGTTTTGAACATAGCTTGCTCAAATAAAACAAGCCCAATCAAGTTTTGTCTCATAAAAGGATCCAAAATGAAAAAGAAAAAAAGAAGAAGAAAGTTTTGTGCTCAAGCTCTTTTAATCCCTCTAAACATGGGTTTTGACTTGCTTCAAGTCTTTTCTTTCATTGCTAAATGTTTATCATGTCCATCTTGCTCTAGTTAGCTAAAGTCCAAGGCTCATAGAGTCTACTTTCGATTTGGACCTTATTTTATTTAACTTCATTAATGCAATGATCATTCATTTTCATTCACCATCTTTCCTTTTTTAATTCTCTTTCAAATGATTCTCTTCAAAATCCTGTCAAAAAAATAAAAAAATAGAAAGAAAAAACCGTCATGAGTTTTCCCTTTAAGGAGTTATAATTGATGCAAAGATGATAAAGTTGAGAGTGATGCAAATTCAAGACTCCATAAGAAAAATGGTTTTCAAGCAAAATGTGAGCTCCACAAGTAAACTTCTTCAATGATTAGAGCCATTCTTTGATCTCCCAAATATTGTGGAGTATCCTTATTTACCCTTGTTAAGATTGAAAGAGTAGGTCATTTCTTAATTCCTAATTCATGAAACCCCATGGGAAGGTTAGCACTTTGATAGGTTTTTATGACAACATTCAAATGCCAAGAAGGATTATTTCCTTTCTTCTATCCAAACACATTATATCTCATGCCAAACCATTTTGAGCTTTAAATTCTTTCTTCGTACCTGATGAAAATCGCACTCTAGGTACAATTAGAATAAACTTGCAAAAGATGTATTCAAAATGTCAATGGACTTGCCAAAGAAAAAGTGAAAATCAAAAGGAAATGCAAAAGAGAGGAAGACTCTCTAAAATAAAAAATAAAAAAAAAANAAAAAGAAAAGAGAGAGAGACAAGAGAATCAACAAAAATATTCCCTCTAAATGGTTGTGGAATAAGAAAGATAGTCCAAATGACAAGAAAAATAACACAAATCATCAAAAGGAAAAATTCTTATTGTTATCCCAACATCAAATGTTTGATCATTTATATCATTTCTTTCATTAGCCATATCTTACATTCCTAAAACGAACTTCTCCTTATCCTAATTTTTTTTTTTTTTAAATGACTAATACAACAACTAGCTTGCTTGTCTTTGTGCGATAACTTCTATTTTAAAGGGG
>QAOA01001566.1:92588-273528 GCA_003255065.1 Cercis canadensis
GGGGGGGGGGGGGGGGGAGTGGGGACGGGTGGAGGTTGTTTGAATCTCTGTTTAAGGTATGATATTGTGAGCTTAAGGTGTAAAACTGGCCCATAGCCACATTAGGTAGTAGCATATGGCCTAATAACAGTGCTATTATATCGGTGAACTAATTAAGAATCTTCATAGAATAATACAGCTAATGAGGGTTGGTTTAGCTGGTAAGGATCAAATTACTTCACTTGTAAGGTTAATGTTTGAATCCCACTGTGAGCAATCACTCTTTGATAGGTAATTTGTAAATACCATTGTAAGCTTTCGTTGAAACATGTGACATACCTTGGCCTTAAAATGAGATAGTTTCCTCTCACCCTAAATTTTTATTTACTAGATAATAGAATAACACATGTGTGTGGCATTTCCAATTTTAACAATTAAGAATTATGGTTCATATCTTCGAAGCTACTAGTAATTTCGTTAAGATTTTGAAGTGCTTACACTAAGAGAAGGTTCAAATTGAAATACATACCTTTTTTATGCATGGTTCTATTGGATTAGGCAAGTCATTTAATTTTTTCAAACAAAGTGTGTGATTGTTAGAAAAACTAAAGTTAGTTTGTAATCCAATATTCAAGTTAGTTTCTTTGAATAATCATGAAGAGTTATATCTCTTTAAATATGAACAATTGTGTCTATTCAACTAAAGGAATGGGTCATGCAACAAAACTCACTTGAGCTTAGATCCGTCTTCCAAGCTATCCTTTCTTCTTTTGGGTACTTGAACCTAGATAGATAAGCCCATACATAGAGTTGGGCTGCTACTTTTATGAACCTACTGATCCCTTATCCTGATTGGTTCTAGTTTTTTTTTTTTGGTTTTTTATGTGTTCCATTTAAAGAGTTTTTTTAGTGTAACTTAGAAATATATTATCAAGTTCTAAAAGTTATGAATTTTATATTGAAAACTTGAGTCATAATTAAAAATATTAAAAAAAAATGTTGAATAATAAATGCAAGAATAGAACAGTAAAATATTACAGTAAAATTCACAACATAAAGCAGTGGTGAGAAGTTTGAGTAATTCACAGGAGATCAAAAGTTTGAGCCTCTATGCCATGATATAACCAAAAATGAAAAAATCATAAACCAAACTGATTAGCCTAAAATTTGGTTTAACGGGTTTATTTATTTGGTTCAATCCAATTGTGCAGAACCAAGCTAATTGAGATTAAGACTACGCAACACAACAGTCTCCATTGTAAGACCAGGTCCAAGCCCTAATAAGACACCCCACTCTAACCCTTCACTAGTTGTGGTCTTCCCTTCACTCATAGAATTTCTCTTCATCTCATCCAAAACAAAAATCACAGAACTACTCCACGTGTTTTCATACTCATTTTTGGTGATTATAGACAATTGATTTGGCGAGTAATATGATTATTTTAAAATATAAGTGACACAAAAAATAAATTAAAAACTAAAATAATAATTAAAAAAAATTAAGGACAAAAACTGTAATTTATTCTAAAAGTTATTACATAATTGTAAGTTTTCTCCTTCATAACAATCTTTCTGCTACCAGGAGGTAAAACAGCCCCATCACTCCAGTGTGCAGTTTGCTATTGCTGTAATTAGATATCAGAGTCAGTTTCTCCATCAATTATCTTAACAGAACCTAGCCGAGGATAACAAGTTGTCATTCCTACGATGTAGCCTTTCTCATTTCCTCCTTTCTTTCCCTTCCATATTTTGGTAATGAGGAACAGATAACCCTCCCATCCTGAAATCATCACAAAAATTTTCCATTTTAAGATGATATGGATTTCAGTAAGCAGGCTGTGCTCGATTTTAAGAATAGAAAGCCAAACTAAAGATATGTTTTGAGGAATCATAAACACTTTATCTGAAATTTTCCCCTAATCAAATACTTAGGAGAGTTTTATGGGAAATATAAAAATGAGCTCCACATGTGGGACTTATAGGTGGGTCCACTTTTTATGTCTGACTCTAAGTGCACCTAAGAATTCTTGTTCATGATCCTTTTTAAAGATCACTACTCTTTGGGTGGGATCCATTTTGGATTTAGAGGGATACAATCACTACCCTTTATGAAGATAAATTCTTGTAAATATTAAAAATCACCTGTCCATAGATTGTCGAACCCAATCCCCCGGCATGCTGATGAGCAACACCATAGATCACATAGCCACCAGTTTTCATTGGGAAACTTGTCTTTTTGACATCAAGGCATCCACTGCCATGCTTTCGGGTTGTGTTGCAAGACTCAACATCATACTCAACCTGTAAAATAAGAAACATATGTTACTTTTCCTATATTTCGAAAATGAATTTGTAATGAACAAGAGGTTGCTGGCCTAGTTACTTGTTGACCCTTAAGCCCTAATTACTAGAAGTAGGCCCTTGTTTCTTTATATAACATGTTGAACTCTCTAATATGTCTAATGAGATACTTAGGGAGTGGGAGTATTATTGAATTAAAATTGAGACGATATCTTAAAGTTTGAAAATTTACTTACCAGGCAGTTATGACTCACATTTAATCTTTTTGAATCATTTGATATTTTTACAGTATCAGTCGCATCAGGTATATAAATCTTAACATGAACTACAGAATCGTCCCAATCAACCCACTTCACTGTGTATCTAAGGTAGAGGGTTCTGTTTGAACCCTTATAGCCTTCCTTCAATCTGCACTGGGTATTATCATGGCAGCATGACAAACCTCCTTTATAACCTGGCCTCAAAGGTTGGCCACTTCCATCCTTTGTGACATTATAAAGATCACACCTGCATTCTGTGCACCCCATCCTATCTTCTACACCACGTGTATCAATGGCGTGGAGATTGATCAACCATTTCTCCTCATACCCTGCTGGAATTTCTGCAGGATTGCCAATCTCTATTCCAAAAGGATCTGGAATATGTGTAGCTGTGCGTCGAGTTTAGGATCCAAGCCCAAAATACTGTGCAAGAACATTTCCCTGGCATACACCAGCAGTTCTTACAATAACAATATCCTCTCTGGAATTTTTGCGGTGATGATATTTCACAACAACCCAATGGTGAAGATAAGTTTCGTGGAGAGGAATAGAGTTCCCTTCTTCATCAACTACTTCACCATTGAAACTCTTGAGTGCAATATGACCTTTTGGAAACTTTACATCATAGTAATATTTGTTTGAACTTATTCCTGGTGTCAGTTCAACTTTGGGGGATAAAAAAACTGCTGATTTTATCTCACTTTTGGTTTTTGCAAAAGCATTAGAGTATGGTGTGCTCAGTGCCAGTAGTAGTATTATTGATGAAATTACCCAATTTTGACAAAGATGCCCCATTTTGACCCGTCAGAATAATCGTTATGAGATATATATATATATATATATATATTCTTGAATTGAAAGGAATTAAAAAGATGAAGAATGTAAAGAGTACATCATCTCCATAAAATTTAACAGAAATACAGGGGAAAAATTGTAAAGTTGTAAATTGTGCTATTATTTTTATATTAACTTCTATAGATAAAATTCAAATAAATGAGGGTATTTCTAGAGTTTTGAGCTCAAAAGTAAATATAAAATACTAGCCAAGAGTTCTCAAAGTAAGTAAAACCATAAGATGGACCTCATAAAAGCAAAGCGAAACACGAAAGAAAGAGTGCTGGAGGATGAACGAACGTAACACTGCAGGAGGAAGAGAAAATGGCGACCTTTGATGAGAGTCTTAGCTTGCCCGAAAGAATGGTTGGGAATCAACTTATACACAAGTATAATTTAAAACTTTTATTAAAGTGCGAAACTGCACATTATTGACCATAATTAAACACATGGAGGTGGAGGCGGAGGTGGAACGTGTCCAATTCAATTCCATAGCAAAGTTAGATGAATATTGATATTGAATAGTAGTACTAGCACCATACAAACAATAAACAAAGTCCTCAAGGAAGGAATATGTGAAACTGGAAAAGTCCAAATAAGGCTCTGTTTAATACGTTAATGAATGACTTGGGTACTTTTAGCCAAAGAGTTCATTGCACCAAGTCAAGTAAAAGTGAGCTTCGACTTTCAATCCATAGTAAGAATCATGGTAAAAGAAGCATGCACATACTTTCCTTGTGGAAGTTTAAGATGGACAAAGGACCAAAAACAGGCTTTAAAAAAAATGGTAGGAGCATAACTTCTTAAGAGTTTAAATTTGCTCCAGTGTCACCCTAAAATTATATACACTATCAGTAAGTAGAAAAGTGCCATATAACTAGAATAATGAAGGTATTTTACTTGCTCTGAAACTATTCTACACTTCTTTTCTAATACATTGCAGCATATGGTTTGCTGTCTGTGTAAACTCTTTATGATGTAAAAAGGAAACTAACCAAGTAATTCGTATTAAATTGCTAGTTTTATTATTTTTCTTCTTTCTTATTTATTTGAAAATTGAAACTGTCAAATTATAAGAGTGCTCATATGTATATGAGTTGTACTTCCATTCCAATAGAAAGAACCCAATAATTCACGTCTGAACAATTAAGCAAGAGAAACCTATCAGGTCTGCATGTGTGCCTCTTAGTGACCCAAGTATAATCTCCCTGAAGGGAAACGTCTGTGATCCAGTGCAGATATGCAATCACACAAGCAGGAGACCTATCAAAACCCGGAGTGCAAGAAACAAAGATGCGATGATTTTTCTTCAGCAATCGGAATAAAAGCCCCACCCAATATGGAAGTTTCTTTCTCAAATCAAAAGAATCTCCCTCCCTGAAAAGAACAGACTAGCAAACTCAACAAAAGCAGAAATTGAAGTCTGAGAGATGGAAAAATTAGGGTATTTCAATTCCATTCGAAAATTTTCTTGATGCTCCTTAATTGTAGTATAGAAATCTTAGAGAAAAAATTGTTAAATAGTATTCAGCATTCAACAATTCACCTCATAAAGTGACACTCGACAATTCCAGCTTATTCTTCATTAGGTTTCCATTGAAATACACAAGCGTGGAAATTCATAGGCAAATACTGTATGAAGGAAAATTGAATACTTTTCATCAAATGACACGCATTGAACCTTATATTACCGTAATGGACAAAAAAATATTTGTATTACCGTATATGATAGTTGATCATGAGGATATTATTCCTTTGACAAGCATCATGGATTGATTTTATATCGATTCCCCAATTCTCAGCTTCAGTTACACCTTGGAAATTCAGAACAGCAGTGACTCCCTATAGAAGAAATTTCCCAACTGTGATTAGTTAAAGACTTGAAATGAAAAACCAAATGTAAACAAAACTTATTTCAGTAAACAATTAAAATTCTAGGGATGCTCAAGACTAAAAGAGACTCAGATATTTATGGTGCTAACTAATTGTGGTCTTAGAAAATTGGCCAGAGTCACTAATTGACCTGAAAGAACAACGATGCAACTACAAGATCCAAAATTCTCATAAAACAATTTCTACTTTATCTTGCATTTTACTTCCATCATGCAGCCAACTAGATTTTCTTTCTGGAACAATGCTGTAACAAATTGTATTGCAAGTATTAGTTAATGTATACATCATTGTTCATTTTAACAAATAGAGTAAACAGAGACAAGCTTGTGACTCGTCTTCTAACCTAATCAAGCTTTGCCATAGAAGTTTGTACTAAGTTATTCATTTTCTGTATTAACCATTAATGCATAAAAAGAAGATTTAATATGCTTTCTTGAAATATAGGTGAGGAAGTTTTTTCCACAACTTTTGACAAGGTTTCCACATCAGCTTCTACTTGTATACAGGACCCCACATATATTTGCTTAGAAACATCGAGTTGAACATCAAAAACCCAGAATTCCGAGAGCTTACACTAGATGGCTGTAAATTTGATGCTACCAGTGTCTTGTTCCAAGTGGCAATAGGAACTCGACCTCTATTAAACAATATTTCATAATCATTTATATTATGCAATAGTTGAATGGGGAAAGGAGATTTGGGCCTCTTAAAAACCAAGCTAAAAGAACCTGTTTTCTCCTTTAGCACCTTCCTGATGAAACCAAAAGACTGAACAAAAAAAAAGAAAAATCACTGATGAACAAAATAGATTATAATGATTAATCAAGTAGTAACTTTGTATCTTTCCAAATGATCAGTAATCAGATGCAATAATACCTTATTAAGTTGCAATTGTCAATTCTTAGTATCCATAATATAATGCTAACGTTTTCTATATCAATTATCAGTTATCAAATCAAAGAATCAAAACAAGTTCAACATAGTAGTTTTTTTAACAATAGGAATTTAATCACGGTGGTTCAGTCCTAGTTTGTGAATCTAACATCGCATTTAGTTTAAGACAGTAAGATATAGGTATGCTACCTCTTGGGCAGAATAAGATTTGCATGATGATGGTCACAAGTACCGTAGATAAATATTAAAGAAACTAGGCAGAACCAGCCAACTATCTAGTCTCTGCATTTAGCCTATACTCATTTCAACTGGAAGGTAGAACTACAAATAACTGCAGTAGCAAGGATATATAAAATTCGGAATAGAAACAAAGTACAGAATGCAACAGATTAAAAGCCAAAGAGTGAATGACATGCCACCAGACTTAGGTCGCCAGATCAGTCATTAACCATCACGAAATTCTTGATTGACTAACAAAATGACGAAACTTAGCCCATTCTTTAGAGCTGTACTTTCAGGCTTCAGCATGAATGATCCAGACCAAAACAATAAACCAGAAATGTGTGCCTATACAGAAGTAATTAAGCATACAGTTCCTAGTCTAATGGATTCTGCACATTCCACCTTCATTCATTAAATGAGAGTATGGCTTACAGAGAGCGAGAGAGATGGCAGAGAGCCAGAGCCAGAGAGAGTCGAGAGAGGGAGAGGAAGAAGATGCTTCGACGGGCAGGGGGCTTGCCAGTGGCAACACGGAGACAATGTCAGCGGTGGGTGGCAGTGCCAGTGGCAGGGGAGGAGAGACTGAGAGGGAGACCAAGTGTGAGAGAAGAGCGAATAGAGAGAGGGAGAGGAATAATGATTTGCGCCTTCAGAGATTTTGTATTAGACGAGGAGTTTGTTTGGAAAATTTAAAAAAATTTCCAGATATATTAAAACTGTGCATTTGGATCCATTTACTGATTTTAACGGTATATTCCAATGAAATATTTTGTTAGAATTTAAAAAAAAATTTCTTTATAAGTTCTAAAAGTAATTCTGACAAAAAACGATATTAAAATTTTATTAGAATTATCATTTGAATTTTAAAAAAATGTCTACCATTGGAACTAAAATTCAAATGATATTTTGTTCCATTAGAAAATACAAATTTTCTTATAGTGTGACACATAAATGTTAAAATTTATCTATACTCTTTATTTTATCATAATGCGTAAAATAACCACATATCGTGTGAGATAGCTTGAGTAGTATTTTTATAACTTGAAGGGAATGCACTATTTTAGTCAATTTGAAATGATAGTTTGTGAAACACAAAAGTCATATGCTCCACCCTCAATTATTTAGTACTCAAGCATGTAAATACCCTCTTATTCTTCTCAATTGAAAATGAAGAAAAAGTTTGTGAAGAGCAAAACGTCATTTTCCTCCCGTGTTATTTAGTGGTCGGCACAATAATGTGAAAAGTCAATGATATATTTACTTAGCAACGCATAGAACAATTCAAACATATCTGAAAAGGTAATATTTAAGGCTTATATTATGTTGACAAAATATTAAGATCAAAATAACAAATTGATCACGTAATCTCTAGTGCATGCTTACACCCTTCTTTTTATTTTTTATTTTTGGTGTAGTGCATCTCACAGCACTTTGAGTTAAACCTCCTTATTTTCTTATAACCAAAAAAAAAAAAAACTAAAAAATAACTATAGAAAATTATATAAAAATTAGAGTTAAATATATTTTTCGTCTCTAAATTATTTCTCAAATGACACTTCAGTCATTGATTTATTTTGTGTCACTTTAGTCCTCAAATAATCAATCTTCCCGCTAAATCATTCTTTTAAGTGGTCATTTTTTGTGTTACAAACGATTGATTTGGAGAATAATATAATTATTTGAGAATTAAAATGACATAAAAAATAAATCAAGAACTAAAGTGATATTTAAAAAATAATTTGAAGAAAAAAAATATAATTTACTCTAAAAGTTATTACATAATTATAAGTTATCCATTTTATTACAATTTTTCTGCTACCAAGAGGTAAAACAGCCCCATCACTCCAGTGTGCAGTTTGCTATTGCTGTAATTAGATAGCAGAGTCAAAGTTTCTCCATCAATTATCTTAACAGAACCTGGTCGAGGATAACAAGTTGTCATCCCTACGATGTAGCCTTTCTCATTTCCTGCTTTCTTCCCCTTTCCATATTTTGGTAATGAGGAACAGATAACCCTCCCATCCTGAAATCATCAAAAAGATTTTCCATTTTAAGATGATATGGATTTCAGTAAATAGGCTGCGCTCCAAATTTCTTGTCTTAAAATGATATTGATTAATTAAAATAAAGGAAGAATAGAAAGCCAAACTAAAGATAAGCTCTGAGGAATCATAAACATTTTATCTGAAATTTTCCCCTATTTAAATACTTAGGAGAGTTTTATAGGAAATATAAAAATGAGCTCCACATGTGGGACTTATAGGTGGGTCCACTTTTGATGTCTGACTCTAAGTTTACCTAAGAATTATTGTTCATGATCCTTTTTAAAGATCACTACTCTTTGGGTGGGGTGGGGTCCATTTTTTACTTATAGGGACACAATCACTACCCTTTATGAAGATAAATTCTTGTAAATATTAGAAATCACCTGCCCATAGAGAGTTGAACCCAATCCCCCTGCATGCTGATGAGCAACACCATAGATCACATAGCCACCAGTTTTCATTGGGAAACTTGTCTTTTTGACATCAAGGCATCCACTGCCATGCTTTTGGGTTGTGTTGCAAGACTCAACATCATACTCAACCTGTAAAAAAAAGAAATCTACGTTACTTTTGCTATATTTCGAAAATGAAATTGTAATGAACAAGAGGTTACTGGCCTAGTTACTTGTTTGAACTCTCTAATATGTCTAATGCAAAACTTAGGGAATTGGAGTATTATTGAATTGAAATTGTGACGATATCTTAAAGTTTGAAAATTCACTTACCAGGCAGTTATGGCTCACATTTAATCCTTTTGGACCATTTGATAATTTTAACTTATATAACATGTTGAACTCTCTAATATGTCTAATGGGAAACTTAGGGAGTTGGGGTATTGTTGAATTCAAATTCAGACGATATCTTAAAGTTTGAAAATTTACTTACCAGGCAGTTATGGCTCACATTTAGTCCTTTTGGACCATTTGATATTTTTACGGTATCAGTCGCGTCAGGTATATAAATCTTAACAGGAACTACAGAATCCTCCCAGTCAACCCACTTCACTGTGTATCTAAGGTAGAGGGTTTTATTTGAACCCTTGTAGCCTTCCTTCAATCTGCACTGGGTATTATCATAGCAGCATGACAAACCTCCTTTATAACCTGGCCCCAAAGGTTGGCCACTTTCATCCTTTGTTACATTATAAAGATCACACCTGCATTCTGTGCACCCCATCCTATCTTCTACACCACGTGTATCAATGGCGTGGAGATTGATCAACCATTTCTCCTCATACCCTGCTGGAATTTCTGCAGGATTGCCAATCTCTATCCCAAAAGGATCTGGAATATGTGTAGCTGTGCGTCGAGTTTCGGATCCAAGACCAAAGTACTGTCCAAGAACATTTCCTTGGCATACCCCAGCATTTCTTACAATAACAATATCCTCTGTGGAATTTTTGCGTTGATGGAATTTAGCAACAACCCAATGGTGAAGATAAGTTTCGTGGAGGGGAATAGTCCAATGGTGAAGATAAGTTTCGTGGAGCGGAATAGAGTTCCCTTCTTCATCAACTACTTCACCATTGAAACTTTTTAGTGCAATATGACCTCTGGGAAACTTTACATCATAGTAATATTTGTTTGAACTTATTCCTGGTGCCAGTTCAACTTTGGGGGATAAAAAAACAGCTGATTTTATTTTACTTTTGGTTTTTGCAAAAGCATGAGAGTATGGTGTGCTCAGTGCCAGTAGTAGTATTATTGATGAAATTACCCAATTTTGAGAAAGATGCCTCATTTTGACCTGTCAGAATAATTTGAATGAGATATTCATAATTTCATCAGTTGAAAGAAATTAAAAAGATGCAGGATGTAAAGAGTAAACAGTGCATCATCTCCATAAAATTTAAAAGCAATAGAAGGGAAATTTGTTAAAGTTGTTTGAATTAGTTTGTTGTGTGAGAAATGGGAATTTATGCTGGGTGGAAAATCATCTGCGTTCAGTCCCCTTTAAAAATTCTTTGAAGAGGGCAATAGCAGAAATGTTAATAATTCAATCAAAGAAATTAACCAAACAAGAGTATGAGAGCTGAGAAGTGTGAAGAGCAATACCAAAATGGAATTATGATTACCATTTGATGCAAGCAAAGTACATAATTATCACTTCTACTAATAAAAAGAACTTGACAGTTTTTAATCTTCTCTTTTTGCTCTAAAAGTTCCAAAAACTATTTTCACATAAGTATTAGCTAATATAAATAACATTCAAATAAATAAGGGTATTTTCTAGAGTTCTGAGACCAACAATAAATATAAAATACTAGCCAAGAATTCTCAAATGAAAGCAAGATCATAAGAAGAAATTCATTCATAAAATCAAGCCAAACACGAAGAGAAGAGAGATGGAAGATGAAAGAACGTACCAATGGAGCAAAGACGAGATGATGGAGAGCTTTGTTGTGAGTATTAAGTACTGCCCAGTATGAATTGGTTGGCAGAGATAAGTTTTTATATGCAAGTTCAAGTCTCTGGTCAAACTAGTAAAGATTGTTTTCTTCAAAAAAAATTATATGTTTAATAAAATCTAGATTCTATTGTTATGTAGAATATTTTTTTTATTCAACTTGCATTCTAAGCGATATGCAGATATTTTATGGTAGTTGGAAAGAAAATTCATAGAAACATCATTACTCATGGGTCAAAGCCTTGAAAGTTTCAGTTTGAAATTGACGAACTCTCAGATTTTTTAGTAGATGTTAGTTTATGAAGAGTATTGATATAGAAATGGTAGTGACTCATTTTTCTTACAAAATCTTATGAATATGCACAAAATTAAATGAATTCAGTTAGATTTGTAATGTGCTTTTCTTAAATTAATATAATTTAGTTAAAAAGGAAATATTCTGTCAAACATCATATGCGCATTTTTTATGAACTATATACATGGTTGAATTTGTATTAAACTTATAAAAAAAAATTAGATTCTATCATATACATACAAGTGAAAATTGTGAGATACGTGTTTATGCAGCTAGCATTAGTCGTTTTTGGTGGCTTCAGTAGAGGTGTAAGTTTGGACGAGCCAGGCACCCTCATGGACATGGGCCACATGGCATCTTACTTTTCAAAGTCAAAAGTCAGCCACAAAAATGTACACGTCCAACCAGACAACTACCAAGAATGGCTGAATTTTTTATTTTATTTTTTATGTTTTTTATAATAAGAAAGGTATAATTGGATCAATTTTCCTACATCGAGATTCAATCTTGCACCAATCATATCTCTCATATTAGTCTATGCATTCAAGGAAATTTAATTCCCTTGAATGTTGACCCTAAAATTTAATTTTTGTTTTGCTTAGATGAACTTATTATATCCTTATCACAAGCTCAAACTCTTAATTTTTTGTTTATATAATAAAAATAAAACTTATCACATTAAATATTTTAATTATCTACAAGTCACTTGGACCAAAGACAAGTGATATGATATTTTGAGAAAAATGCCAAAATGGTTTCTAAAAAGAAAAATTTAAATAGCCTCCTAGTCAATTTGAAATGTGAGTTTGTGAAGCACAAAAGGTATATGTGGTATCAGCCATGGTCCCACCATAATATTTTTCTTCAATTTTTATATAAAAAATTTTGGATTATTGAGTTTTGGTCTCATCTATAATTATAGTTTAGTTTAGCCTTAGCAAGATTTATGCCGGTTTGGTACTTCGACATTTGTTGTCTTATTAGTTTTTAAATTTGGACTCTTTGTTTACACGTAACACGCCTGTCGCAACGTCCTTTTTAGGAGCGCAATAACGCGAGGCGGCGGAAAGAAGAAGTGTAAATTTGTAAAGCTTTTTAATTAAAAAAAGATTGAAGAAAACTAATGGAATCGCCACCAATCAATTTAAGGCAAGATTGGATGTCTATATAAAAAAAAGTTTGGTCTATATTATCAGAGTTAAGTAAGAGAGTTGGTTACGTGTAGAAAATATGTTAGCACCCTACGATGCCCGTTCTAGTGAACGGTTACCAATTTCATTTTATGTCATCTAAAAAAATTGTTAAATGAAATTGGTCATTAAAATAGATTAATGTGTTATTAAGCCATGGTGGTACCTCTGGCAAAACTTAAAAAGATGCCTCAAGATTATTTGGTAGAGATAGTGATTGTCATTACAATCCTCTCCCAAATTATTCCGTCATAGGCAATTTCTAGCAATTTTACTAACTAAATGATAGCTAAATACACGAAATACAATTTATTATATATTCAAGAAATGAGTTCGAGATTCGTGGCAAAAGATTTTTATCGCATATCTATCTTTAAGTCCACCGGTACATCTTGAAAGATTAAAGAGACACTCATCACCTTCGGAATGTCAAGAAATCGTCATCATCAAAATATTCCTTAATTATTATCTCTTCGGTAATCTTATTCCAACACTTCAAGGTAAATAAAAGTATGATATTATGCATAAAAAATATTTTTTAGAGAATTATGCATAAAATTTTTTTTATTAGGAGTTAGCCTCAAGCATTGCCAGTACTTCTGGCAAAACTAGAGAAACCCTTTTATCTCTGGAATGTCAAAATATCGTCACCATTTTGACTAATTTTGATTATTCCCTCGTCGGTAATCTTATTCTATCATAAGTAAAAACAAATGATGAATTACAATGTAGCAAATAAATGCTAGAAAGACAATAATTAAAAAGATAAAACGATATTGAGAATTTCATCGGCTACACCAGTACCTCTAGCATAACCAAAAAATTTATAACTCACCTCAAGAATATTAAGAAAAATTATCAACACAATTATTTCCTAACTTAATCTGTCGTCGAGCTTTTATTTTATTCCATTCACAATGAAAATAATCATGACAACAAAACACATTGGGTAAATAAAAAATAATTAGAAGTATAAAATAATAATAATTAAAACTTAATCACTAAACTAATTTATACATTATTAGTGAGTCTTTCATCCAAGAAAACCTTAAAAAAAAGACTAACACTAATACTAGCCCAATCCAAATAGTACTTAAAACAAAAGGCTAAGAAAATAAAAAGAATAATTGGGCCAAAAGCCCATCTCGTAGGCCTGTTCCAGCAAGCCAAATATAGCAACAAGAAAGTGAAAAAAAAAAATGGATCAAAGAACAAAGGTCCAGATCCATAGAAAAAGAAACCAATATAAATGAGAGGCTCATTTCGGCCTTGGCCCACAGCAAATAAAAGAAACAAAAAAAGACTTCAACTTGCTAAAAATTAGCCCATCAGAACTTAAACCCACCAACAACATAAATGAAGGAGAAGCTAGCCATAGGCCATTTCGGCCCATATAGCAAACAAAGGTCCAAATTAAAATCTAAAGTCATGACCGAAAAGAAAAATCAACCCACACTAATACCACAATGGGCAAAAGAACTAAGCAAATACAATAACAACAAGTAACTTCAGTCCAAATTAGTTAGTTTTAATAAGGTAAGACCCAAAGAAACGAAGCCCAGCAATTTGGATTTGGCCTCATACAATAAAACCAATAAAATGCATTAATAAAAAAGGAAAACAGATGCATCAGAGAAGTCTGGGATAAGGAGAGGAAGAAAAGGGGGAGAAGGAAAGCAAAGGGGGAAACACATGGGCTCTCATCTCTTGGCTTTATGGTTCGAAACTTGGCTTTAACTCACCAAACTAATGTACCCAGGTAAGGATCTCTTCTCTATTTCAACTCTTTCTCTCAAAATTTCTTCGTCTCTCTCTCTAAAACTCTATTTTTCTCTCTCTAAAAAATGGAGACTTGGGAATGGGGTGGAATCACTCTACTTTAAACTTGATTTTGGCAAAGGGAATTGATTTGCTCTCCATGGTGGTGTCTCTGTTTGGGTTCAAATATATATATATATATATATATATATATATAGGTTGGATATATTTTCTGTGTGGGTGTGAGTACTAAAAAATGGAAAAGTGAATGTTGGTGGTGTACCTATGGATGAGACTATCGCAAGTTGTGTCCGTTTAAGCTTGTAGACCCTTTGAGTTATGTGTATATTTTTTCAACCTCTCCGTCTCTCTTTTGGTCATTCTCTGTATATCATCCTCCCCATGTGTATTGGACTGTATGTCTTTTTATGGCTGAAGAATTGTGCAAGTTATACTGATGTGATTTTCCTGTTTCCTGTTTTCAAGCTACAAGAGGCATGACATGGTGGGTGGCCGGACTAATGAACAACATTTCACAGTGTTGTCTTGCTTGTTGCCTCAAATGGCAATTATTTCTTTTTGTTTATTTTATCATTTTCGTTTTTAATAATAATAACACATTTTTTTGTATTTTTGTAGTTTATTATTTTTATAAGATATTTGTTCTTGATAGATTGACCTGCACAAAATTAGGTATTAAAAACACCCACTCTCTCTTCCTTAGTATTCAAATTAGGGTCCATTTGGAGCACTTGATAAGAGCAACAAGATAGAATTTATGTTCTTATCCTACTCTTATTTTGTGTTTGGTGAGGTGAAGATGTAAGATAGGAAATAGCTATCCAGTGCACACTTTTTATTCCGTTGGCAAACAGGATAACTAATTCTATGGCGAGAGTCATGCATGAGTACTTTCTCTGTGTGGTTCTCTCCTTTTTTTTTTTTCCGATTGATCCAAGTTATCTAGAGATTGATCCTTACTATCCAAGACTTGTTTCTTATAATAAAATCAAATTTCAGCACATAATATGAATAAAATTATGCTTTGTCAATCCTTCAAGTTTTAAGGGTTTTTATACGCGAAGGTGTGCTAAATATAAATAAATTCATAAGTTTTTTCTTAATAGTTTAAGCTTTTGAGAGAGTTTGTTACTTGGTAGCCTCCCCACATAAATGTAAAATTGCATATTCAGGTTCTCCAATGAGAAAAATGCATGATTTTGTTTGATATAAACAGAACTTGCTAACGTTAGTTTGTAATCGGAGGAAATTCTAGTCATGTCTACATTCTTCCTTCGATAAAATGAACATATGCAATTTCTCCATTCCTTTTAGAACTCTCTTGTCATGTATTTGTCCACAAATTTTTTGAAACATCTGGTTTGTGGTCAATATTTGATTAGCTGATTTGATGTTACATCAAAGTTATTGATCCTGTGCACAAGTTCTGGTAGATGTAAAACTGATTAAGGGTTGCTTGACCAAAGAATCCACAATGGAACTTTGAGGAGCAAAAAGATTAACTATATTATTTTTTGATGTACATAGATACATAACATTGTCTTATTTATTTATTTTTCGGTAATCAAAAGTTTAAAGTGAGAAGAGATTACTCCATTCCAAGGTCAAGACATGCCGACTTCAACAAAGACTTATAGTGATATTTACAGATTGTTTACTCAAAATTTAGGTAGATAATTGTTTAGCAGTTTTAGAACAGTGATTAATATTCGTTATCTGAAGTATGGAGTTGATGGACAGATGGTAAAGAGTGCAAGTCCAAAGGCATGCAAACACCGGTGTCTTACATGCAGAAGAGTAGTTATCCAACAGGATTACCTATAAGTACTCCTTGAAGAATTAACTTCCAGGATCCTCAGACAACCATATTCAAGTTCACTCAATTTCTTTCTGTTTTAGGAATAGTTTTAGCATATAGTTATCATAGTGTTAATTCATGCACATATATGTGTAAATCTATACACGTTTGTGTTTGCCATTTGATTTAATCGTAAAATGACTTTCTTCTGCCTGATCCATCTCTTTGTATTGTATTTGTAATTCTATTTTCTGAACCTTAGAATCACATTGGAGAGGATCCTACTCTAAAACAATCAAAATAGGAGTCAATTGGGTTGTAGATCAGTTAGTCACAATGCTCTCATTGCAAGAAGATGATCTTATGTTCAAGGCTTCTTATTGACAAAATGAGAATCTCAAAATACTCTCTCACACAAAGCTAAAATTATAAGTGCTTCGACAGCAAGATCCTTAAATTAGAGATAGATACTTCGATAGTGGAACTCCTGGAGTAAGAATGACTCGTCCCAAATTTGTAAGTCTGACTCCATCCAAATGTCAAGATTAGATTCTAGTTTCTAGGTTATTAAATAAAAAATAAAAAATAAGATCAAGAATAGTAAAATTCCATTTCCATTTGCCTATTAAATTTCGCATTTAACACACCCATGTTGAGGTATGGAGGGGCTGTTGCAGCTCCAAAGGAAAAACTATCTCCTTATATAATACATGTATTTGGTTTGATAGCCCCAATAAAGTTAAATTTGCATCCTCTCTTTAAATTTTAGGCAAGCAAGCACACACCCGCGCACGCGCACATATATATGTGTTGTAGACCCCATCAAATTTTTTTTTGTAATTCCACCCACGGAAAGATTTTGAATAGGGTTTATCCATCTATCATAACTCATTTTTTTAATGTTTGAATAGAGGTCATTTAGACTATCTAGACATCTACATAATGTGTGATGAGAACACTGGCGAAATTATAACTATCTTTGTTTTCTAGAGAAAAATCAATGACAAAATAGACACTTGATCTTAGCCAAAAGGCTAAAAAACGTATAGTCAACGACAAATGTAGTATGGCCAAAAAATAAAAAGGATAAAATATAGTGAACAATTAATTCTGAAGCTCTCAGCCATGACGCATAACAAGATGGGTGATATGGATTTGGATTAAGGCTAAGTTAAACAATGCGTAGAACAATTCAAACAAATTTGAAAATGTAATTTTGAACATTATCATTATGTTGACAAAAGAATAAGAGTGCAAAAAAAAAAAAAAAATTGAACATGTAATCTCTAATACATGCTTACGTTTTGAACTAAAAACTATGACAACAAAGTTAAAGAATATAGCTGTGTCTTGAAGAAATCACCAGGTGACCTTGCTTCGGACTCATTCCTTTTGAACCATGCATTCACTAGAATTATCATACCATCAAGTATATAAATCTTAATCTTAAGAAGCACTACAAAATTGTTCTAACCCACTTCATTGTGTATTTTTGGTAGAGGGTGTTAATAATTGCAAAGGTGAGCTCTAGCATACCCGAAGAAGGGACAGGAGTATCCATACCTGAACTGGTGAATCAATAATGGCTGAATAGGTGTATATTTTGCAATGTTACCATGTGAATTTTATTAATTTAAAAGTTACCAAAGATTGAATTAATTGAATTTTGATGATTTCAAGATTTTTCCAGAGTTCAAGAGTGTTCTTTATTATTCCTTTTTGTTCCTAATATCTCATGATGACATTATCATTGGAAGTTATTTGTTGTGCATTTACCTTGAGCCACATATACAAAGCAATGGAGTGAGTGTATCAAAAAATAAATAAAATGGAGAGAGTATGACATTGGATCGGATTTATGATTTCAAAACAAAGCTTTTTTTGTTTTTTTATCTGATTTTTTTTTATTATTATTATTGGGTGGATAGATATAGATTTTTTAGTTAAGAAAATTTTCATAGAACTTAAAATTTTCATAAAGCTTAAAAAACTTTGATGTGTTAAAAACAAAGTAAGCATTTTCTTTTCATGCTTTAACACATAATTTTATATGTAAAAGACTTTGCAACGTAGGGACAAAGGAGAAACATCTTTTAGAGTGAACTTTGTTCATAATGGTAGATTAGTATGCCAATAGTTATTGGGATTTGCTTTAATTGATAAGAATCGAAACATTTTACTTGTTAGCCTTAGATTTGAATCCTATTATATTAGCCGTCCTTTTTTCTTTTTTATATGCAATATATAAATACTACGATAAATCATCATTGAGGCATGTAGTATGTCTTGACATTGAAATAAAATATCTTCTTATCCTAAACTTAAAAAAAAAAAAAAAAGACTAATACAACAACTAGCTTGCTTGTCTTTGTGTGATAACTTCTATTTTAAAGGGGCCAAAAAAAAAAGAAATTTATGTTAATTTAAATTAATTGAAAATAAAATTAGGAAATTTTTAAACTGGTGATAAGAAAGCAAGATATATCATATCATGAAAATCCCAAGCTACTGTCTTTAATTTGTTACCAATTTTGCCAGTGAAGAGTGTCATGCTAGTTTTTAAACATGATCGTCATGTATTTTATCTATTCAATAAACCAATGGAAATGTAAAAAGTAAGACTTCAGTAAAACTTATTAATTTCACTGGATCACGACTTAAGAAAAATTAAGACTAAGTGGACAAAAGCACCATGTGGTCCAAGTCGATTGGTACATTTCATGTGAAACTATACTTAGTAAAATTAAGACTATCGAACCCTTATTCAGTAGAAATAGAATTAATAAAATTATAGTTAGTGAGATTATACCATGTGGTAACTTTAGTGACACTAGTTACATAGACTTATCTCATTTAGGTTATTATTAAAGGGGTAACTTGAGTGGCACTAGCTACTAATTTAGATATATAGGATTATTGTTAGGTCTTAAGCCCAAGAGGAGAGTCCAACGCAAAAAAACTAGCCTATTAAGTGAGAGAGTCTCTTAGACTTAAGCATCATTCTACACTTCCTTGTGGAACTGATGTGGGACTCGTAACATTGCCCAACCCTTGAGAAGCCGGACGCCTATGAACGGCTCTTACTCTGGACTCTTCTCGGCACTAAGTAGCCCTTTTCTCCTTTGGATGGCTTCACTCTGGACTTTATCAAGCACTAGGTAGCACTTTTCCATGTCGCACCGACTCTCAATGAAAGCATCAATGTTAGGTCTTAAGCCTAAGAGAAGAGCCAAACCCAAAAGCAAACTTAAGTACCATTCCTCACTTCCTTGTAGAATCCATCTGAGACTCGTAACACTTATCTCATTTAGGTTATGATTAAATGGGGAAATCTTAATGCCACTAGGTAGATATTTTATGCTTACCAATTATGCTTAATATGTGGTAAATTCTTAATCTAGTTATTACACTAGGTCAATAAATCCTTAATGTGTTACTTCCTTTCTTAATCTATTAAATTAGTGACAACTTTAAATTGATAATATTTTTTAGAATATACCTTAAATGATATTACGGCACATGGACCACTACCTTAGCAGGATATTATAACATACATATTTGTTTATGATTTTTCTTTTTTTTTGGAGGGGGGGGNTCAGGTATGATATTGTGAGCTTAAGGTGTAAAACTGGCCCATAGCCACATTAGGTAGTAGCACATGGCCTAATGAGTGCTATTATATCGATGAACTAATTAAGAATCATAATAGAATAATACAGCCAACGGGGGTTGATTTAGCTGGTAAAAATCGAATTACTTCACTTGTAAAGTCAAGGTTCAAATCCTACTGTGAGCAGTCCCTCTTTAGTAGGTAATTTGTAAATACCATGGTAGACTCTCGTTGCTACATGTGGCATGCCCTGGCCTTAGAATGTGATAGTCTCCTCTTACCTTAAACTTTTATTTACCAAATAATAGAATAACACATGTGTGTGGCATTTCCAATTTTAACAATTAAGAATTATGGTTCATATCTTTGAAGCTACTAGTAATTTCGTTAAGATTTTGAAGTGCTTTCACTAAGAGAAGGTTCAAATTGAAATATATACCTTTGTTATGCATGGTTCTATTGGATTAGGCAAATCATTTAATTTTTTCAAACAAAGTGTGTGATTGTTAGAAAAATTAAAGTTAGTTTGTAAACTAATATTCAAGTTAGTTTTTGTGAATAATCATGAATAGGGGTGTAAGGCAAAACTGGAAAACCAGCTAAACCGACCCAACCGAACCAAACTGGAGACAAACCGAGTCAAACTAAGAGAGTTGGTTCGGTTTTTCGGTTTGATTTTCTAAAAAATCAAGAGGATCGGTTTGGTTTTCGGTTTCAATGAAAAAACAAATCAAGTTTACACCGAACAGAACCGAGTATAGCAAAACTACGTCGTTTTGATAATATAGGAAAGGGCTTTTGTTCTGAAATCCCTTCTTCGACACTCCCAAATCAGAAATTGAAATTCTCTCTTTCTCCTCCCTTGTCTCTTCTCTCGTTCTCGGACTCTTCCATTCTCAAATCCCGTACTTCCCTTTCTTTCCTTAGCAGAGCACTCTCCTCCATCCTCATTCCTCGGACTTCAACCCATCACCTCGCTGTCGCCGGTGTATCTGTCCGTCTGCACTTCAATTCATCGTGGACTCGTTTTTGGAACTCTGATTACGATTCTCCCCCCAACCTCACAGGGTTTTCTAGGCCTTGGAACTCTGATTCGAAGTCTAACTCTTCAACTCCAATCATCAGAGTAAGAATCCCCTTATTTGTCTGTATTTTGTTAGTCAAAATGCCTGCCTTGATGTGCATATAACTTTCATTATAGTCATTTTTGGGCGAAAATTTCAATCTTTGCCTCATTTTCTGATTTGGGTTGCCGTAGACTGAAAGCTTTTGTATATATTTGATGGCTGTTGTTGGAATAATTGCTTGTGATTTATCTAATTACTTATTGGTCCGGCTTGTATCGTTTGTTGTCTGATTATTATGGTTGTTAATAGGGTATTAAAACTGTTAGGTGTCTATGGTACTTAGGTGAAGTGGTATCCCCTTGATTTCCAATTCCCAGAAAATGCATGTCTAAATGTGTCGATTTTTTTCTTAACGGTTTTGCTAACTTCTTAATATAATCACCAATCTGTAGGTTAATTTGTTAGTGGTTTTGTTTTACTCTCATTTGTGCGGGGGGTGTTTTCTATGTGGTAACATGTGTATATTTGTTCTTAATTTCTTATGGTTTGACAAGTTTTGGGTTTTGCCTTGAAGAAAGTTTTGGGAATAGCTCCCTCACTTATTTTAAATCGCTTTGCACTGTCAACAATAGACTTAGTCTAATTTCACCTTTCAATAGAATTCTTAATATTTCTTCCCAGGCCATAGGAAGATTTCTTACAAAAGAAATAGACCTGAATAGGAATTCTTCCTTCAATTAAATGGACAATGCTTTATGGATTTCTTGGTGTGTGCAGGTAAGGGCTTTACCTTTTCAGAACTCAATGACCTGGAGTTTGTCAAAATGAAAAAGCATTTTGGGCTTTTTTCTAAACTGCTCAATCAGTGACTCAATACTCCTATAAATGGACAATGCTTTATGGATTGCTGATGTATATGTAAACAGTGTGCCATTTCCTTTTTCCATAGAGATGATAAGCTACAGCCTTTGAAATCTGATTTATTCGGAACTTTGGAAGTTTTCTAGTTGATCTGTCCTTAACAGAAGTTGTTAAGAATTTCTGCTATTGTATGGTATTTAAATCCATAGTGTGTATGTACTGAAATGAAGTTTTCTAGTTGAAATCTGATTTAATTAGTGATTTGCTGATTTGATAATTAGTTTGTATTTTTTTTTTGGTTGATTTGCTTATATGTGCAAGTTTTATAGCTAAACCGATCGAACCGAACCGAATTAGACCGGTTTGGTTTAGTTTTATTCTAAAAAATTTAAAAAACCGAACCAGTTTCTTTTGGCCAGTTTAGTCTTAGTTTGGGGGGAAAACCGGATTGATTACACCCCTAGTCATGAAGAGTTATACCTCTTTAAAGGAATGGATCACACAACAAAACTCACTTGAGCTCAAATCCGCCTTCCGAGTTACCTTTTCTTCTTTTGGGTACTTGAACCTAGATAGATAAGCCCATGTACATATAGTTGGACTGCTACTTTTATGAACTCATTGATCCCTTATCCTAATTGGTTCTATTTTTTTTTTTTATGTGCTCTATTTGAAGAGTTTTTTGGTGTAACTTACAAATATATTATTAGGTTTTATATATATTTGAACTTGTTAATTTTATGTTTAAAACTTGAGTCGAAGCTAAAAATACTTACAAAAATGTTCTTGAATAATAAATGCAAGATTAGAACAGTAGAGCATTACAATAAAAATCACAACATAAATTAGTGTTGAGAAGTTTAGTAATTTACAAGAGATCAAGAGTTTGAGCTTTTGTGCTGTGATGTAACCAAAAACAAAAAAAAAATCATAAACCAAATTGATTAGCCTAAAATTTGGTTTATCCAGTTTATTTTTTTGGTTGAATCCAATTGTGCAGAACCTAGCTAATTGAGACTGATACTACGCAACAAAACAGTCTCCAATATAAGACCAGGTCCAAGCCCTAATAAGACACCCCACTCTAACCCTTCACCAGTTGTGGTCTTCCCTTCACTCATAGAATTTCTCCTCATCTCATCCAAAACAAAAATCACAGAACTGCTCCACATGTTTCCGTACTCATTTTTGGTGATTATAGACGATTGATTTGGTGACCAATGTGATTATTTTTAAATTAAAGTAATACAAAAAATAAATCAAGAACTAAAGTAACATTTAAAAAATAATTTATGGACAAAAAATATAGTCTACTCTAAAAGTTATTACATAATTATAGGTTATCTCCTTCATTACAATCTTTCTGCTACCAGGAGGTAAAACTGCCCTATCACTCCAGTGTGTAGTTTGCTATTGCTGTAATTAGATAGCAGAGTCAAAGTTTCTCCATCAATTATCTTAACAGAACCTGGTCGAGGATAACAAGTTGTCATTCCTACGATGTAGCCTTTCTCATTTCCTGCTTTCTTCCCCTTTCCATATTTTGGTAATGAGGAACAGATAACCCTCCCATCCTGAAAGCATCACAAAGATTTTCCATTTTAAGATGATATAGATTTGAGTAAACAGGCTGCGCTCCAAATTTGCTCTCTTAAAATGATATTGATTAATTAAAATAAAGGAAGAATAGAAAGCCAAACTAAGGATAAGCTCTGAGGAATCATAAACACTTCATCTGAAATTTTCCCCTAATCAAATACTTAGGAGAGTTTTACGGGAAATATGAAAATGAGCTCCACATGTGGGACTTATAGGTGGGTCCACTTTTTATGTCTGACTCTAAGTGCACCTAAGAATTCTTGTTCATGATCATTTTTAAAGATTACTACTCTTTGGGTGAGGACCATTTTTTATTTAGAGGGACACAATCACTACCCTTTATGAAGATAAATTCTTGTAAATATTAAAAATCACCTGTCCATAGAGAGTTGAACCCAATCCCCCAGCATACTGATGAGCAACACCATAGATCACATAACCACCAGTTTTCATTGGGAAACTTGTCTTTTTGACATCAAGGCATCCACTGCCATGCTTTTGGGTTGTGTTGCAAGACTCAACATCATACTCAGCCTGTAAAATAAGAAATCTATGTTACTTTTGCGATATTTTCGAAAATCAATTTGTAATGCACAAGAGGTTATTGGCCTAGTTACTTGTTGACTCTTAAGCCCTAATTACTAGAAGTAGGCCCTTGTTTCCTTATATAACATGTTGAACTCTCTAATATGTCTAATGGGAAACTTAAGAGAGTTGGGTATTATTGAATTCAAATTCAAACGATATCTTAAAGTTTGAAAATTTACTTACCCGGCAGTTATGGCTCACATTTAATCCTTTTGGACCATTTGATATTTTCACAGTATCAGTCACATCAGGTACATAAATCTTAACAGGAACTACAGAATGGTCCCAGTCAACCCACTTCACCGTGTATCTAAGGTAGAGGGTTCTGTTTGAACCCTTATAGCCTTCCTGCAATCTGCACTGGGTATTATCATAGCAGCATGAAAAACCTCCTTTATAACCTGGCCTCAATGGTTGGCCACTTGCATCCTTTGTTACATTAAAAAGATCACACCTGCATTCTGTGCACCCCATCCTATCTTCTACACCACGTGTATCAATGGCGTGGAGATTGATAAACCATTTCTCCTCATACCCTGCTGGAATTTCGGCAGGATTGCCAATCTCTATCCCAAACGGATCTGGAATATGTGTAGCTGTGCGTCGAGTTTCGGATCCAATCCCAAAATACTGTGCAAGAACATTTCCCTGGCAAACACCAGCAGTTCTTACAATAACAATATCCTCCTCTGTGGAATTTTTGCGCTGATGATATTTCACAACAACCCAATGGTGAAGATAAGTTTCGAGGAGGGTAATAGAGTTCCCTTCTTCATCAACTACTTCACCATTGAAACTTTTTAGTGCAATATGACCTCTGGGAAACTTTACATCATAGTAATATTTGTTTGAACTTATTCCTGGTGCCAGTTCAACTTTGGGGGATAAAAAAACAGCTGATTTTATTTTACTTTTGGTTTTTGCAAAAGCATGAGAGTATGATGTGCTCAGTGCCAGTAGTAGTATTATTGATGAAATTACCCAATTTTGAGAAAGATCCCTCATTTTGACCTGTCAGAATAATTTTAATGGGATATTCATAATTTCATCAATTGAAAGAAATTAAAAAGATGCAGGATGTAAAGAGTAAACAGTGCATAATTTCCATAAAATTTAATAGCAATACAAGAGAAATTTGTTAANGTATCTTGATTTGTTCATGTGTACAAATGGAAGATGTTCTATGGAAACGCATTCCAATAATTAGGAGCCACATGCTGAACTCAAGTCATCAATCATACTAAAGAGGATGCCATTCATTAGTTCCTTTATTACTTGAAGCAATTGAACCAATTAAACCCAATCAAGTAATCACAACGGAACTAAAATCTCAAGATACATGCAACAATACTATAAGCAATCAAAATATCAAATTAACAAGCCACATGAACAGTTTAGGAAATGATCTCCCTATTGTCACTAAGCCTTTGAATAACAGACATTTAAATCCAACAATAAAAAAACTATAAGCAAAGCTCAACATATATAAATAGACCCAGAAATCACCCTTAGCAAATTAACATAAATCCCAATGAAAACAGTCTCCAAGAAAGATCAATGAACCATAGTCAGCCACATCTCAAAACGCCAACACAGTACTCAAATGCCTTCATACCATATTGCTGAACATTCAACTCCATGGCTTAAATGAATTACCCAAGCAGTACCATTGCTGAATCAAAACATTAACAAGAATTCAGCATGCCAAATTAAATAGATAAATTCACGATATCCACAGCATATTCCGGTCAGACCCATTTATAGAGTACACATCAATTCAATATGGCTTTTCGAAGGTTGTAGAAATCAAGGATGTATAAACTAAACATCAGAACTATACCACTTCAAGTCAAGAATCCGACACCAAAATTATATGATTTTAAGAAGTTGTAGCAACCAAATATTTAAAGCAATATTTATCATCCCAAAGGCAGATTAGAAACGAAATTTCTCAAGTATAACAGTTTCAAGCCCAAACTTTCAAAATAGACTGAGCATCTTAGTTTTGGAGTATTCAAATGCTATAAACACCCATTACCT
Organism: Cercis canadensis; assembly: GCA_003255065.1. Taxonomy (NCBI): domain Eukaryota; kingdom Viridiplantae; phylum Streptophyta; class Magnoliopsida; order Fabales; family Fabaceae; genus Cercis; species Cercis canadensis. The sequence continues at coordinate 118,250 of QAOA01001566.1, forward strand.
GTAGAGGCACTCATTGGTGAGCTTCATGATAAGTCGGTTTTATACCGCTTATCCTGTATTTATTTATCTTGTTAATTGTTTGTTTTAGGGTTTTTTATGTTTGATTCTTATGAATTAATGTTTTTTTTATAAGTTCTTACTTTAGAAGTCTTTGGAAGTCATTTTGGTGTTTTTCGATATCAAAAAGAGTAAATTTGGGATGGAGGCAGTAGCTTGGGCGTTGCAGCCCTAAATTTGGGCACTGCAACCTCAGTAATTCAGCAAAAGTCAAGATCAGGCAACAATTTGGGGCCGCAGCTCCCGTCCTCAAATAAAATGCACTATTTAGACAAAAACTCCAAGGTCGCAGCGCCCAATTCGAAGGCCGCAACCCCTGACGGTCAACTTAGGATTTGACTTTTAAATTTTCTATTTTCATTAGGATTCTTATTTTATTTTAATTCCTTTTTCTTTTAAACTTCCTAAGACCTATAAATAGGACTTTTAAAGACAAAATTAGGGTTTTACACGTTTTTACACAAGAGGCAAAAATATAAGAGAGATCAAGCTTGAAGATCAGTGTTTTCATCATTGAATCGTCATCTACAAGAGTTTATTTCTTCATCTTTCTTGTGAATTATGTTTAATTTGTGTGTGAAGATGTTTTCTCTATTTGTTATAAACTAATTCCACCTTCTAGGATAGAGATGTAGCCTAGCTTAAGACAAATTGTAAATTCTACTTAATCAAAAGACTTTCTTATTAATTGTCTTCTTCATCTCCATACTTATTGCTTCTTTTTGACTAACCATCATATTAGATGAATTGATAATTGCAATGATACCGGGAGATTAGTTGCAATTGAAGATCATAGGGATTAAGAACATAAATTCCGTAGGGGATAGAGATATACCTTTATGGTTTCTGTAGCCATTAAAGATAACTATAGAATTAATTGAATTTCCAAATTATTTGCAATTTACATAGGAATATAGTAGTCGCATAATTTAGGAATACGTTTATTTGATCTTGGGAAAGACTAATGGATAATTTAAGGTTCTTGGCTAGTAATTAAGAAAATTGTCTTTAGTTAATGAAATAGAAGTAACAATTTGAACTAGCTACAATGAAATTGAAATCCTAGATATTCTCTCCCCATATTTCTACTCTTTTTATAGTGATTGTTATTCATTTACTATTTTGCATTTGATTATTGCTATAATTCCACTTATCAATAGTCAAGATAAAATTAGAATACGCCCAATTTCGATACTTAATAGCCACAACCTCTATGGAATGATATTTTAACTCACATTTCTATTACTTGATTGTGATATGTACACTTGCGTACAATTTTTTATGTGACAATTCAAGTCCTTCCCGTTGCTTAAGACAGGGGATGGAGTAAGCTTGCTTCACGAGTTCAAAGGTATTGTGCTCCAGCCATGAATGATGATGGAGAATGATGCATTTACCACAAGCTTTTGTTTCTAAACAGGTGAGAGACAGAAAATATTGAATCTAAAGCGGGATTTCACTAGAGAATTTTATGGGAATTGGAACACAGTGAGCCTCTCTCTCTCTCTCTCTCTCTCTCTCTCTCTCTCTCTCTATTTCTCTGCTCTAGCTTTGTTTTTTTTTTCTTCTTGCTTCCCTTGCGGGCACACATACACTTTCTCCCTTGCCAAATGTGGCGCACCCTTGTTTGCTTCCAAAAATGCCCTTTGGGCGATTTGACTCATTTGCCCTTCTTTTTTCTTTTTCCTTTTTTTTTAGAAATTAATAAAAGGATAAATAAATAAGGAAAAAGTCCAAAAAAGCCCCCTGAACTATACACTTTGTGCGGTTTAGTCCTCATCGTTCAAAAACGTAGGAAAGACCTCATTCAACAACGAAATGGTGCGGTTAAGCCCCAAGACCCAAACGGGCGTCCAAAAATAGACGGTGAGTGGCATGTGCGTGGCACGTGAAGTGTTTAAATGCCTAATCCTGGTTAAAACTCAGATTAAATGCACACGTGAGATGCACGTGGTCACTTAAACACCCAAACTCTTCTCTCTCCCCGAATTTGCTTCTGATTTGGGGATTTTTGGTGAAATCCCTAGAATCTGAAATAGACATTCTTCAATTGAACTGGATTGGAGATAGAAATTGGGTGGGTTTCCGATTGCGCTTACCAGCAAATTGCGTTGAATTTGAGGTGAAACTGTGAGCTTAATCTTTCTGCGCTAGTTCTTTCTTTGTTGAGGTTGCGGACGGAAAGTTTCAATACGAGGTAATCGAAAAGAAAAATTAACTTTGTAAATTCGTTGTGGTTTTGTTTTTGTTTCTTAATGCAAATGCAAACTGTTTGATTAAAATGTAGTTGTTCCTTTGGTAATGTGGTTGGGATTTTTTTGTTTGATTTGCTGTAAGAGTGAAAGATTGATAGAGAGCATAGAAATAAATTTTGTGTTATTTTGCACGTGAATGTTGCTTATGTACATTGAGGATCATGGTTTAGGTTTTGGGGGTTTTTTGTCTTTGTTTTGTCATGTGGTGATCCTGAAGCTACTATGCTGTTATGTGGTTGTGTTATTTTGCATATAGGCATTTTGCATGTGAATATTGCTGATGTGCATTGACGAAATGGTTTTGATTTTGGGCGTTTTTGTCTTTGTTTTGTCATGTGGTCCTGAAGATATTGTGATGTGATGTGGTCTTAACATGTTTTCGTTTTTATTACAACATGAATTTTATTGGGTTTGAGTTGTATTATGGAGGGGCACTTAGGTATTTTCCCTCCATGAGATATGAAGGTGGGGTGAAGGAAACAATAGATGATTTTGATATTGATTATTTGTCTATAACTCATTTGAGTAAACATATCATTGAAGAAGGGTATGGAAATGTTGAGTTTGTGTGGTATAAGTACGAGGATGAGTGTTTTGAGGATGGGATTAAACCCTTTCTGAATGACAAGGATGTGAGGTCCATTTTGAATAGTATAGGGTAACAGAACTAATAAGGTGTTACAATTTTTTGTTGAGCACCATGTGGACACACATGAAGTCAGTGAAGAGCCATTAAGACTGATAGGTGAACCTCATGTGGACATAGCCGATGAGAGGGGTGGTGAAAGGGCTGAGCCACTGGGGATTGAACATGGTCATGACATGGGTGGAGAGAATGCTGAAATGCCAATGGCAGAAGACTTAGGTGAGGGTCAGGGTGAGGGTGAGGGTGAGGGTGAGGGTGAGGAAGTCAATTTAGATGGCTGCGATTTCGATTAAAGTGACCTGGAAAATGTAGATTTATTTTGTGATAATCAGGAAGGTGAGAATGAAGAAGATTTCAGGGGGTTGTGTGATGACACACACCATACTGGGCCTTGTAATGAAGTTGGCCCAAGTGCTGAGGCTGAGACAGAGGCAGAGGCAGAGGCAAATGCAGATGTGGAGGGCCAAGGTCCAAGTGCTGAGGCAGAGGCAGAGGCAGAGGCAGAGACAAATGCAGATGTGGAGGGCCAAGGTCCAAGTGCTAAGGAGGTGAGAGGAGTGCCAAGGCCCACAGTTGTGCTGGATCATGATCATGATGATGAGGCCCAGAGTGACTATGGTGAATCTGATTCTGATTATTTGTGTAGCCCAGAGGAGGAAGACAATGATGAACCCAAGAAAAAAAGATATCCAGAGTTCAACCACCACATGAACATGAAGAAAAAAATAAGCCTCCAAGTTGGTATGAAATTTGCCAACTTTAGGGTTTTTAGGGCTACCTTGAAACAGTATTGCATCAAGAATGTCATTGACTTCATATATATGAAAAATGAGGCAGCAAGAATAACTGTTGAGTGCAAGAGGAAGTGTGGCTGGAGGATGCATGCCTCAAAGAACCAAGAAGGCGGCACTTTTCAAATCAAGTCATGGGAAAATCAAGAACATACTAACTGTGCTTGGGAAAACAACAACATGAAGGCAAATTCTGCTTGGCTGGCTAGCAAATACGAGGATCATATTCGAGACAACAAGGCAAATTGGCATAATGATGCCTTCATAAATCAAGTGGCATGAGATCACTCTACCTTTGTGTTAAGGTGGCAAGTGTACAGAGCCAATAAATCTGCAAAGGAGAAAATAGATGGCACACACAGAGAGCAATATGCTCTATTATGGAGTTACTGTGCAGCAGTCTTGCTTTACAACCCAGGTTCTACAATGAAGGTCAAGGTGGAAAGTAGGCATTTTCAGAGATTGTATGTGTGTTTGGATGCTGTCAAGCGGGGGTTTAAGTTCTGCAGGCCTCTCATACACCTAGATGGTTGCTTCCTTAAAGCAGGGATGGGTGGCATGTTACTGTCTGCTGTGGGAAAAGATGCAAATGACAACATGTTTCCCATTGCATATGCAGCATGTGAGGCAGAAGTCAAGGAGACGTGGGAGTGGTTCTTAGAGCTCTTGATAGCCGATATTGAACCTTGCAATGAACATGGTTGGATCTTCGTGTCTGACCAACAGAAGGTAATACTAGCTCCATATATACTTTGCTTTACTAGATATGACATTTAAATTTGTTTTGAGTTTGCTTTATAACTGTATATATGTTTAACTGTTTAACAATATAGGGCTTGAAAGAGGTTTTGGCTGAGATGGGGATTGAGCACCGATTTTGTGTTAGGCATTTATATGCCAATTTTAAGGTGAATTATAAAGGACAAGCATTGAAAACCTGTCTTTGGAATGCTGCAAGGGCAACAAGATTGGCTGACTTCAAGTTCCATATGACAGAGCTTCGCCAACTCAATGACCAAGCTGCTAATTTCCTAGCAAATAAACACCCAAGAACATGGTCAAGGCATGCCTTCAGTTCAAGAGCAAGATCCGCATCATTGCAAAACAATCTGTCAGAGACTTTTAATTCTTATGTGTTGCTTGCAAGGGACAAGCCAATCATAACAATGATGGAGACCATTAGAAGGATGTTGATGAAGAGATTTCCAACAAAACAAGCAGGGATGCTGAGCTTTAATGGAGCAATATGTCCAAGAATAGCAGCACAGCTGAAAAGATCGAAATCAGAGGCCCTTAATTGTATATGCCATATGAATGGAGCTGGGAAATTTGAAGTTGACAGTTGGCTAGGTCAGAGGAGAGTCGTGGATTTGGTGGCCAGAACATGTTCCTGTAGGCTTTGGGACATAACAGGGGTGCCATGTGCACATGCTGTCAAGTGTATTTATGCCCAAAGAGAACAACCAGAGGTCTATGTTAATGAGTGCTTCACAAAAGAGACGTTCCTGAAAACATATGGGGTTATGATTAACCCTTTACCTGGTGAAGATGGATGGCCAACCACTGAATACGAACCTGTGTTACCTCCACTGGGCAGAACTCTTACAGGCAGACCTCGGAAGAATAGGAAAAGAGCAGCAGATGAACCCCAAAATTCTAACAAGATTAGTAGGGTTGGACTAAGGATGAAATGTGGCAACTGTGGCCAGTTTGACCATAACACTCGCACCTGCAAGGGACCTGTTAACCCTAACAGAAGGGTATATAAGAAGAAGTCTGGTGCTAGTAATCCTGTGAATAACCACTTGCTGAACAATAATAGCAAAACTTTTGTCTTAGATTGTTAACTAATATTTAATTTCATATTTTGAATCTAGGTTGGAAGAAGAAGGAAGGATGCGGCCCACAATGCCCAAAGTGAATCAAGTGTTGCCAATGCCTCATGTGAAGGAGAAGCACAAAGTCAAGCAAGTGCTGCTATGACACACCAACATGATGCACAAGGTTCAAGAAGGCAGAGAACATCGATTGGTGAAAGAGCCTTTATGACACAACCATCCACTAAACAAGCATCTATGAGAGCTGAAACTTACATGGGAGAATCCAGCACCAAGGGTAAAAGGAGAGCAGGACAAACACAGTAGCAAATGTGGAACATGTGTGGGCCAGTTGCTGTCTTCCATTATTTTTTGCTTTTATAGATAATGCCAACCACACGATTGTGTCTTTTGAGGTGTTTAGTTGGTCCATTTGTAAGCCACTTATATTTTAATGTTCAGGTCCTATAAGTTAACATTATGAGCCACTTGTAATTGAAGTGTTGTGAGCACTTTGTGAGCCATTGTAATTGAAGTTAACATTATGTCCATTTTCATATTAATCAATACTGTGTCCATGTTCACATTATGTCCATGTTCAGGTCCCATATGGATTATGGTTTTACTGCACAGGTTATGGTATTCTAGTTTGATTCTGGTTTGGTCCCAGAATTGTTGAACTATGTTTGAAATTATGCATCATGGGAAAATCTGTTTTGCCTTTCAATTCTAACATGCTTTATGGATTTTGGTTTTACTGCACAGAACATGGTATTCTGGTTTGATTCTGGTTTGGTCCCAGAATTGTTGAACATGTTATGGTATTCTCGTCTATAGAACCCTTCTGGTGCAAATGTTTTAAATATGGTTTAAAATTCAATCCTGTGAAATTCTAGTGTGCATGTTGGGTTATGGTTTAAATATGTTTCCATTTTGGACTTCTGGATAGTTATTGAACTATGGTTTCATTTTGGAATTCTGGACAGTTATTGAAAACATGGTCACATAGTGGAATTCTGGACAGTTATTGAGATCTGGTTTCTATCTTTGAAAATTTGGGATATTATTGAACTTTAGTATTATTTTAATGTTCAATTCTAGTTTTAATGTAGAAAACATGGTCACCCTTCTCTCTAGTCATGCTGCCCATTTTTAAATTCAATATGTTATGTCTCTGTTCACAATACTGGCAACATCAGTGACCCTTATGCCTGACTAGCTATGTCAGCTGCTCCTGTCTTAGGAAATGAAGGTCATTTTGTTACAATGACCTATTATCTGCAAAGCAGTATAATTCATGATATCAGAGACCAGGCATTGATCAATTCACTTTCACACCAGCAAATAAATAACATATTTCGTGGCCAATAAATAAATAACATATTACACCAGCAAATAATGTCATTACATAATAACATTTCAAATAAAACTCATATTACAACAACAAATGTGAAAATGAAACACACCAACTATGCTACATCAACCTTATTATTACTAATCCAAAGCCTATTATCCATGTCATTACAAGCATCACGCGCAACTTCTTTACTTTGTGTTTTTGCAGTTTCACCTCCTCTGTAAGTTCGTTGTTCTTCTTCACCAAATAATTGACCACCTTTTCCTCTCTCTTATTGACAGGCGGATCATACCAGCAGAAGTAATTACAAGCATTACTTGACCCATATCTACTACACCCAAAAAATCTCCTGCCTGGGTTCTTTTCAGTCCAAGAACTTCGCATGCGGCATGGAAGACCACAGTGGCACCTCTGGACATCTTCACCATAAATTCCAGAAGTCTCTCCAACACTGTCAGAAGACATTAATCACTTCTACCCACACTTCAAAATGGTTATCTTATTTAAAACCCACAATGTTCGGGAACCCACTCAATTTCTATCTCCAATCCAGTTCAATCGAAGAATGTCTATTTCAGATTCTAGGGATTTCACCAAAAATCCCCAAATCAGAAGCAAATTCGGGGAGAGAGAAGAGTTTGAGTGTTTAAGTGACCACGTGCATCTCACGCGTGCATTTAATCTGAGTTTTAACTGGGATTAGGCATTTAAACACTTCACGTGTCACGCACATGCCACTCACCATCTATTTTTGGACGCCCGTTTGGGTCTTGGGGGTTAACCGCACCGTTTCGTAGTTGAAGGAGGTCTTTCCTACGTTTTTGAACGATGAGGACTAAACCGCACAAAGTATATAGTTCAGAGGACTTTTTTGGACTTTTTCCAATAAATAAAACAAAAATAATCATAAAATAAAAATAAAAGGTAATACAAATTATATAAAAGACCCAGAAAATATGGTGTCTAGCATCCAAAATTGAACCCTAACGAAAAATTAGAATTTTATAAGGACTTAGCAGAACAAAAAACAAAGTACAGGGGCGAAATTGAAAACACATGCAAATTTCAGGGCCCCAAACTGTATCTTAGCCAAAAAAAATATTAAAATGGTGCTTGAACTTACTCAGGGTAGACAATGGAGTTGAAGGACCCAGTGTAGAGGTCATCAATTTAAGCTTTCAGAATGAGGTCCCGGCAGGACATGTCCTCCAGTAAGCTGCCAAATTCATTTTCAGGTCTTCAATGAGATTAAATGAACCTAATTTATTTGCAGAGGATCAAAGATACAAACATTATGCAGTTGATGAAAAGAGAAGTTGTAAAGGGGTGGTTACCACCATCTTCCAAGAAGAAAACATCAAAGTCATAGATTTTGCTCCCTTATCTTCATTATAACGGCTAGAAAAATACNATTTATTTGCAGAGGATCAAAGATACAAACATTATGCAGTTGATGAAAAGAGAAGTTGTAAAGGGGTGGTTACCACCATCTTCCAAGAAGAAAACATCAAAGTCATAGATTTTGCTCCCTTATCTTCATTATAACGGCTAGAAAAATACGTTTTTTTTTTTTTTTTTGGTTTTTGATAGAATCTAGAAAAAAAATACGTATAAAATTTACATGTAAGAATCATCCTATCCATAACAAGAAATAATTCATCCAGTTACATAAATACAATGTAAAACCACTCATGCAACTGCCAGAAACATGCTTTGGGATTGTATTCTGTGTTGCAAACTTCAATGCAACTTTCCTGAAATCCGAGTTATAATTCAAGCCAAATTGGTTACATGTTTTTGGAATCAGAACTACCAACATCAATTGGCAATTTAGCACTTTCATTCAAGATTCTGGAACCATTCTTATTCATAATAATAATAATAGATGATAGAATTACAAAATTGTGAAACATAAACTGACGCAGGATGGATTAGCATCAAAGAATCCTAAGATTAAAAATCAAATCATATCAGTATTTTGGTTCAATTTTGATTAGGCTGGAAGCATTCTTATTCATAATAATAATAGATGATAGAATTACAAAATTGTGAAACATAAACTGACGCAGGATGGATTAGCATCAAAGAATCCTAAGTTTAAAAATCAAATCATATCAGTATTTTGGTTAAATTTTGATTAGGCCGATTGTAATTTTCCGTTTATGGGTATTTTAGTAATTTCACACTATTTTTAGTTATTTTCGGTAGCACCAGGCCTTAGTTGTCTTCGGGCTTGGGCTTATGATACTAAGTTGTTATTTGGTCTTATTTTAATGTCTAGGTTTTCCTTGAGGGACTAGGAAGGCTTAATCCTTAAAAGAATAGGAAACTATTCGTAATTCTTGTAGGACAAGCTATAGGAGGTTTTTTTATTGGGAATTGAGTTTTATGAGAAAAGTATCTGCTGCCTTCCTGATTGTGATATGCAATCAAACCCTATGTGTGACTCCTAGTTTTTCTTTCTTCTTTTTCTAATTTCCAGTAACCTTCAAATCTGCTCTGCACCCAGAACCTTAATTTCACCAGCCCCTGTTCATGATCATAAACAGTCACCTAATTGACTTAACAACTCCTCCTTTTGCTGTCAAAGTATCCATTCCTTCATACAAAAGCCCTAAGCTACCAATATTTTCTGCAGCCCCTGTTCATGGTCATAAACAGCCACCTAATTGACTTAACAACTCATCCTTTTACTGTCTAAGTATCCATTCCTTTATATAAAAACCCTAAGCTACCAATATTCCCCCACCTTTCTACCCTTCAAACAGCTCTTAAAACCCTAATTTCAACCTAAACCCCCTTCTGTCCTACATCTTAAACAAATTTAAAGGAAACTGTGCACTTCTGTCCTATCAAATTCTTCAAGCCTGTTTTATGCAGCTTTGCATGAATGCCTGTGACACTAATATTTGCATGACAAAAATTGAAATAAAGGGACATAATAAGAACTTCTAGGCAATCAGCTTCAAAGGAAAAACAACCAGCAAAACTAATGATTATTATGGGATAAAGCAACCAATCTGCACAATTTGTTACATTTTAGTTTGACAATATGACCAACAAAAAACACTTGCAACAGATCAGAGAAAGCAAGATAGTCATCCTGTAGCTTAAGGACACCAAGGTCCTTGCGACTATATTCCAGTTTACATGTACATGTCAGCGTGATTAACATATATCATTATGGCATGCTGTTTCATCATTCAAGCAGAAAGAAAAAGGGGCAGAAGCATGGGTCTCTATCTGGCTAAAAGATGTTTCCTGGAGAGTAGGTAAACAGGTAACTAACTCTGCTAATTGGAAACTATACAAAAATTTTCACACTAAGTAAATCTCTGAAATTCTGAACCAGCCGAAAACAATATGCAATTACTTCTCTACATTTTCCTCAAAATTCTGGTCATGGGTGGAGGGTGGTCAAGATCAATATTGCAATTAAAAATGTGCATACAAGGGCACAACAAAAAGAACGATAACATGATTAATAAAAAGGTAAGTAAATATTAATTATTGTTAAGGAACTACAATATCAGAAATAAAAAAAAAAAACGCTATGGATTAAATCAACTGATAGGCATGATCATGAATGGAATAGATTCCCAAGCAAACAAAGGAGGCTTTATGGTTTCCACCATATACATTTTGTCAAGTAAATTATTTCGCAGATACTTGAACAATGTCGTAAGAAATTTTATGCAGGATTAACATCCCTTGTGTTTATTTCTTCTTTCAGTACAATTTCTGGTTATTCATGTTATGCTGACAAGGCTCAGAGTTTCATATAACACACCATTTTCTTCAGAGAAGTAGAATCTCTAAAGCAAAATCACATGATACAAAATAGTGGAAAATTGCACAAATAAAATAACCCAAAAAAAAAAAAAAGTCTAAGAACGTGTTATCATACCCATGACAATTCCTGGGTCACAAAACTGAAATTACTCCAGAAAAATGAGAGCTCTCCCACACTTCAATTCCTTCAACATCTTCCCTACTAACAAACAACCTGTCCCCACCACCTTCAATTTTCTCAATAATCCCTCTTTCTGAATCCTCCTTCTTATCCACAAAATTTCTTCTATACAAATCCACAGACTCCACACTTTCCCTCTCAACTCCACTTTTTACCTCTTCCTTTCTGGACCAAACCTCTAAATTCCCTTCTCTGCCAACAAACACTTGCCTCCTGTAACAATGAATAACACTGCTTCCCCCTCCACTTGTGCTTACCAAGCTGGGGTTCTTATCTTGCAAGTAAACCCACGGATCATCCCCCAATTGCCTCATATCCGCCATTGCCAAATCTCCGGATTTGGAACAGAGCTTGAACAGGGCCAACCCTTCTACTTCCACATCCACGCCAGAAAATGAGTCCCCAAACCTGCTACTTCGACCTGCACCTGGCTCATTCGTCTCCCACACCACCTCACCAGACCTCGGGTCCCATATTCTGATATACCCTGTATACCCAAAAGCCCCACTCGTGACCGCACTTCCCACTATGACGCCGGTCTCCGGTACCCACGTCAGCTTTCCGGGCACCAAGTGCTTTGCTTGATTACCAGATTGCCGGCCAAGCTGCGTCACAATTTGAAGCTTTGACTTATCCACCTCAAGGATGCAATTTTCTCTATGTGAACAATAAAACGAGGCAAAAACTGAATTCGTCGACCCAGTTATTGCATTGACTTGGGCCTTGAAGATCCGAGGATCCGATGGGTCAGTCCAGTGAACTGAGCCCACGTGACGGTTTCCGGAGAAATCATAAAAATGCAAACCAGCGTCGGATTCAGACCCTACGGCGGCTATTTCCGGCCAAACTCGGCTAATAGAATTGATATTATCAAGGTGAGTCCGTATGGTTCCGGCGTGGATGAGATTCGTGTCATAGCTTGAAATCTGCCCACCATGAGCGATCCAAACGGAGCCGTCGTCGGCTGCGGCTGTGAACGTCGACGGCAAACCTTCCGAAGCCGGTCGAATCGTGGTCACGATGGAGGCGTCGATTCCGATAAACGGCGGCGGCGACATGGCCGACTTGAGCTGGGCATCGATGCCGTAGTAAAGGGCTTCTTCGGCGAGTTCTTGCTTGGAAAAACGGCGAGCAGTGGAGGGAAGACGATTGGTGCGAAGGAGAGAGAGGAGTACAGAGAAGATCTCTGGGTCCCGGTCTATGAAAACCGGTTCAGGGTCAGTGGTGCCCCGGTTCGAGAGTGCGGCTAGAAGCGAATCAGGTCCACCGGATTGGATGGTGGAGACCGTCGTCTCGAATACTTTCCCACCGACGTTGAGCTTGATGCGGTCGCTTAGGTGGGACCCAGTAGTATCCTGGGAAGTTCCTTCCTCCCAATGGAATACCATGAAGCTGAAGCTGAAGCTGATGAAGAATAATGCGAATTTGGAAACAGTAGGTCGTGAGCTAATGGCGAACCGGGGAATGTTGCAAAATGCAATTATTTTGTTTACTTTCTTCAATTGGAAACTATTTCAAGTACTAAAAATTAAATAAAATTGTATTACCAAAAAAATTGAGGTTTAATTGTAATTTTAGTTTTTTATTTTAATAAAATAAATGATTTAGTTTTTTTTAAATGAATGATTTTTTTGACAAAAGTTACAATTTTAATTTTTTTTGTCTCTAAAAAATTAAAAAATAAATAAAAATGTTAATGTGTCAATAAAAAATATTATTTTAATTTAATTCAATTCAATATACCAAAACTAACCTCAAGACAAAAAAAAAAAAACTCTCATTTTCCATATTCACATGTCTAAATCAATACTTAAAGGCCTTAAAATTAAAATTCTACTATTCAAAGTCAAATAATGGTAAATGACTCTAGATGGCTAGTTTGATAAGAACTATGGAAAAAATACCAAAACATAGACTTTGATTTTTATATTTTGATAGTTTTTATCAAACTCCATCTAAAGTTATTTATTATTAGATTAAGTTAAAATTTTGTAGAGAGATTTCAAAAACGTAGATTTTGACTTTGAATAGTGAGATTTTGATTTTTGGGCCTTCAAGCATTGATTTGGACCTATGAATTGAAAAAATGAGATTTTTTTTATAAGGTTAATTTTAATATTTTGAGTTGAATCATATTAAAATTATAATTTCTTCTTGTCACATCAATATTTTTATTTATTTTTTAACGTTTGAGAAACAGAAAAACCAAATTTATAATTTTTCTTAAAATAAAATGTTAAATCATTCATTTTTAAAAGAGAATGACTAAATATTTTATTTTATTAAAATAAGAGAATTAAAATTTCAATTAAGTCAAAAATTAAATAAAATTATATCAGTTTTATAATACTCGGAGTACGGTGTCGGGTATCAATACCGTTACTGACAAACCAATAGAAACAGGCAACTTTATTAGACATTTGGAATAAAACCTTCAGCTGAAGGTTTTAGGAAATTGCAGAACCACCAATTGAATAGTTAAAATTAAGAAATAACCCCTCAGCTAGAAACAAAAGTTGAAAGCAAGTTTCAAATGTGCATAAGCAACGAAACACCAAAAAGAAAAGAAAGCCCTCAGGGTAGGACAGCGAGCTATTTCGAGTGGTGTGCATCGTATCTGTTGATCAATTTTTAGATTGGAACTCGGGGAGTCAAGAATTCGTAGTCGTTGTCGCAATGGATCTCGTAGAGGACGACATTGCGGTCATCGGCGACGCGGCATCGCAACTAGATTCGCCCAATCAAGAGGGGCAGAACTTGGGGAATATTAGCAACGAAGAGGAGCATTTGCATGGTCAAACAACCATTTCAGGTGAGAGGAACATGTCTTCAGATGAAAATGGAATTGAAGCAAGCATCATTGACGTAGTAGCGGAGAAGATCCTAGCCATGGAGTTTGAAAGTGAGCCGAAAGCGCTGGATTTCTATAAAAGATATGCGAAAGCAAAAGGGTTTGGTGTCAGATTGGATGACAAGGTTTTTAATAAGAATGGGGTGCTGCTGTGGCGAAAATATGTGCGTAATTCTGAAGGTCTTCGTTCAAAGAAATACACCGACAAAGAAGAGCGTAAAAGGGAACACAGGGCAATCACTCGGTTCGATTGCAAGGCATGTTTAGTTGTCCGACTTAATCAACAGACAGGAAAGTGGTTTGTTAAGAAGATTGAGGTAGAACACAGTCATGATTTGTTAGGACCTCAGCACACACAGCTTCTCAGTTGTCACAGGGAGATCAGTGAAGCTGATAAAGCTCAAATAAGCAGCCTGGTGGTAGGGGGGTGAAACCTTGTCATGTATTTGGTCTTATAGTCTCTAATTCGGATGGGTATAATAATGCTGGATTTGATCGGAGGGATCTTTACAACCATCTTGGGAAGGAGCGGAAGGAAAGGACAGTAGACGGTGATGCAATGGCAGCCCTGAATTATCTGAAAGGTATGGCTACTCTTGACCCTCTGTTGTTCATCAAATACAAAATTGATTCTAAGGGTGCGTTAAAACGTCTGTTCTGTGCTGATGGTATTAGTAGGGGTAATTATGAAGCTTTTGGTGATGTGCTTGTGTTTGATACCACATATAATACAAACAAGTAAAAATTGCCGTTTGTTGTGTTTTCTGGAGTAAATCATCATAAACAAACAATTGTATTTGCTTGTGCCTTGATTGCTGATGAGAGAGAGGAAACATAATTGGGTGTTAGAGATGTTTAGAGAAGCAATGTTCAATAAGCAACCTCAGTCAGTATTACTGACAGTGACAAATCCATGCGTAAAGCAATTAAAAGGACATTTCCAAGTGCAGTTCATAGGCTGTGTGCGTGGCATCTCCAAAGGAATGCTCAAACTCATATTGGTGGTATTAATTTTGGTGAAAAATGTAAACAATGCATAATGGGAGACTACAGGGTTGATGAGTTTGAGCTAAAGTGAGCTTCAATGTGTTAAGAGTTTGGTGTTTTTGGAAATAAATGGGTAGAGAGGATGTATAGGAAGATGGGCATGTGAGCAGCTGCATATTTACATGGGAAATTTTTTGCTGGGATACGAACTACCTCATATAATGAGGGGATGGATTCATATGTTAAATTTTTCATTGAGAGAAGCTGTAGTTTAGTATATTTCTTGCATAAGTTCCAAAGGCTTATGAATCACTTCAGATTCAATGAAGTGAAAGCAGACTTTAAATCATCCCATGGTGTACCTGTGCTTACCACTGCATTGGAGTGTTTAGAGAGTAGTGGTTCTAATGTATACACTAAACAGTCGTTCTGGATTTATTGCAAGCAACTTAGCTTTGCTGCAGCCTGCTATGTTACTGAGTGAGCAACTAGTACATCAAACAAGGTATACACTGTGAAGAAGTACTGCATTTTGGGAAAAAGCTGGAGAGTTTGGGTAGATGAAGATGGAGGTGGTGAAATACAGTTCAAATGTGATTGTGGGCGAATTCAATCATTTGGGTTTCCTTGCCAGCACATTAAATGTGTAATGGTTGTGGAGAATATTCAAAGTCTGCCTCCCTCGTGCATCATGAAGTGGTGGACTAAGGATGCAAAGAAAATTGATATGTCTAGTTTAGAGGAAGGCAAGAGCAAGCAAGTTTTTATGCTTCAATATGGAACTCTTATCCAAAGTTGTAGGTGGCTTTGCAACCTTGGTGCCAAGTCAAAGAACAAATTTAATGCCACAAGGGGAAAAATTTCAAAGTTGATTGAGGAGCTGGAGGGTGCAGAAGGTTTGAAGTCCAGTGATGGCAAAGATGATACAACAGAGAGTTTAAGATCCCACTCTTGTTAGAACAAAAGGTTGACCTGGACCTGATTCCTGCTCTACATCTTCTAAGAAAAGAGTAAGGTTGTGTAGTCTATGTCGAGGCATAGGGCACAACAAAAGAAGTTGTAAATTGGCTACACTAGAATGCAGAGTTAATGGCACTCTAGCTGGACCTGCTGACAACAGTAGCTCATCAGATGATGAGAATGTAGGCAGTGCAATGCAAGATGAAGACATTTATATGGTATAGTTTGTTATTGTTTGTATTTTTTCTTTTTAAACTTGTGTAACTATGACTGTCTACCTCCTAATAATCCTGATAATTGGCAGGACACCAATGATTCAGGGGATTATGTTGTTAGGCCTGAATTTGAAGTTGGTGGTGGGAGTGCTGGAGTAGATGATGAACATGACAGACTTTAGACATTGGATGGTCGTGAATCAGTGGAGGTAAGACAGTTTGCCTTAAATGCATTTATTCTAAGCAGCGAAAAAGTTCATGACTTATTATAAGTTGTTGTAATTTATCTCAGGGTTATGATGGGAGGCTAGACTATGTAGATGCGGACGCCATTTTTGGGGAATGGCTTAATTGATCCCAGAGGCCTTGAAGCTGAATCAATTTCCAAAGCTCTGATTATCCTATTATGACTTTAGCATTATAGTAATCATAGCTGTTTCTTTATTTTTTGTTCAGAGCTGGCCAATGACCATGAATTTTGAAATATGTTTTTGTGTGACTTTTAAGATGGTTTGAAATAGGCAGCCATTTAGTATGACCTGAATGCAAATAGCCAGCTCAAAATGATTTTCAATTCAATGGCTAGTTATTTGATGTTGATGAAACTTGGGACGAATTAGGGAGATGCCAATGGTTGTTGATTCCATAGCAATAATTGTCTTTGCTTTTTAAAGCCCAGTTAGTGGGATTTGGATCCAGTCATGTCACTTGAATCATGTTGCTCAGATCTGAGCCGTCCATTTCATTAAAGCACATTTCAACCATTAAATATTAATGTGTTTTAATGGTTAAAATGACCTTAAATAGAATAGACGGCTTAGATCTAAGCAACATGACTCAAGTTAACATGACTGGATCTCTTCCCCAGTTAGTGTTCCACCAATTGTTCATTGTGATTGCAATTGACCAATTAATAATCTGGTTGTCATTTTCTGTACCAAATTTTGTGTTTCTTGTATTCTAGTATGCTTCTATGGCTAGTTATTTTATGTTGATGAAACTTGGTAGTTGATTGGATAAGCTGAATTGTTATAGCTTTTTAAAGCCCAGTGGTAACTTGCCAATTTTTGAGTGCAAGAATAGTTACACTAAATCACTCCCTTAAAAGTGCTGCAACTTGAATCAAATAACTACCATCGCAATAAAATTAAGTTTTACAAAATGAAAAACCTACAAAGAATTACCCACATCATCGAAATTGAATGACCATCGTTCAAGGTATCACATTATCGCATTTCCTCCATCCTTATAGTCGATAAATTTCAAAACCTCGTTGAATCTGATGGTTGACCATCCTCCTTCCTCACCAATACCTACAATAGCTATAGAAACTTCATCTGCAAATTGGAAAAGCCAAGGGTTAAGGCTCAATAACTATGTTTTTCATGAAAACCGGTAGCCAGTCATCCCATATTGGTCGTTCCTCTTAATCCATCAAAATGGATGGTTGTGATCTTGACACCTGTTCAGGTATGCCATCGACTAAAGGCATGGTAGAGGGATCCATAAAACTATTAGTGATTATTTCTTATTATAGAAATTGTTAACAAATGTAAGCAAATAGCATAATCGGTGCAGGACCTCCCAAAAAAGGTTAATTCTTCTAATTTTTGATTAAAAATTTCATTATATTTATCGAGGTTTAATTACAGTTTTAGTTTTGCATTTTTACAAAATAAACGATTTAGTCTCATATTTTAAAAATAAACCATTTGTTTCTATTATTTTTATAAATAAGTAATTTTAGTCCTTTCATTAGTGTATCGTTTAAAACTTGGATGAAGATACTAATAAAAAATTAATATTTTATTTATAAATCATTCATTTAAACACATATATATGACTTACAAAATATTCAAATTAATCATAATAACAAGATTAAGTGAGGTATTTTTTAATCACAACTAAATTACCATATTCCTCAAAATCACCTTTCAAGAGAAGCAATTCCAATGTCCTCCTCCCCAAAGCTTGATCCACCATTTCAATTTGTGCACTTCTCTTCATCAATCTCCTCCTCTACACCCTCTCAGCCTTTGAACCCACCATCCCCAATACTATGCGCACGCAAAGAACAAAATTTTATGTCGTTTTACACATTTCATGTGAGAAATGGAAATTCTAACGTTTCCATGGAAGTTGATCAATTTCTTTGCATTTCGGGCTTTCGTGCAAATATTCTCAAGTTTAGAGATAGAAAAGGAAGTAAGATTTAGGAATTCAGAGATAAAATTAGGGAAAAGTATAAAGAAAGAAAAGAGATTATTTCTTTTAATTTGTGCGATTAGATGCTATGGAGAGTGGAGATGAGAGGTTCTTCTGCTCTTTTCTCACTCTGTATTTTCTGGCTTTCTCCTTCTTCGTTTGTGTATATGATATTAACCTCTTTTTTTTTTTATATATTTTTTTCTCTCTTTCTATTTTGCTGTGAAACATAACTTAAATAATGGGCTATTAAAATTTAAAACAAACTAATAAGAAAAAAGTCCAAATAAGATAAAATTCTAATTTTTGGTGGTTTTGGGCTACTGGAGATAGAAGTATGGACGAGATGGCTGAGTATTCAATAATTTTAATTTTTTATTTATATATTTATTTTATTCTATAATTTTATTTTTTTTATACAAAAGTTTATGGTGAAATGAGACTATTATATTCTAAGGTCAAAACATATAGCATACGTCTTAACATGTGCTTATAGTAATATTAACAAATTATTTATTAAAGAGTGACTGCTTGTAGTGAGATTCAAACTTATGTCTTACAAGTAAATTGTTTCGATCTTTACCAGCTGAATTAATTCTCATTGACTATTTTATGGATATTTATCCCTATACATAGTATTATATGTTACATGTAATTTAAGCTTTTCAATACTTTTCTTGCTGATTATATTTTTTATAATTTGAAACTTAGACATTAATATATATGTAATACATAATATGTTTCATGTTTTGCCAAATATTTCCAAGATTTATGGGCATTGATAATATCAATGTGTTATTGTATTTGAAAATGTAGCTATTTATTATTATATTTATCTAATTTTATATAATTCTATAATAATTACTATGTTAGAATTTCTTAAAACTGAATTTAAATGTAAAAATAATTCCTTAAAAATACTAAAAACGTTTTTCTTAAAAAATTTCATTTCTCAATATGTTTCCAAAACATTTTTTAATCATTCTTGAATATAACATGAGTATTTATAGTACAAGATGATTTTATATTGATATTTAAAATTTTAAAATTTATTAATCTTGCATCGCACAAGTACAACTTTATCTCACGTGTGATTCACTCCACAAGTTTTTAAAATGTGTAAAAAAAACTCTATTTTTTCTATTCAAAAATAGATGTCCGTTTACAAAATAGAGTTTTTTTTTTTTTTTTTAACGTATTTTAAGAGTTTGTAGGGTGAATTGCACATTTTAAAATAATTGAAAATGAATCGCATATAAAATAAAATTGAAAGGAATAAATTACACTTTTTCCTAATTAATAGCTAACTACTTAAAAAAAAGAGGTAGCAAATGCGCCTGAAAATGTAGAGAGAGTATAAGCAAGGATAGAGTATAAATAGCAATACTTATCCGCAACAGAAAATCGAGGACCAGTTTTGTCACAGTTTAATTAGTTCTTCTCTTATCTTAGTTAACTTCGGATAACACTGAGCAAATACGCATTTATTAGCCTCCAATTTTTTTAAGAAAATATAGAAACAGTATATCTTGCTTTGTTTTGTTTTCTAGCTTAAAAAATATTCTTTTTTGTCTTTGTTTTTGTCTGAAGATTCTCTTTTCTTTTGTCGAAAAAGAAAAATTTTCTACAGCACTAAATGTTTCCTCAGATTTTAAAATAACATTTTTCTTAAAAAAAAAAGAGTAAAAAAGTTTCTATTTTTAACATACCTCACACCTATGTTATAGGGGTATTTCAAAATAAGTGTTGTACCTGTTTCCGAGATGTATCGGAAACTCGAAACTTATACTATAGGAGAAAACTCATATTAGCTTCTTCTTCTTCTTTTTAAAAAATTGGTACATTTTAAAATGACTAAAATGTCTATTTTGACATTGTTTTACACTTATTCATTTATCTCCTATTAACTTTGATCCTTCACAAACCTAGTCCTCATTCTATTCTCTACTAAATTAAAGGGAATATGACATTATTTGCCTCTAGCTACCTTTGAGATAATTATATGGCTTCAACTCTTACTAAAAAACGGAACTCCTCTTTGTTATATATATATATATACACACACACATATACACATACACATATATGAGATGACGTACCCATATTTTATTTGTTTAAAAAAATTTCCATTATTTCGTTTCGTACCATACCGAATACGAAACTTGTACTAGTTCCCGTGCATAACCTCACACTCTTTGGCAAAAAGAATATACAAATAGCAAAACTCATCTGCGGTGATAGATAAATTGGACCAGTTTGTCATGGTTATTTTCTTATGAGCCAATTAACCAAGCATTTACTACCCTCCAATTCGCATCTACATTAGATTTCATTCATAAGAGAGACATTATTTATACATTAGTTATGCTCAATTTGCACAATTTTTTCCAATTTTTAAATAGCTCCAATTTTAGATGAGCCCTTATAAAACTAAAGGCAAGTGCTCGCATGGCATAAAATTATGTGTCATGTCAGCATCTGTCATTATGGCAATATATCTCAAACTAGAACCAACTGAAAAATTTAAATTTTATAAAAACCTAATTGCGCAATAGAAATAATACATGAATAAATTAAGAGATAAGAAAAAAATTAAGGAACCTAAAAGGTGATTAAGCATATAAACTCTTTTTATACGACTCAAATTTGATACACTATCTTATTCTCAGTTAGTAAATTTTTTTTAGCTTAGGGCAATGTACTTTCTAAGTGCTGAGTTTGTTTGGTAGGCAACCCTACTCTGAAAGATCCCCTAGGGGCTGGTGCTCAAGGGTTATTTGAATAGCTAGTCTCCTCTAAGACTAATAGTGCTTTGGAGGTAATTATTTGGGCGAGTATCTATTTACTCTTTTGTGTATCCTTAGACATACCACTGACATCTTACCTAAGAGTATTTGAGTAACATATCTTAGTATCATTTTATATAAATAAAATTCCTCTAATTACAAAGGGATGGATCCAACAATCAAGTGCGGAAACTGAACAGCCANTTAGTATCATTTTATATAAATAGAATTCCTCTAATTACAAAGGGATGGATCCAACAATCAAGTGCGGAAACTGAACAGCCAAACATGAGGGTTCCAGAATTTGAATCCAGTTTGGCATTGGCCAGGTGCAAATCCTTAGATAGCAAAGTAACAAACTCAAGATTACAGTCTGTCACTTGCACGTGCTTATTGAATTATCTTTTAGGCCAATGCTGATATAAAGCGGACCAAAGATACCTTCAGTTTTAATAGGAGAGATATATAGGGCAATGGTGGTCCCTAATTCTCCAGCTATTAATCATGGAGAAGGACCACAGTTCATCATTTAGATCATCTCCAGATTGTTATTGGCTTACTGCTTACACTGTTTTACATTGAATTCGGGAGCCATTTTCACAATCTCTGCTTTTGGTTAGACTATATTAGGTTCTATAAGTTATGTTTGTATTGTGCCTTTATTTTTCTTTTTTCTACATCATATTGAGAAATATAATTATCAAAGTTGGATAGGATTTGAATCTTGAAACCAACAAATTAGAAAAATATTTTTTTAAATGCATTTAGCTGATATATGATTTTTAAGAGAAAGACTTAGTTTCAATGCACAAAATCTAGTTCAAGTATATTTTAACCGTTGATTAAAAAAAAATCAACTAACTAGCTCAAATTTTGCTTTATTATACAAACCCATACTAGAATTGTTTTGTTGTCTTACTTTTGGGTTCAATCTAATCTTCTCCTCCTACCCTTTTGTGGCTTTTGATTATAAACTTAAGCTAGAGAAGAAACCTTTATGTTCTTCCCAATTAAGAACAGAGTTTATCCATGGCCTTGTGGGGGACATTTAGTTAGACATTAATGTACATGCAAATTAGCTGTGGTCCTCTGATTTAAGTCACGAGCTCATAGCTGTTTACCTCATGTCAATTGGGTACTTTCTGTTAACTAGGTTAATTAGTTATATTTACCAATTTTCTGGCTGAACATTATTTCAAGAAGACAAAAGATCTTATCAACTGGTCATATCATATATAAAAGACATTTATGTTGGTTCAGACATGCTTGTCAGTCTTCTAGCTGGACTTGGCTGCAAGTTAATAGTACTATGCAGCATTAGTGCGAAATTCATGTACAGTATGATCTCACATGCTGCATAGTACTAGCAAACACCATTTATGTAAAATGTTTAAGGCACAAAAATGTACTAGATGATGGGATTGACCCAATATATAACAGAAACTGTAAATTTGTATATATCAGAATACCAAAATATACATAAAATTGTTAATTTTTTTTAATGAACATCATCTTCAGATTGTTATTGGCTTAATTACAGCTTACACTGTTTCACATTGAATTCGGGAACCATTTTCACAATTTCTGCTTTTGGTTACTCCTTATCAGGTTCTGTAAGTTATGTTTGTGTTGTGCCTTTATTTTTCTTTCTTTTACATCATAATGAGAAATATAGTTAAGTCTGATTAATTCAATAGAATCAAAAGGGTGCAAAACCATATGACTTGAATTGATTAACTAGCTAAATTTATCAAAGTTGGATAAGATTTGAATCTTGAAACCAACAATTAGAAGAATCTTTTTTTAAATGCATTTAGCTGATATATGATTTTTTTTTTTAGAAAGACTTAGTTTCAATGCACGAAATCTCATTCAAGTATATCTTAACTGTTGATTAAAAAAAAATTGATAATTAGCTCAAATTTAGCTTTATTATACAAACCCATACTAGAATTGTTTTGTTGTTTTACTTTTGGGTTCAACCTAATCTTCTCCTACCCTTTTGTGGCTTTTGATTATAAACTTAAGCTAGAGAAAAAACCTTTATGTTCTTCCTAATTAAAAACAGAGTTTATCCATAGCCTTGTGGGGACATTTAGTTAGACATTAATGTACATGCAAATTAGCTGTGGTCCTCTGATTTAAGTCACGAGCTCATAGCTGTTACCTCATGTGAACTGGGTACTTTCTGTTAACAAGGTTAATTAGTTCTATTTACCAATTTTCTGGCTGAACATTATTTCAACAAGATAAAAGATCATATCAATTGTCAAATCATATGTANCAAATTTAGCTTTATTATACAAACCCATACTAGAATTGTTTTGTTGTTTTACTTTTGGGTTCAACCTAATCTTCTCCTACCCTTTTGTGGCTTTTGATTATAAACTTAAGCTAGAGAAAAAACCTTTATGTTCTTCCTAATTAAAAACAGAGTTTATCCATAGCCTTGTGGGGACATTTAGTTAGACATTAACGTACATGCAAATTAGCTGTGGTCCTCTGATTTAAGTCACGAGCTCATAGCTGTTACCTCATGTGAACTGGGTACTTTCTGTTAACAAGGTTAATTAGTTCTATTTACCAATTTTCTGGCTGAACATTATTTCAACAAGATAAAAGATCATATCAATTGTCAAATCATATGTAAATGTCTGTTATAAGACATTTATGTCGGTTTAGACATGCTTATCAGTCTTCTAGCTGGACTTGGCTGCAAGTTAATAGTACTATACAGCAATAGTGCCACATTGAAATTCATGTACCTTATGATTACACATGCTGCATAGTACTAGCAAATTAACACCATTTATGTAAAATGTTTAAGGCACAAATGTACTAGATGTTGGGATTGACCCAATAACAGAAACTATAAATTTGTATATATCAGAATACCAAAGTATACATAAAATTGTTATTTTTTTTTTAATGATCATCATCACAATCAATATTTATTTCTATTGATAATTTTAAAACGTTTTAGAAATTTTAACATATGAGAAAACCAATACAAATTCATCAAAAGGGGATCTTCTTACTTTGTCCCTCTATTTTTCTTACGCCTTCTCCTTCTTTGATGGAACCCTACCATCAGTTCCTGCAAGCATAGCATACTTGTCCTTCCTTGTCAAATTTGTGCACTCAAAACCCAAAGTCCCTGCAAGAACCCTTTGAATGTAATTTGCAACTTCAATTGCAGATTTCCCTCCCTTGCAAGTAAGCTCAGTGGGCAATTGGTTCAAGAAGGTGATCTCATAAGTGGGCATTGGATTCATGAACACAAAATAAGGGTCTAATAATTTGTGCCCACGAACCGATGTCCCATAGAACACACTTTGTTTAGTGTTAATTGCAACTGGGACAATTCTATCAGTTAGCTCAGCAAAAAGAGCACTAAACCTTAATAGGAATGGCTCTCTGCAAGTGGTGCCTTCAGGGCAAATCACCAAATCTCCTTCCTCAAGCAATCGCCGGATATTGGCTGCATCTTTTTCTCTTTCCCTTGACAAAGCAACAGCTTTGATGGGTGAAATTATCTCAGTGAATTTGCTTATGCTATATGTGACACAGCTAATTTTTCTTCCTAGTGCAACTGCTGTAACCACTGGGTCTAAAACTGTGCGGTGATTACAAATAAATAGGACTCCACTTTTGCCTTTCTTTGGTGGTGGAGGAGGGTTACCCTTCACTATCACTCTGATTCCAAGAAGCTTATAGTTGTACCATGCAATTCTCTCAGGCAAAGGGATGTTGGTGTAGACCCTTAGAATGGAAATTATGATACCAATTGGGAGCCATAAGAAGGTCAAGAGGGTAACTAGAGGGGTTGGCCTCTGTACAAACCTGCCCTCATGAAAAATAACTGGGCTTAAAAGCTTGTTTCTTGGTAGTGGTTCACACTTGGTCCTTGGCACCATGTATCCGTCCTGCAGAGGAAAATACAGAAAATGACTTCACTTAGATACAACACATAAAAAGGTGATAATTAGTGACCTTTAAATCAAATTGATAGGCCCCATGATGTCATTAAATTGTATATTTATTTTTGCCATGTTCGCTTAACTCAGGTGGTTGGTTTGGTGGGGATTTGGATAGAGTAAGAAAGTTTATGTCCAAATCATATAATAACAGCTTCTAGATGTACAATAAAATTAGAATGTGTATTATTACTTGGATTAGCATGTAGAGATAAATGAATAGTGAGAGGTCAGAAGAAGTACCAATTTTGTTTTCTGTTAGTGGTTCACTAACCTTAGAAAGAATTTGTCCTGGGGAAATGATATTTTTATCTAGCAGATGTTTTATAAACTGTGACTAAATGACATAATAACTGTTTGCAGAAATTATTCACTGAATAAAATCAACAAAATCTTACAGAGTAAAGAAGGATAGCAGGAAAAGTCACAAGGTTTGTGCTTGAGAATCAATCATGAGAATCTAAGCAGGGAGATAAAAATTACAGCTTTCATAACTTTTACATGATGAAGTACTAATTGAAGGACGGTTGGACATGAGGAAGTTATGTAAAGTTTCTGTACTCCTCACTATGGAAAGTAAATCCAACTCGTACTTGAAAAATAACAAATTACGGTTCCTACAATTATTAGCAATGAAAACTCGTAAAAGGCAATGAGAGAACATAAAAGCAGACCAAACTGAATATGCTACAGTGTGTATTTATAAATGGACCATGAAAGTTCTTTTTTTTTTTTTTTTTTATTTTGGGGTGGGGGGGACCATTTATAGGGTATAACCAGAAGGGGCTTGAAGGAAGTCTCATGCCACTAACAAAAGTAAACATAGAAAGCGAGGGTCATTATAGATGAAAACAATATGTCATGGTCATTAACTCTCTCACCAAACGTGAATTTATTTATGAACAAACTTTTTCATGCTGTTGTTATTGTATGTAGTAACCCAAATTGAACCAAGAAACAGCTCAAAAAGTTCAAAACTTACTAGTCGCCACACCCAAAAATGGGATAATATGAATAAAACTAAATGAAAACAAGAAGTAAGTGATCATGGATATGAATTATACCAACCTTGCAAATTGACATGAAGTCATGATCGCTTTCACTATCTCCCAGTCCCAAATCTGGCAAATTGGACCCAAATTCCTTGACAAGAGCTGCTTTCTTGTGCTCACCAACTAGTACTCCGGGTTCCTTAACAAACCCAGTTGTTCTTCCTGATTTTGTAACTTGAAGTTCAGTCCCTAGAACATTGTCAGCTCCTAAGAACGTCTTAACAAAATGCTCCACCATTAACCTCGGGCTTGCGGTAACAATGTGTCTCTTGCCAAAGGAATTGAATACGCTCCACGTCTCTGGGTGGACATCCTCAGTGTAGAACTTAGGCAACACTGACCTTGAAACAAGCTCAACATCTTTGATCTTTAGCCCAGCAAAGGTGATGAAGATCAAAGTTTTGATAGCAAATGTTTCAGATATGAACAAGTAGGTGAAATAAACGAAGGGAACGGAGGCAAGAAGGACTAGTCCTCTAAGGAGGCTACCAGCTTCAAGAGCAACAAGCATGTAATACGGGAAAGCATTTCTAGAAACAAGAAGTGTGCCATCTAAATCTGAAGCCACGGTTTGGTTTGATCGTCCATCAGTGTTGCACTTTGAGATTGGTTCGAAACGTCGAAAAGCTCCCATGACCATGACCCAAGAAAAAAAAGAAGAAGAAGAAGTGAAGAGAGAGAGAGAGAAAAAAAAAGAGAGGGAGAGAGGCTAGGTTGGTGTTTTTTGATGAGCTATAGCTTAGAAATGTTATGAAGAGAGAGAGAGGAGAAGGGGGGGTTTAAAAAGGAGAGGGGAGAAGATGGTAAAGTTGGTGGACAGTTTTAGAGCATGAAATATTAATATATTTTTGTGCTATAGAGAGATTAGACTTGACTAGAGTTATATGAGGAAGAGGGTTAAAGAGAGTTAGAGGGTGTTCTTTTTTTGACGTGCACATTAGGGCAGTTGTGAGGAGGGGTCCAAGTAGTTGGAAGTCGATACCAACAGCTTGCAATTCATTCAATTAGCCTACTTTCTAGTTTACTTGGCGTGCCGGCCTTTGCTGCCTAATGAATAAAAGATCGGCTCGGCTTCTGATTTATTTGGCTAAGCTTTCTACAATAATTTATGTTTGTTGAGTTGAAGTCTTCAAACATATTGTATTATTAGTGAGAAATTGTGCTTACTGATCATTTTGATCTTTGGGATTAATTGAAAGTCTCCTCTTTTCTTAATTGTTTTAAAAAATGTATTTATTAATCTAGTATTGGAAATACAATTTTTGGGGTCCATTGTGCTAATTTGTCGTTTTGATATTTGGGATCAATTGTATGTTAAGATCTCCCAATTTATTTTTTCAAAAATTGAATATATTGACCAAGAATTTTCCATATAGAACTATTAGGGGGTAATTTGTGTTTTTTCATTTTGATCTTTGCGATTAATTTTATTCCCCCTTTTATTTATGAAATTGAAAACTTTACCACCTTATGTTTTCTATATTGGGTGTATTTAGGTCCATATCAGTCTGATTTGAAAATTCTTAATTTTTGTGCCTCTCATGTTCCTCTGTTTGATTGCATCATTGAGCTAGGATATGTGTATCTAGTTTATGTTTTAGTTTTGATATTGAGTTTCTGTGCTTTTATTGTATACCAAGTAGGTAGATTTTTGTGTGTTTGAGTGGATATGGACTTTGAATCCAGCCAATAAACATAAGGATTTTCTATGTTTAACTCTTATAATTTTTTGTATTTGGCTATTGGTAATAATACCAATTGTTTTGGGCAGCTGCATTAACTTCAAATTAAATGGGTGGATAATGGATTTGATATGTTTAACTCTTGTTTTCTAACTACTGTTCCAGAGTAGTGACTGATGAGCTGCCACTGATTCTTTCATGTGTCCTCATATGGATCAGACAATGTGATTAATGCTTAATTTTCTGCCTCACTCTTGTTTGTTCCAAGTGAAAGTTAAATTTAATTAGGCTAAACTTTGACATTATCATTAGCGGAAGAACGGGGATTTAGGAATCAATGAATTAGCCTGAAATCAATGATTCTCAAATCAAGGTGACCTTGTCGTTGCCTTGAAATTATTGAGGCAGTGATGGGATCGTTGATTGTAGTCTACCTTTTTTTAGTTGATTAATGTGATAGGCTGAAGTGCTTGTGGTTTATTTGGAATGATATGTTCAACAGAAACATTTTATCAGAAACTACTCTTTCTGGAGAAAGTTAAAAACTTACATCTTACAAGACATTGTTGGATGCCAGATTTGATAATTATATATGTGATGTGTTTGACAAAGTTGCCTCAAAACCCAATCAAACACTGCCATTCAATAATAAATAAACAACACCTATACTTTATGAAAGGTTGCTGTGTTGTGCAAGCGGCAAGCCAATTGGGCAGTGGAGCTATGTCTTGAGCTCTTGCAATCCTTCAAGCAAAACTGGGCAAACATATAAACAATGTTTTTAACACAATAATAATAAAAGTAAAATGCAAATTATTGTGTTATATATTTCTAGTGTGGAATTTCTGTTTGGTTGAATAAACTATTGATTGTGTTAGATTCTGTCCTACGAGAAAATGGTTGTGCCAACTGAATTGGTGCTTTATTTGCTTTCTAAACTAACTTATGATGGAAATAAGTGGCGCATCGGCATGGTACTATGGACAGGTCTAGCAGGGAGGATGAACCTCATCCAACTTCATTGATAAGGATCCACTTGAAGAATCAAGCCAAATCCAATCCAAATTAGCCAAGGATCCCAAGTAAGGTCAAATAACAGAAAATCAAGAAAAGATGAATGGAATTAGGTGAAGACCTTTGATTAACAAATTAGGTAACCTAGTTTCAGCAAAGCTTAACTAACCCTCCATAATCCGTATAATCAACAATCAACTTGTTCAATGTGAAGAAATGAATAAACCGCCACACTCTAGATTGGGGAAGGGGGAGAGTGATAAGGTTTAGGTACACCATGCTAGGAATCCACCTAGATGGCTTGAGCTCTCCATTGAGAGAACAAGAGAGAAATCCTTTAATTGTATATATTCAAAATGTTGGTTAATGCTAAAGACAAAGGCTTTAGCTCCTTAAATAGTTCAGGAGAAAATTTAACAAGTTTTAAAACAAAATACCCCAAAAGAAAGTAAAACTCGGAGAACTAAACTAGCGTGACACGGCCTAATGACACGGCCGTGTTTCCCCCTATCAAGCCCATGTTCTGCTTCTAGAGACTAGCAGGTCTCAGGTGACTTGATACGGTTCCGACACACCCGTGTTCTTCCTTCATCCTGCCCATGTTCCATTGACACGACCACGAACATGCTTATGTTCACTCCTCATCTTGCCCGTGTTCTATCTCCAGTGATCAGCATGTCTCGGGTAACATGACACGGCCTTTGACATGGCCCGTGTTCCCCTCTAGGCATGCCCGTGTTGTTTGATACGGCCTCGTGTTCTGGTCTTGTGAAACTGTGTTTACCATCTCTTGCAGCTATGCATGTGAACCACTTCATTTGGTTTGTCTTGCTGCCCTCCGGAGCCAAGTCTTCTTCCTTGTATGCTTGTCTCATAAAAAACCCCAAATGCAATTGGAGATGCTTTGCCCTAGACCTAGTCAAGGGTCCAACCAGCTCCTCCTTGATCCTCATCATTCATGTTTTGGAATCAGTCTATAATTTAGTTTAATCTATTGACTTTCAGCCATTCTTGTTCCTTTGAGAATGCTGGATATGAAGGGAACATTAGTGGAAAACATAGATGTCATACTCATTTTAATATTTAGTCCTCACAACCATTAATATATATCTTAAATTATTAATATACATGTTCACAGCACCTTTACTTTATGGTACTAGCTGGTAACAATAATGGAAGCTTGTTAATTGAATTAAACCCTTGCGCCCATGTCTCTTTCCAAGTCTGTGTCTGACTAGATATTTGGAATTTTACATTATTTGCCTTTTTAGTCATTACTGTATTGCTTGTGGCATTAAATTAGTAATCTAGAAAGAGCCATTAGGGACTGGACTCCCTGCATTAGAGTTTAGAATTTTTGATAGAAATAATCTTTGTTCTTAGACTCAATACGAAGCTCATTTGAAACTGAGTGACTTTTTGTGATTCAAAATAGTCAGTTCTTTAGAAGTTATCAAGATGACATATGAATTTTCACTGTTGATGGTTTACTAATAATGGGAACTAGTTTGGGAACAAGGAATTGTAGACTGATGCAGATTAAGTGTGGTAAAAGGAAGAATGGGTTGCACTGAAGTTTTGGTTACAACATGTTGCTGTCATATCTAGCAGATAATATCAAAATTTGTTGGAAAGTAACATAGAATATGATCATGACCTATTAGTGAGTTTATTGCTGTTGTAAAGTTGGAATTTTTCAAGGAGTATGGCAATGATGAGATTGCAGTATAGATGGTCTTGCTTATGTGTTGAATAATATTTGAATAAGAGCTTATCCAAAGAAATATTTGAGTAAGTACTTATTTATAGATGTTTGCTAAGTCGACATTTCGAATGATTGTACAAAGTAATTGTTGCATTGTGGTCAATTATTGATAGATAAAGTAGTAAGCTTTGGAAAACTTCCTTTGTCTTTAATCCTAATTCATCTATGTGACTAGTTGTATTGTTAATGGTCCAAATTAGATTTAGAGGAAGACTTTACTTGTACTGAATCAAATGCTTGTTTTATAACCTTTCTTCTTCAATTGTTCTTTACTTAGGTTCTTTTGTCAGCCATGACCAAATTGTTCTTCAATTGCTTCTCTTAAGTATGCTAGCGTGTGGAATTTATTAAGGAATCATGATGTAGGTTATCAGAGGGACATTGTCCTGTATTTATAGAATTCAATGAACATATTCAATAAATAATGCACTTTGAACCTACTAGAAGATAGCATTTAGTTGAGGGGGAGTTGAAGTATCAACTCTTATGTTATGTGCTTCATAATTTTTGCTTGCATATAGGGGATGTGTAGTTTATGTGGAAGCAAATGTGGTGCATATGAGAAACTACTAGAAGATAGCATTTAGTTGCTTGGTGCAAAAAAACTGGTTTAAGGAGTCCTATACTTAATAAGCTACCAAGAGAGATGAGAATATGCAGTGGCCATTCTTCATTGCATACTGAAGTTCAAGGTGTGTTGTTGTCCCAAATTTAAGCTCTTTGTTGCACACTAGGTGCTAATATCATGTAGATTTTCTAGGTCTTCTAGCTTTAGAGGATTTGGTAGGGCTGGTAAAGAGGCTAAAATTTAATATCTTCTGTGCATTAGGTACTAAATGTTATGTTGTTATATCTTGATAGCACTTTGTGATTAGGACTGATTGTTTACATGTATGATTAGTTAATATTATAGTCTCAATGTTACTTTCTTGTACTCCTATGGTTTTTTGCAATTTATTTTTTAGACATTATCAATGACACAAAACATGCATGTGTTTAGTTTCAAATATAAGGTAGTTATTTCTCCTTCCTTCAAGTCGTACAAGCTTTAGTTGTCATAGTGCAAAACATGAATCATGTAGCTCATTTGGTTTGTCTAAAACAGTGTAGTTGGTATTTTGATTATGCTTTTTTGCCTTTACCAGAATCTGATAAGAGCAGCTTCAATAGAAGCATGGATGATCAACATGTACATGTTAAACTGTTATTTTATTTGCATTGTTTTCACAAATCTTTTCTTGCCATGCATTCTTTTAGCTAAAAAAGGAGAATTTAGATTTAATCATGTTTAAATAAGGCTTGGATTGCTATATGCTGGTCAACAATTATAAATGGAATGAGAAATGAGTCTATGACAGGGATATGGTTTTCTTGTACACTTGTACTGTGCTTCTCAAATCTTTAATGACTTGGATTAAATTTTAGACATGACTACATATTACATTTTTCGTCTATGGTGAGAAAACATGAGCTTCTTTTCATTCTAATTTTCTTATCATATTGTGATATTTGGTTTCCTGTTATAGCAAGGTAATAATTCATGTTGTGATATTTGAGATTTGCTTTTCTTTGCTTGCAACATGTTTAGGTTAGACCATTGAATAAAGTGGAGTTTTATCACACTAGCTAGACCAATATTGAGAGCCATTGATAGCGAGTGTGGGCATAACAGTAGTTCTTCAGTTGGTGATGGTCAAGTTTCCGAAGAAGTTTGCCAATACTGAGAGTCTAGATTGAGGGCAATTGGGTGTTTGTATTGGCATTGCAGCTTTGTCTTAACCAATTGGTCTACTCACCTAGTGCATCTGAGTTTTTCTTGACAATAAGTAGGCAAAAGGAAGAGCTTTAACATTATAGAGAAGACTAATACAAGCTATAGTTTTATTTTGTATTTCTCTTTCACTTATGCATAGAATGTTAATTGAATTAGACGTTTTGCTGTTTAGCTTTGTTACCTATAAATAGTTTTTTATATGTATTATTCTTGTTATCAGATTGCCTCAATTTGAACTTTTACTGTTATGCGTAATCATTACTTTATAACATGTTAAAATGATTTATCACTAATTTGTTGATTAATTTAATTTTTTAGAAAAATATTTAATTTATTTTCTAGTTTTATTAATTGATTAGTTTAGAGAGAAAAAGAAATAAGTGTATTATATTATTTAATTTTATATTAAATATGTCTATTTTAATAATAAAGGGTAAACTAGTAAAAATATTTTAGCCCAGGACAAATCTTTTCTAGGTATCTGATCATCTGGGGGTCTTTAGCTTGGTATTCCTTTTTCACTTGGCTGGTTAGTTACTAGCTGCGAGTCACTCGAGACCTTTAGGTTCTCTGACCCGAGCTGTAGAGCTAGGCTAAGACCAACAATGAGAGCCTCGTACTCTGCTTGGTTGTTGGAGGTGGGGAACTCGAAACGCAGAGACTGCTATATTGTTATGCCCTCTAGTCCTCCCACAATTATCCTTGCTCCCCCTTCTTTGAGGTTGGAGGATCCATCTACTGACAACATCCAACTATTGTGGTCATCATGGTCAGGTTCTTCTGTCCGAGTAAGCTCTGCCATGAAGTCAGCTAAAGCTTGTGCCTTGATCGCACATCTGTGATAGTGTGCTCTGAGAGTTCTATTGATCATCCAAGCAATCGGCCTACCAGATCGGGCTTTTAGAACGCCTGCCTTATTGGCTAATTAGTTCGAATTGTTATTTGGTGATTCTGGAAATATGGCCTAAGGCGGCGTGCTGAGAGGAGGAGTGTGTATGCGAGCTTCTCAATCTTATGGTATTTCAGCTCGGAGCCTTGNTTCTATTGATCATCCGAGCAATCGGCCTACCAGATCGGGCTTTTAGAACGCCTGCCTTATTGGCTAATTAGTTCGAATTGTTATTTGGTGATTCTGGAAATATGGCCTAAGGCGGCGTGCTGAGAGGAGGAGTGTGTATGCGAGCTTCTCAATCTTATGGTATTTCAGCTCGGAGCCTTGAAGGGAATGACTGGTGTAGTACACAGGGAATTGGATTTTGTTTTCTTCTCGGACAAAGGCGGAGCTAACAGCTTGGTCATTGGTGGCTAGATATATATATAGGGCTTCTGTTGGCTTTGGTTTGGAGAGGATGGGAGGAAAGGCGAGATATTGTTTTGGCTATTTGAAAGTATGCTGGCTATCTGAGATCCATTCAAAGTTTTTGATCTTTTGAGGGTCTTGAAGAATGGAAGAGCAAACCCTTGACATAAAACAAGAGAGTGCTGTGATTCTCCCAGCTAACCGTTGGACTTCTCTTACTGTCTTGGGTGGTTCCATCCACATGATTGCTTCACATTTATCTGAGTTGACCTCTATACCTCTGTGTGTTAGCATGAAACCTAGGAATTTTTTCGCTTCGACTCCAAATGCCATTTAGAAGGATTTAAACACATGACATGCTTTCGGAGCTCGATAAACGTCTCATTTAGGTCGGTCAGGTAGTTTTCTTCCGAGTGGGATTTCACAAGCATGTCATCCATGTATACTTCGACGTTCCGTCCTATCTGGCTTTTGAAGACCCTGTCCATTAATCTTTGGTAAGTGGCTCCAGCGTTCTTCAGCCTGAAAGACATCACTCTATAGTAGTAAGTTGCCTTCTCGGTGATGACGGCCGTTTTGTCTTTGTTGTCTAGGTGCATTTTGATTTGGTTGTATCCTGAATAGGCGTCCATGAAGCTTAAGAGCTTGTATCCTGATGCTCCATTAACGAGCTTGTCAATGCTCGGAAGAGGGTAAGGGTCTTTTGGGCATGCTTTATTGAGGTCGGAATAGTCCACACACATCCTCTATTTCCCGCTGGCCTTTTTTACCATGACCATGTTGGACAACCAAGTTGCGTAGAAAATTTCCCTGATAAATCCGGCGTTGAGCAGCTTTGCCATTTCTTGAATTGTTGCTTATCA
The DNA here is from genome assembly GCA_003255065.1 of Cercis canadensis. Classification (NCBI taxonomy): domain Eukaryota; kingdom Viridiplantae; phylum Streptophyta; class Magnoliopsida; order Fabales; family Fabaceae; genus Cercis; species Cercis canadensis. Next base: position 152,577 of record QAOA01001566.1, read on the forward strand.
CTCTGGTCTGACCACCATTTTCTTTTGCCGGACTGGTTTTGCACCTATGCCAACAACAAGTTTATAACAAATGAAATTTGGGTTTATACCCGGCATGTCAGTTGTTGTCCATACGAATAGGTCGACGTTGGCGACCAGAAGATCGGTCAGCTTTTTTAGGTTTAAGGGGGGTATGTTGGATCTCACTTAGACTGTCTGGCTTGAATTGCTTTCAACTTGAATTGGGATGAGCTTGCCCCTGGGCCTGGGACGAGTTTTTTGGTTTTTCCCTATGTTATCAAGCTCGCTGATAGGAATCGAGCAGTTGAGTGATGATTGACCGATGTTTTTTTTTGCTTTTTGGGTTTGGAGTAATCAATGGACAAGATGATATTATAGCATGTCTTCCGATAAGCTTATCTCCTCTTGCTTGTTCGACGTTCCCAGAGGTAGTAGGGAATTTGAGCAATAGATGTTTTGTTGAGACTATTGCATCAATTCGATTGAGGGATAATTGCCTCAAAATGACATTGTAAGTAGAGGGGCAGTCGATGACTAGGAATCAGACGTCGGCATTGGCCAAGTTTGGAAAGTCTCCCATGGTTGTTCTCAAGGTGATGGTGCCTTTGACTTCAACGTGGGTTTCGGCTAAGCCCATGAGGGTTACAGGGTAGTGTTTGAGGTCGGAGGTAGGGATGTCGAGTTGGGTGAATGCGTGATAGAATAGGACATTAGCAGAGCTCCCTTGGTCCACTAGGACCTTGCGAACTTCGTAGTTGGCAATGAAGCAGGATATGACCATGGGATCATCGTGCTCTGGGTTAATGGTCCCATAATCGGCATCAGAGAATGAGATGGTTGGTCAGGGCTTGAGTCTTTTGGAAATTGTTGTGTGAAGAATTTCTTTTTTGTGCTTCTAAGCTGCTCTCTCGTGTCTTTTTCAGAAGGACCTTGAAGATCCTCCTCCTGCGAAACCACCTGCAATGGTATGGATGGTCCCCGTGGTATTTTGCCTTGGGTCCTCTTGCTGATTTGGGGGGTTTCTACCTAGAGCCATGTCACCATGTTGGTTTTGGTCTTGGTGAGGTGGTCGATTACTTAGTAGGGACCTATTCCCAGGTCGATACTCTCTGTTCAGCCTTTGGGCAAGTTTTGGGACCTCGGTACGGTACTTTTGTAGGTGTCCTTTCTGAATGAGGTATTCGATGAGGCTTTGTAGATGCCTGCAGTCGTGCCCCTTCCCTCGATGGAAAGCACAATACTTGTCTTGCTCGGATCCTATGATATTTTTGGGAGGTGAAAGCTGGGCCAGCTTGGCGTGACATATTTCTTCTAGCACCCGAGCTCGGATTTGGTTCAGCGGGGTGTAGTTTTCGAAACAAGGTTGAGTTGGGGACCTTTCTCTTTTGCCGCTTCTCCTCTCCTCCTGGGGCTTTTTTTCTTGAGAAGGTTTGTTTTTCTCTACATGGCCTAACACTTCTTCTAGGTTATGTGTTTGGCTACTCTGGTCAGGAGGTCAGAAAGGCTTTCAGGCAAATTGAGGGTGAGGTGCTCATAAAGGCGTCCAGGTCGGAGGCCTACTTGGATTGCATGCATGACCATTCCTTTTGTCAAATCACGAACTTGGAGGAAGAGCTTGGTGTACCGATCCATGTAATCTTTTAAAGGCTCGGATTCTCCTTGCCTTAAAATGGCCAAGATGGAGAAGGATTTTTGGTGGGTGATGCTGGTGGAGAAACGAGCTTGGAAAAGCTTGGCTAGCTTGTCAAAACTGGATATGTTGTTTGGTGGAAGGCCAAAAAACCATTGGAGGGCTGCCCTACGCAGGGTTGTTGGGAAAGCTTGGCACATAACTTCTTCAACGGTGCCTGCCAAAAGCATAACTGAGTTGTAGTTTTATAGGTGTTCTCAGGGGTTAGTGGAGCTATTGTACGATTCAAGGTTAGGTTGCTTGAAGTGGGTTGGCAGGTGAAAGTCCATGTTGTCTTGGGTGAAAGGGTGCTTGGTAGCTTGTTTTTGTTTTTCTAAGCTTGAGGGTGAAGGTTGGCTGGAAATGGATGTCTGCGGGGGTGGTCCTCGACTGCATGTATAAAAGAGGACTAGCTTTCGGCAGTTTCTTCCGCTGTTTGGCCTCTTTGGCGCCTAGCCGGGGATGGGATTGCTTGCTAAGCTCGGAGATAAGGGTTCTCATGTTGGGTGTCAACTGAGAGCTCGCTGAGTTGCTAGCGCCTTCTCAGCTCAGCAATCTCAGCTCTGTTTGTCACTATCTCCTGCCTGAGGGCTTGGATTTCTTGGAGTAGGAGAGTGAGGATGACATTTTGTGGGTTTTCCTGGACAGGGGTTTCCCAGGAGGCTTCCGGGCTGTGAGAGGCTTGGTGAGGTGGGGGTGGTGGTGATCTTCGAGTGGTGTTAGGTTGGAGTGAAGGTATCGTGGGTGAATGGGTGTTTTCTCAGATAGTATGGAGGTCTTCATGCTGGTTGGAAGGGTTCATGGTGTTCAAAGTAAGATCGTACAATGAGATTTGTTTCTTGGTCAGGAAGAAAGAAAAATTCCCACATATGGCACCAAATGACGATGCCTGATCTGAGCTGGTGATCTGGAAATGGGTGAAGCCGAATTGACGCGTAATAACAACACAACAATAGATGGTCAAGAGTCAGGTGATAATACCCGAGCTCCAATGTTTAAGTTAGTACAGTCTGAGCTAAATAATATATCGAATGCTGAAGTAAAAAATCAGTCCTTATACCTGTCGCATAGGGTTATTTATAGGTTATGACTAAGGGATATGAAATGTATATACATATTTGATGGTGTGGGCCTTTTGCTAAATGGGCATGGATACTATTGGGCTGAGTATTGAGTATCTACACCATTATGTTTTTTTTTTTTCCTCATACAAATACTTTAATTTGTTAGATTAAGATACAAAACCAAAGCATCCGTTTGGCTAAAAGAAATTTATTAAAATCTCAACATCACCTATAATGAGTGAAAACAGCTCAATTGAAAAAGATTAAAGTGGAAAAATGGTCATTTTTATTTGTAAGAGAATATTACAATTCATGCAAACACCAGAATTGGTCCAAATGATCTCCCGTAAAGTAGATTACAGCACACACAACACAAATAAATACCTCAGCTGCAATAACCAAAGATATGGCAGAGATCTTGGGTCACATTCACCTTCATAGATCACAATGTTCATCATCAAAAACCAAACAAACCCTGTGTTACCAAATCTCCCTCATGAAATGTGAATTACAATATAAAATTAACACTACTAAAATTCTTTTTTTTTTTTTTTTTTTTTTTTCATTTTNCAAGTGCTTAGTTTCGTATTACTGAATTGACCTTTTAATTTATGCCTCACCTATTACCTTTTTCGAAAGAATTTTTTTGATTATTATTAGAACCTCATTAACCATCTTCAGCAACTAGATAATGGTCAACTTGTTCTCAATGACTGTTGTTGCTCTATTCTTTTAATCAAATTAAATTAGTTATTTCAGCATTGCAAAAAGTTTTTAGTTACAAAGGAGCGCAATGTACTGTGTAAAGACGTGAGTAGTACATAAGGGGAATAAAACTCTTGACATTGACTTTATAATTCTTATGACCAAAGAATGTGCTACTAAACTCATAAGTCATTGGTAACATTGCATAAATTTTGATTTAAAATTCTTTTTACATTATTATAGAGTATTATAATTTAATAGGAATTGCTATTTCCATAGCTAGTATTACTAATGTCACAGCTTAGTGATTAAAAAGAATATTATATAGACATATTTACCCCACACCTAACGAGGTAAGATTTGGATCTAATAAATAATGATCTTAATTATACTTATTAATTATGACCAAAATTTTCTCATATACTAACTAAGAACACTTTTCCTTTTCTTTTTACTTGAATTTAACTTCCTGGTAAAACTCACCAATGAAATTTGTTGTCCTTTCCTCTTTTCTTCTTATTTATTGTTTTATGATGCTTTACCCCACACTCAATGTTTAATAATATTTGTATAGCATGATGGCCCATTTTGTGCTTAATTTGTCTCATTACTTTATCTACACTTCAAAGCTTAAGAGATAGAGTTGGTACGTTCTTGAGTTAGAAAAAAAAAAATATCTAAATCCATTTGTATGATATTTGATGTGATATATTTTACCACAAGAGAGAAAGGGAGTAGAATGCATCCAATTTAATGTACTGATTCATCAATCTTTTTTCATTTTTCTGTCAAAAAATAACGAAAATTTAATATTAATACTTGCTTTATAGTACGCCACTGTACAAAGCAAATGTTCAAATGTTTAATGGTTGAGTGATCCAAGGGGCCAGCTTTCCACTTTTTGTTATCTCTTTATTAATTTGCTACCATGTAACGTTTGGCTTAGTGCATGGTGGGGTAGAAAGATGAAGAATCAACTGTGACAACTCAAATTTTATCATGAACCTGGCACACAGGAAAGCCAAAATTTATTCATTGTATCAGATTGACTAGTTATTCAATATTGCTATGCTATAGTAAATATTTCATTAAATTTGTGTGCCCCCGCAGTTATTATAATGTCCCACATTTTTGTCTCCTTTAAAATAAAAAATTAAAAGAACCTTAATTGTTGGGACTGGTAGTAAAGGTGTAGTAGGTTCATCTAAGTTATAACCAAGGTTCGAATTCACAAGCAAGCATTCAAGGGAATAATTTTTCTTAAAAGGGACTTAATTTGTCTTGATACACAAAAGTTAGTCTAAGGATATCCCGACCATTGAATAATAATAATAATAATAATAATAATCAAACTTAAAAATTAAAAAGATTGACTACATTAGTTCAAGATGATGAAAATATTTCCGAATATGTGTTGCATGGTGAAATGAGTCAAATGACCATATTTTGTTTTAAAATTTTTTAGATTTACATCTTCAAAATAACAATTTTTACACAAATTTACAAAAAAGAATATTTTTTATTTTTATTTTTTGTAAAAAATTTATAAATTACACCAATATGTATATTTTATAAGACACATCCCACATAATCCTCCCCCACAAAAAAAAAAAAAAATATGCAGAAAAAATTAATTTCACATTATATGTCAGTCTTCATAAGCGACCTAACGAGGTCTCAGGAATTAATGCAGACTTCAAGAAACAGACAGTATCATCAATAAATTTATTTATGATACTATAGTTACTGTATATCCCGTACAATGGGTTAAAAATTGTCAGAAATTAAAATAAATTGGCCAAATTCACACGAGTTGTAATTTTCCACTTTAAAAAAGTCAAATAAGTTGTACACATATAATTAAACTGTATTTAATACGAGTCAAAAGCGTACAAAAAGGAGAGAGTAATTAAACATAATAATATACTTTATCCTGTGCTGAAATTAGTTTGGTTATGGTAAAGAATAATATACTTTATCCAAGTTCTCAAACTTTTTATGTACCAAAAAGAAAATATAATTAAATAAAAATGAAAAATAAGAAATGTAAAGAAATAAATAATTAGAGAAAAAGAAGCTAAATTGAGGGAGGGGTAAAGGCTAAGATTTAAATTTTATCGAGATATAGNAATATTTATATTTTAAGAATTTATCATATTTTGCTAATTAATATTGTTTCCTTTATAATTAAATAATTAGGACAACTTGTACCAAAAAAAAAATAAAAAAAAAATAATGAGGACAACTTTATGATCTTACGGTTTGACTCCGGTTCAACCGCCAACCTGTGACTTGGCTGATTCCTTGACAAAGTTGGGGGGGCGTTTCAGAATATTGATTTCCCATGAAATACAAGTTTTGGAGAAAAGAATATATATTTTTGATTCAATTTAGGTCTCATGTTCTAAAGTGGCTTTTGTTGAATAATGACTTTATGACCTTCAATTATATAATGATATATCATGATATATATTTGCGTCATTGCATGTATAAATTGATATTTCCTTGTTTGATTTAATTTTGCTCCAACTTATAGCGTAAACAATTTTTTTTATAATTATTAAAATATGTCTATGCTATGTATGAAACATTTTTAATTCATTTACTATTCATAAAAAAACATAATTTATTTTGGTGATGTGATACTTTCATTATAAAAAAACAAAATTTTTCATAGATTTTATCGCAGATTACGGGGCATCAAAAAAACTCTCTTGACAAGCCAAAATTCTCACGGAATATAGTATTCATGAGAAAATTTCTCGTAGAAATGTTTGTGAGAAACTCTAAGAAAATTCAGAAAAAAAAATTGGTTTAGGTATAAGAAATTATCTATAATTTTTTAACTTATTTATTTTCGTGAGAAATTTTGTGAGAATTATCATTTTTTAAATAAAATAATCAAATTAAAATGAAAAAATAAAAATAAAAAATGAAATATAATCAAATGTAATAAAATAAATTATACAATAAGATGTAAAAAAATGTCATAAATATACATCAATAATAATTCCTCCCTTCATTGCCGTAATCATCATCAGCATTAGTGGCATCAGTAGGTGGGGTCGAGGGAGGAGCAGCAACCAGCATTTGGGCTAAGGTGGTTGCAATCCAGTCGAGGGATTGTGCAAGAGTATTCAACTGTGCCACTAACTGCTCCATTGTTGTCTGGTACCCGGTCAGCTGTTTCAACTGATATTCCTAACTCTCCAGCCTCTACATTAGATTAGCCACCTAGTCCGTGAGCTATTAATAGTGAAGATCCTGTGTGGGCTGTGATGGCTGGGTCGCTGGAGCCTAGTCCATCACGCCGGCATCTGACCCCATGCCATAGACGCGCCGTTTCTTGTTCTTTCCGCCAACAACATTCAACCACATGATGGTGTCATTAACGGAAGAAGAAAAGGACAGAGTCCGTGCCCTCAGCTCCTCATAAGAAGTCTACATAGGTTAGATCATAATTAGTAAGAATTTAATAGTAAATAAAGAGGTCTAGCTATATAAAAGTTTAATGAACTTCAATTATAAGTTAACTTACATAAGTGGACTCAGCTACTGGATACACCTAGTATTTGCTCACGCTGTGTTGAAGGTGACAGAAGACCTTAGAGGCATTAGGCTACTTTCCTAACTCCTTTGTCTACAAACAATGAATTAAAGTGTTAGAATAAAAAAAAAAAAAGAATAACCACAAGTTACTTGATGAAGTACCAAGTTATTANTTAACTTACATAAGTGGACTCAGCTACTGGATACACCTAGTATTTGCTCACGCTGTGTTGAAGGTGACAGAAGACCTTAGGGGCATTAGGCTACTTTCCTAACTCCTTTGTCTACAAACAATGAATTAAAGTGTTAGAATAAAAAAAAAAAAAGAATAACCACAAGTTACTTGATGAAGTACCAAGTTATTAAAAACTTACGAGCCTCCTTTTATGCTCGAAGATAGTGATGGATCCACCGTTGTGGTAATAGTTGCCCTAATCCATCTAGTGGTTCTTCTTGTTCTGCTCTGAGGCTGTCATGAACTTTGAGAATTCCTATTTGGCCTTTAACCCTACCAGGACATTCAGGCTCAACCACTCGCCCTTAGTCTTCCCACTCCGTATATCTCTGAAGGTGGTGCGAATGTTATTAGAGCATTTCATTAGCCAAATCTTGTAAATTTCCCGCTCATGTTGTGGATCCCAAATCTACCTACTCTGCATTAGAAAAATAAAGTTATAGTTAGTAAACATTATAATTAAGTAAATCAATTAAACACTTTATGTATGTTATTACCTTAAACTATCCCCGCCACTAATTCTTTACCTCAATAGGAATTGATGTGAAGTCAACCCAAGTCTCGTTATAACTTGACTTATAAATAGCCAAGAGATAGTTGATTGACTTCTTCGATGGAATGAAACTATAGAAAAAAAAAAAAAAAGGTAGTTAGTAATAATACACACTTATAACCATGAACAACTAAATAGAGATAAATTATATACTTACTCCTTCTTCCCATGTGGCTAAATCCACAAGTGCCCATCAAAAGTCCTAGCGCCAAGGGAGGGTGAGTCCGACATGTGCAAACTTGCCTAAGACGATCGCACAGCTATTAAGGATGATGTGCTTAGGTTTGGTATACATCCTGACAACCCATCCCCTAGTGACCCAATCCACGATGGGGGTTTGCATCTCAAGAGTCATAGAAGGCGACGCTGACTGTGATGCCATCCCTGAGGTTGGGATGAACTGGGGGAGAGTAGGCTCTGTTTGAGAAGGCCAAGCTATGACCTTCTCTTTGCCCTTCCTCGAGGGCCCACCTGCTGCCCTAACATCTATGACACAAATAGAATAAAATTTTGGTAAACATAATACACCTAATTAAGCAATATACAAATATAATGACACGTAATTAAGCAACAATCAATTTTTAAAAAATTGCAATAAATGCTACACTGTTCAAAAAATCCATAAAAATAACAAAATCATTCTAAACCAATCACATAACAAAAACCCCAATTCAACTTCACAAATTTCATTACCAATTTAATTAACTAAATTCAGATAAAAACTCCCCAAATTTGCAAAAAATTCTATACCATTCAAAAAAAAAATCCAAAAAAATAATAGAATCATTCATACAATTTACATAACAAAAGCTCCAACCTAATTTCAACAAAAATCAACAAATCCACTTCTAATTTCACATCTCAAATTCAAGCATCAACCCTCAACATTCAACCATATTCAAAACTACTCTAATAACATCTAAAATGACCAACAATCATTCAAACAGGTAGTACACCAAAATCCTATAGAAATTAACCAAGAATTCAACAAGAAAAATGCATAAAGTAAGAATCATTGCACATGAAATTGGGACTTCCTCAATGTGAATCAAAGAGCGAAATGGTGCAAAACTGAACCGATATGATGCCTTGCCCGGTGAACCACCACAAACCCTTAGTGGCGCCATCTAGAATGGTGGAGACCGAGAAGGAGAGAGAAGAGAGGGAAAATGTAGAAGCTTTAAGAAATTGAGGGTTGGCTGCACAAGGGAGATAAGTTGCATAATTTTCAAATATAATGACACCTAGTTAAGCAACAATCAATTTTTAAAAGAATACCAATAAATGCTACACCGTTCAAAAAAATCTAAAAAAAAAAAATAGAAAAATCATTCTAAACCAATCACATAACAAAAGCCCCAATTCAACTTCACAAATTTCATCAATTTCATTAACAATTTAATTAACTAAAGACATAAAGTCCCCAAATTTGCAATAAATTATATACCATTCAAAAAAATCCAAAATAATAGAAAAATCATTCCAAACAATTCACATAACAAAAGCCCTAGCCTAATTGTAACAAAAATCAACAAATCCACTTCTAATTTCACATCTCAAATTTGGGCATCAGCCATATTCAAAACTACTCCAATAACATCTAAAATGACCAACAATCATTCAAAACATGTAGTACACCAAAACCCTATAGAAATTAACCAAGAATTCAACAAGAAAAATGCATAAACTAAGAATCATTGAACATGAAATTGGGACTTACCTCACTACGAACCAAAGAGCTAAATGGTGCAAAACTAAATATTTGAACCGCCACAAACCCTCGATGGCATCGTCTAGAATGGTAGAAATGGTGGAGACTGAGAATGAGGAGAGAAAGAGAGGGAAAATTGAGAAGTTTTTAGAAATGGAGGGCTGGCTGTACAGGGGAGATATTCTCTCGGAATTTCTCATGGATTTCATCTATGAAGAAAAATCCTAAAATTCAAATTTCAAGTGGAGCGGTTGTAGCGTTTCTCACAAAATCTCTCATAGATTTCGCCCATGAGAAACTTGTTTCCCAAACCCTTGAAACAAATGTTCAAGAAGCATTGCATTTTGATTTCTCACATATGGTGGTGATGTTTCATGAGAAAGTTCTTAACATTCACTTCTAAGAGAAACTCTATGAGAAATCTTGTAATTTTCACAGGGACCTATTTTTTGTAAGAAATTTCCGCATGAAAATTTTCATTTTCTTGTAATTTTTTTAGTAATATATAAAATTTATATTGAAACCTTACCATTAAAACTAAAAAAAAAAGAAAAAGAAAGTGGAACAAATTTAAACTCTTCCTGGTATGATTTAAACCAATTTCATTCAAGTGCTCTATATACATTACACAAAACACACAATATAATTGGTTTAGGTGATGAGGTCCTATGTTTGAATCTCCATACTCTTATATTCTTAATTAGAAAATCTAACTTTATCTACTTAATAAAAAATGATAAAATAAACTAATTTAGGTGATCTCTCATAAGGATGCGGTTCAAGTTCCAATCCCTCTAATATCCATTATTTAAATATATAGTAGCTTTATCCATCTAATGACAAAAAAGAAAAAAGAACTCTATATATATGAATTAAAAACTATGGCACAAATAAAATTAGAATTTAAATTTGATTTACGTGCAATGTAAAATTCTATACACTTTCACTAAATATAAAAGTACCACATTACCATAGTATTTAAGGTTTTTAACTAACAATAAATTATTTCAACAATTTTAAGAGTAAATTACACTCACTCCCTTGAGATATGTTAAAATGACACTCCAATTCATTCTCAGCTCTAAATTACACCCAATATCATTATCGTTAAAACTAATAGCATCTTAAGATGTTTATGTAACATTTTATTTGATCATGATTTAATCATAGTTGATGGTAAAAAATATATATTATTTAAATATTTATATTAAACTATATATTTTTGTTTTCACCACATATACAGTGTATACCTATCAAGATTTAAAGGGATGGAAGATGACCAATAGTCATATTTCTTCCCTAATAAAAACATTATTTGTTCAATAAAGTAAAGCAAGAATGTGGCTCCAAGCTAAGCTGAGTTTTGGGCAGTTCTTAGCCGAGCCAATAAATGCATGCTTGATTTTAATGAATGCAAGCTAACTAAATTGGCTCTTTATTTCTGTGGATTTTGTAGATGTAAAAGTCAAAACCCTCAAATCCGACAAGTTTTAATTTACTTCTTTCACTCAACTTTATCTCTTAATTTTTTGTAATTAAATTAAAGATCTTGTAAATCACTTCTTCCAAAAGTTTCCAACAGGTAGATATCAACATCAACCAACTCTCTCTATCTCTCTCTCTCTTGTCCACAAGAAATAGTTTACTTGACTTTTTTTTTTTTGACGTAAGAAACAATTTACTTGTCAACATTAATAAACTTCACCACAAATTTATTTAACAAAATCTTAAAAAGAATGAATGAATGGAATGAAATCAAAGACTTTTTTTTTTTTTCCTCGAGTTAAAAGACTTATTACAATATTTCCTCAAAAAATAGTATCATTGAATGCTAGTTGTAGGTTCTGCCAATGAGATTAGGAATCTTTTACCTCTAAAACCTCATTAAATTTTTATTTTCTCAACAACCTCAAAGAGCACGTGTAATTCTTTTATTAAGAATTTCTTCATATATTATCAACCTTACTTTTATTTTCTTTCCATTATTGACGTTTGTCTTTTTCTTGTAATATACGTATTTCTCTACTAGTAGAATTGATCCTTCAATTAGAAAAATAGATTAAAAGAGCAAGGGACAAAACTTGCAAGTACTTAGGAGAAGGAAGTCACTAGTGACATTTCTTATCATGGTAATTTTTTGGTGAAATTGCCAATTATTCATGATGCCATAAATAAGGTAACTTGTAATTGAAATCTAGTAAATACGTTGTTCAGTCTCTGTTTTTCCTTTTATATTAATTTTCTCTAATCTATGAAAACTTGTACATAAATTTCTTAATTAGTGATCTATTCAAACCTTAATCAGGAAAAATATCTCAAAGGGAGTCAAAAAAAATGAATAGTTATATCAAAGTATAATCAAAGTCTACAAAGTCGGATTCCTAGACTAACTTGGGTCCAAACCTTGTAAATCAAGAAAGGCAACTTTGGAGTCATGGTTGTAGATTGGGTTAGTACAACGGACTAAGAGAAAAGTGAAAATTAGATTATATTTATGACTTGCTTAAAGAAATGACAACCTATACTATAGAATAAAGTTATTTACCCACCTATTACTTCTAATTCCGATTGACACAGTTCAATCTCACTCATGAACGTGAGTTTAGAGTTTGGACCTGTAAAAATATGGTCATGTTTCAAAAAGTTTTGTGATTGTTTATACAAATTATTGTGGTTCTGCTGTGTCTCTTTTCCATTATGGGTTTAGGACTTTTGTCCTGGACGTCACATTTGTCAAATTAAGAATTAATGGTGCAGCTACTATTACGGCCTCTAGTTATGGGTGCATTAGACTCAAGTGCTATAGACACACGACCTATTTATTCCCTGAAATCTTCACCTATTTAGTCGGTTTGATTAGTTCTTTCATCATCTTCCATTTATGCATGGCTAGAATATTCTCAAATATCTATGATTTTTTTTTTTTTTTTTTTGTGTTACATGATGGCAAGGAGGTTTAAACGCTTGACCTCTTGTATATTACCCAAACTTAATGGCTTTCTAATATCTTTAATATGAACATTGGCAAGAAGGCCCCACTCGTGAGCTTCAGGTTTTTGCTTCCCAACCCTAAGATGAAACTTCACTCATGTCACGTCAAAAGCAAGCCACAAAGCACATTAAATTAAACATGTTTGATCAAACTTTGGAGTCATGGTTGTAGATTGGGTTAGTACAACAGACTAAGAGAAAAGTGAAAATTAGATTATATTTATGACTTGCTTAAAGAAATGACAACCTATAATATAGAATAAAGCTATTTACCCACCTATTACTTATAATTCTGATTGACNCCTGGACGTCACATTTGTCAAATTAAGAATTAATGGTGCAGCTACTATTACGGCCTCTAGTTATGGGTGCATTAGACTCAAGTGCTATAGACACACGACCTATCTATTCCCTGAAATCTTCACCTATTTAGTCGGTTTGATTAGTTCTTTCATCATCTTCCATTTATGCATGGCTAGAATATTCTCAAATATCTATGATTTTTTTTTTTTTTTTGTGTTACATGATGGCAAGGAGGTTTGAACGCTTGACCTCTTGCATATTACCCAAACTTAATGGCTTTCTAATATCTTTGATATGAACATTGGCAAGAAGGCCCCACTCGTGAGCTTCAGGTTTTTGCTTCCCAACCCTAAGATCAAACTTCACTCATGTCACGTCAAAAGCAAGCCACAAAGCACATTAAATTAAACATGTTTGATCAAACTTTGGAGTCATGGTTGTAGATTGGGTTAGTACAACAGACTACGAGAAAAGTGAAAATTAGATTATATTTATGACTTGCTTAAAGAAATGACAACCTATAATATAGAATAAAGCTATTTACCCACCTATTACTTATAATTCTGATTGACACAGTTCAATCTCACTCATGAACGTGAGTTTAGAGTATGGACCTGTAAAAATATGGTCATGTTTCAAAAAATTTTGTGATTGTTTATACAAATTATTGTGGTTCTGCTGTGTCTCTTTTCCATTTTGGGTTTAGGACTTTTGTCCTAGACGTCACATTTGTCAAATTAATAATTAATGGTGCAGCTGCTATTACGGCCTCTAGTTATGGGTGCATTAGACTCAAGTGCTATAGACACACGACCTATTTATTCCCTGAAATCTCCACCTATTTAGTCGGTTTGATTAGTTCTTTCATCATCTTCCATTTATGCATGGCTAGAATATTCTCTAATATCTTTGATTTTTTTTTTTCTGTTATATGATGACAATGAAGTTTGAACTCCTGACCTCTTGCATATTACCCAAACTTAATGACTTTCTAATATCTTTGATATGAACATTGGCAAGAAGGCCCCATGCGTGAGCTTCAGGTTTTTGCTTCCCAACCCTAAGATCAAATTTCACTCATGTCACGTCAAAAGCAAGCCACAAAGCACATTAAATTAAACATGTTTGATTAAAGTGGCACTTGATTTGTTTGATTAAGGCCAAATATGCATCCTATTTTCTTTTTAAGCACACACATGTAAGAAACTCGAGAAAAAGAATTGAATTTAACAAAGGCAAATTCTTCAAATGAGAACAATAGCGTGATTTTCGGATGGGAGACACCAAAAACTACATAATTTCAAGCATTTTTTTAATAGAATTTTTGACGTGAAATTTCAGCCATATTTGGAAAGTGATGGGATGAGACTCTGATATTTTCAGTTCCTTTCCTAACACTTCAATATCTTATCCAAATGGTGAAAGGAAGTTATACCAGTCCCTCAGTGAGAGAGACGAGAGGCCATGCATCTTAGAGTTCATAAATGGCTGTCTCACAAACCAAACTTAATATGCTTACAAGTCCAACTACATGTGCTGCGTGCAAGACACAAGAAAAAGAATGAGCAAGTTTCAAACAGTGCATGCACACAGTCTCAATTGTCAAATTTCTTGTCCAACCTAACCGTACGATCTGCAGAATTAGGTTGGACTGCCGAATTGCAGGTATAAAAGAAATGAAGTGATGAATGTCTGCTTTTGTGGCTGCGCATTTAATGGTACAACATTAAACTCAATAAGTAAGCCACCACAAATTCAACATTAAACTCTATATATGGGAATTTAGCAGTTTTCATTCTTCAAGCATTCCCACAGAAATCAAGATTTTGCATGACCTCTAACTAGGATGCAAGCTCTCATTAATGGTGGATAACTTTTTAGTTCTTCCTTGAACTACCAATTGAATAAACTGGAGACAAATTCATAATTTAACTGTCATAGCACAATTATAATTGTCTGCAAACTAAACAAAGAAAAGACAAATATTATGGTAAGGAATTGCAATAGTTCATTTCTAGATAGTTAGTGCAATTATCAGCTACTAATGTGCTTTATGTTCAAAAATAAAAATAAGTGCTTTAATATCTCATGTAATTGATATCTTAGTGTCACAACATACCCAAATGCCGCTACAACGCGAATGACATATAAAAAGATAGCTTTCAGAAAAGAAAAAAAAAAAAACTAAAGTCATCTCTAATTATATTAAGAAAATATGGGGAACAATTAGAAAAACCTTTTGAATTTTTTTTTTTTTAAGAAAAATGGTCTACGAACCAGAGAGAGTTCATGAGTTTAATTGTGTGTAGGGAATGTGTTAGACATCCCATAACACATGTTCAAAGAACAATTACTAGAAATTAATTGTGTAAAACATATTATGGCTAATAGTGTATTTCTTTTATCCTAAAGCAACTAACATGCATATATATAGACAAATAAGCAAACTGATAAATGAAAATGTAGAAAATGTCCCAAGTTAGCTTTAGTGCATTTTCTAACAAAAGTAGGGAGCTCTAGGAACCAATGAGTGAGGAGAGCCATTGTTTTGTGGACGTAGATTGGGATGGGCCAGAAACCAAATAAGAATGAACGAAAGTTTAAAAATAGGGGAAAAAATGAAATATCTACAAAAATGGGGTTTGCTCTATAAATGTAGGTGCCTATGTATCCTCAATGATGAATGAGAGCCCTCATGGTTCTTAAACAAGTATTTTTAGAAAATGGGTCAATCTCAATTCTAGCCCAAATCACATTAGTCCTTATTGAAAGCATGCAAAAGGAACCATACAAAACATTAAGCAATTATTGATCCTTATATAGAAAGAGAATTAAACATACAATGCATGATGATGCAAGTCCTATATTATACATCTCTATTGGGCAAGAAAATAAATATGCAATGCATGTTGCAACTAGCATGACCTAGGTCCTTCCACCCATTTGTCACATGATGTGTCCTCCGCAGTGGCACTTATCTTCACTTAGCTAGGTTGGATAGACAAAGCCATCTCATATCGGATCTGACTCACTCTATCCTTCTATGACAAGTGAAGCGCCTATGGACATTTTATATGCACAAATATATAAACTAAATGAATGAAAATGCATGACCTAATTAAAATTATTATAATGCCTTGTCAAATTTAAATTAAGAATAAAGAGACATAATCTAAATATAACATAAGATGAAGAGTGGCCAAACCTCATTGAGTGCTTCAAGTTTTCATCCTTGCAATTTGCCAAGCTCCAATCATGTGTGTTATCTAAGTTTTTCCTCCATACAAACTTAAAGAGTGTGCATCACAAATAAGCAACAAACAAGTTGATTAGAATGAAACAATTTCAATTGCATTTGATGTGGTACAATCATCATAGTTCTAGGTTAAGCTATAATCAAAGCAAGAATGTTACCAAGCATAAGAACATGACAACCAGCCTGTTTTTTATTTACTTGGAAGAATGATTATGTATTGTCAACAAGATAAGCACATTGATGCAAATATATATGTACAACCTTCCAAATGGCTTTGAAATCATGCAAAAAGCAATTGTGAAACTCAAGTTATATCCAAAACATCATGCAAAGGTCATAAATTGCAATTGCAGAATTTGATGAGGATTTTATAATTTTCTGGGGTTAATACATGATGAATTTGGTTACAAAGCCTCCACCATTTGAAAGATACTCATCTTAGGTTTCCAACAAAAGTGAAATTTGATCAAAATGATTTGTATAGCTTAAGCAATCCCTGAAACACCACACAAAGGTCAATATTGGGCAGACTTTGCAAAATATGCTCCAATGAAATGTTTGGATGAATTATGATGCAATACATGCTCAAATGAGGAACCCAAGGCACTTAATTCATATCATAATCTCAATAATGAAATAAGAAACACCATAACTTTAGGATCAAAGCAAATTCCATGTATGGCACCACACATGCATTTAATCAAACACCTTCAAGGCACATAATCAACATTTCAATTTTCTTGCAAAAAAAGCTTCAAAATCATTCCAAATCAACGAAAATAAATTTCGCCATGATCCTATATCATATAACAATAATCCAATAGGTTAATTTCAACAAGAAACATGCATAATCAAACCTCTAAGCATGCAAAAATATAGCTGAAAAATTATGTACAAATTTAAGGAGTTAAGAAGTGGAAGAGAATCATTACCCAATTGGAGCCCTCTAGTGTTAACAATCAAAGTAGGTAGCCTTCTAACTTCAAAAATCCATATAATTCCTTAGGTCCAAGCCTTAACTCCTCCCAATAATGGTGAAAATGAGTTATGGGAAGCAAACTAAATGCATTGAGGGCTTAGGAATCAAATATTCAATTGACAATGTCTGAAGGAGATGAAATGGGAGATGAGAGGAGGTGAGAAGAGAGGAGATGAGAGAATGAAAAAAAAAAATGTAACATGGCTTGGGCTTTCCTTTTCTCAATAGAATAAAAGGAAACATCTCGGACAAAATATATTGTCTACACATAGTAATTATAACTCTTAAGAATTGAACCGAGTTTAATTAAAAAATAAAATAATATATACTATCATTAAATAAATATTTTAGGAAATATTTTCATATTAATTTTCTAAAAAAGTTAAACTTAAATATTATATATATAAAATATATAGTAAGATTAATTAATTATACTAGAAAAATATTAGGAGAGGGAGAGAGGATTTTAGAATGTAACATTGTGCAAGCAACAAGTCCTACATTGCTTAAGATAGAATAAGAAATTAGTTTGTTATCTATAAATTAATAGGCTAACAAGGTAAGAGGTCTCAGATTGCTAAACATAGAATGAGGAATTGGTTTGTTATCTATAAATAGGCAACCAAGGTAAATGAGAATTTGATATTAGGTTTCCGTAATTGTCATTGGAAACCAACATGAAGAAAGAAAATTCATCCTTTCTTCATTTTTTTATATTTTTTTTAATAATTAAATTTTAAAATTTTAATTGAAAACCAAACCTCGACAGTTCATAACAAGCTGTCCAATTCATCGTGTTTTTTCAGATTTTGTTGTGTTTAACTGATTTTTAACTGGTTTTCAATTCCAGTCTAAAGGTTTCACTCATAATGATTAAGGCGCCAATTCAATGGTTCAACTACCCAGTCTGGTCCGGGTGGTAGAACTATTTTTTTAGTTTACACCTAAAGTATCCCTATATCCTTTGGATATAGAATTAATCCATGTTTGGGACGTAAGCAGTAACCGGTAAATCTCTTCCAACAAGTGTGACTCTAAGGATTCGAACTCAGAACTTGGCCTAGAACGTCTTGGAGCTCATACTGCTTCCACTGAGCCAACACCTTGTTGGTTCGGGTGGTACAACTATAGTTGTAAGAAATTCAATAAATTTTGTGTAATTTAATTTAAATTTTTCAAAAAAATTATTTCGACATGAACTAAAGGGGCCTAAATATCTTATAAAGTTTATCATGCCTAATTTCTTCTTCCAAAAGTATGTTAATTTGACAAATTAATATTTGAGCATAACACATGGTTTTAGATAGGTTAGTGTTTTGTCGGATTTTGGTTCGTTAGTTTACAATGGAGATGCAATACAATCTTTGGGGAACCAGCTTTGGTGGGCTTGGTGAATGAATAGCTGAGGCACCTTTGGAGGCCTGATAGGACATCAAGAGGGTATCGTGCTTGGACCCAAGGGAGATGGGTCTTATGGTCTAGAAGCTCTAGTTGTGGCTAAGTCTAACCTAGCAGGGGAAGCTTGGTTACTCTCTGCTCTAGCTGATGGACAGTGACAGAGGAACTTAATATTTTCTAAGAGATGATCTGGTAATGGTTTGACGTATTCTAATGGAGATTTGGTCCATTGATGGTGAGAATGATGAAAATATTTAAGGAGGATGACTCGAGAAGAGCAATGACATCTTTTAATGGAAGAATGTTGGGCTTAAGGTAGGTGAGTGCTCTTATGGGTGAGGACTTGAAGAACATTCAATGGAGATGTTCTTCCAATAATGAGTGCTTGAAGGAGTTTCTGGAGATTCTGAGTATTTAGGTGAGAATGCTTGGTGGGTGAAAACTTGTTCTTAATGCTAAATGAGTGGTATATATAATGGAAAGAATGTGAGGGTTGATCAAGATGCTCTGAATATTTAAATTGGAGATACGGTCATTAAGTAGGTGGGGGCATTGAATGATATGTGTGTAGTTGAGGCAAAGGTCTTCAAATTTATGCTTAAGAGCATTTAATGTTGATCAGAAAGGGGCTAAGCAAGGGTTCGGGTTTCTATTTAGGTTTAGTGGTGCTTAGTTCTAGGCATTTAATGTAAGGCTGAAGGGTTTTCTTTTGATGGCATGCAAGTAACGTGGATGACCTACTCGGCGTCTTTCCATCGTGGTTGATATCTTGGGAGGTACCATGGGGTTCATCTCCCCAGGATACACAAAAGGGGTTTAAGGTTAATTTGAAATAAAGAGAGTAAAACATAGGGCATAAAGAATAAGGTTAAAGTCAATTGTTGTCTTGTCACATTAGCTTAGAGGGGAATTCAGACTTTCTTACCTGTGGGTTCCACACCTCTTATTAGGCCTTCTTGTAAAGGGGCCCTTAGAGAGGTCCTTAAAACCTATTCTTAATGGGCTTTCCCTCAGCCCAATTCCAGCCAAGCCGTTGTACTAGAGATAGTTCCTGCTGAAGGACTTGTGGCTTTTTTAGAAGCCTTAGTTTTGTGAGATCTCTTGCCTCGGAGGATAGCTAAGAGGTGTCCAAGTCTTGACTATCAGTTAGAGCTACTTCCAGGGAATAAATATTGTAGCTGGGGGAGCGGGCCATAGGCCTTTCTACCTGGAGGGATGCTCTTATGGGCATTTCTGGGCACCCAGACGTATAAGCTGTGGGAAGCACCTCGTGGAGACAGTCTTAGGAGTCTCTTAACAAATGTAACTTCTCTTATTGGGTGGCAATTGTGTCATTCTTTGGCTCCAACTGGTCTAATGCTTATCCGCTTAAGTCATGTGGGCTCTATTAGGCCAATATCTGCTTTAAGTGGGTTTTGCCCAAAATCCTATATTTTCATTAGCTCCATTATTTATTAAAAAAATGGAATTTTGATATTGAACATAGGTTCACAAACGGAGCTGGTAATTTAATGAAAAAATAATACCCACCTTAGCCTTACCTCAAGTTGGTGGTTTTTATGGGATTAACTATGGCTTCTCTAAGTTTTTTGTCTCTGCTTGGAGCCACAGACCCTTAGTCACTTATGGGATTGGGTTACCATTTTATTTATGACCTCTCAGAGGGACCTTTAGTCTTTTGACCAAGATTGCTGCGACTTGATCTCTTGTAGAGCCAAGTCAACTTGTTCCACTGACTTCCCTTGAAACTCTATAACTTAGTGAAATTTCATAGGTTATAGACGCTTTGGGCCCCTTTTTCTCCTTTTGGTGCTGAATGGACTTGGGCCTCTTGGCCTCTCTGGCCTATTTGTCCATTTGATTTATTCTTTCCGTCTAGTTCCCTGAACTGTTTAGTTACTTGAATCAGGTGGTTACTAGAACTAGTTGGTTACCTCTTACTTCTTAGGGGGCACGCCTCATGCTTATCACTAGCGGGTTTTAAGACTGGCTCAGGCACCTGACATAAATGGTAACTGCCATTTTTATTTTTAGAACTATTGTCCTTGTAACTTCACACCTGTTTAGGGCAATGTGGCCAATTATTATTTCTCATTCTTTTAAAGTGATAGACCCACATTAATTGAAGGGCAAAAATGTGTTTATGGTCATTTCTCCATTGTTGCTCAAGACTTTTTCTGGGCTTTCTTTTATTTCTCTTCAAGGACTCTTCTCTTTTATTTTTTTTTTGGTTGTTTGCTTCAACTAACCGGGGAACTCTTTCTCCTTTGCTATATCCCTTTCCACCATTTTCTGCTATTGTTCACTCCTTAACAATGGAAAAAAAAGTCATATTCTTCTCAGGCCCCTCCTGTAGCCAGTGGTGAAGTTATTGTTTCTTCCCAGGGAGTGCTAGAGGGCTTTCCTCTCACCTTTACCTTTATTTCTTGCCTTATTCCTCCAAGACCTTATGTAAAAGAGAATGGTCAAAAGAAGGATCGTCTGGCTGCCTCTAATCTCAATAGGCCTTTTCATCTTCCTTTTTATACGAGGGAGGATTTCTTTGCTGAAGATACTCAAAGGGAGCCCAAGGAGGAGGATTCTCTACATTATTTACTCCCTACTCCTCTAGTTATTGACATTAATTTAGGCCCCTTTATTCTCCATTGTCATGTCGCGAAGGGAGAGTTTTCTTAGTGCAATTTTAGTTCTTTGGTGCGCTATTTCTAACTGGGATGCTTGGGTGATAAACATGTTTGAAAATCACTTTGTTGCTCTGAAATCAATGATAGATCTTAGGGTAAAGGATGCTATATGGGTGTTGACTCAAATTGGGGTACGCTGTAGCGGACAAGATTTGGCGACTCTAGTTTAGTGCTGAAGCAAAACCACACATACCTTTACTTCTTGGAGTGAATTTACCTTTACTTTGGAAGATGTCAAGGTATTGCTCAAACTGTCCTATTATGGTAATGTAGATCTGACTTCTTTCCAATGGGACACCACAGCTGCTAAAATGGCTAAAGAGTTAAAGACCTGTTATACTGACTGTGTGAAGAGATCTCAGCCTCTCTAGGCTTCGGAGGAACCTAAGCCTGATGTTAAACCCATTGTGGCTGATGTTGAGGATCAGCCTGAGAGTTCGTCTAATGCCTCAAGGATTATTCATAAGATTACTCATGCTACTTGGATAAGGTACTTCTTTGGCTCCTTTGATGAGGATGATAATTTTGAAGCCGATCCCAAGATAATTTTCAAGGTCCTCCTGCTAAAGCTCTTGGGAATTTTATTTTTGGTCTGTCTACAATTATGGTTAGGGGATGCTCCCCCGGGCCCAATTTACCTGAGATCTCTATATGCTAGGCTGGATTAGCTGCAGGACTAGATGACAATTTCTTTTGGTAGGTATGATGTTATTACTTACATTAATAATACATTTGTCCAGCTATTTCTTTATGAACGTTTTAAGAGCTTTGGACCCTCATTCTTGTACCTTGATGTGGACCCGCAAGAGTTTGAGAGATGTAGCAATGAAGGAGATTTTCTCTTGCCTCTACTGGAACCTCGATCACGGTGCTGGTCTGCTTCTAGAAAAATCATAATCTTTTTATTTTTTGTGATTGATAATGTTAATGAGTATATGTGGAGGCCTTATATTGAACCTTCAGAAGCTGGTGTTGATGACAACTCTATATTATATTATGATCTTCCTTTGACTAAGAGGAATAATGGTGTGGCTGGTATTTAAGGGACCAGAGACTTCTGGCATTTGTGTTTGGCTCTTGGCATTTATCAGGTTTTATGACTGTAGATAACCTTGGGGGGGGGGGGGGAATGAGGCTGCTTTATTTTCTTTTGAGTATCGTCCAGATCGAGTGATGAGCCAGTTTGGTTTAGACCAGCTCAAATGTACCTCTACCCTCCCTGCTGACCCTTTTGAGTTGTGGGAGGTGATGACTTTCTGCTTGTTCAATTGTCTTCTTCGCCTGACTGGTTTGCACATAGCTAATTACATTAATCCTACCAATGTGGGTGGGATTTCTGGTAGATGGCTTAAGTACTTCCGGTCGTTGAAGCTTGCTCTCCAAGAGTTTAAAAAGGTGAAAGATAATAGATCTCCCAAAAGTCTGTTGAAGAAACTTCCTACAATCATCAATCTTGATCCATATTATGCCAATGCCACTGGGCTTGTTGCTCCTGCTGCAAAANTACCTCTACCCTCCCTGCTGACCCTTTTGAGTTGTGGGAGGTGATGACTTTCTGCTTGTTCAATTGTCTTCTTCGCCTGATTGGTTTGCACATAGCTAATTACATTAATCCTACCAATGTGGGTGGGATTTCTGGTAGATGGCTTAAGTACTTCCGGTCGTTGAAGCTTGCTCTCCAAGAGTTTAAAAAGGTGAAAGATAATAGATCTCCCAAAAGTCTGTTGAAGAAACTTCCTACAATCATCAATCTTGATCCATATTATGCCAATGCCACTGGGCTTGTTGCTCCTGCTGCAAAATATAAAACTTTGAAGTCCAAGGCTGTTAGGATGTTTGAGGCTTCTACTGATAAATCTAAAGTTGTGGGGACTTCTGAGCCTCTTGCTGAAAAGTCCAAATATGCCACAGCTAGTGGTGCTTCTGCCACGAAGGTTGCAGCTTCTCCCCCTCTCACTAGGAAGAGAAAGCACATAGCTTCTAAAACCTCTCTTGTCAAAGCTCCAAAGACTTTTAAGCTTGCTGCTTTTTCAGCACAATTTGTTGGGTTGAATCCTTACGTGGAGTTGTTGGATGGTGCTACTACTATTATAGCTGATGCTTCAACTTCTGTTATGGTCCTTTCATATGTTCTTGTTGAGGGAGGTTCTTCTGCTCTTGTTGGAAGGACTATCTCAGTGGAGATTCTCTCTCTTCCTATTCCTTCTGCCCTGGTTGCTTCTGGTGTTTTAGTGGATGACACTCCTGCCAAAGCCGAGAGGAGGAAATCCTTGGCCAAGTGGCGCCCTAACACTGCTCTTATGGTATTTTTCTTGCTTTGTTGTTACTATATTATCCTTCCTTATTTTGTCTTGTGTTTATTCCTTTGCTTGACTCGAGCTTTGTTTTTTTTTTTTTAGCTAGATGAGTCTCTTAGCCAATCTTTTCGTAATATTCTTCTTCTTGCTCTAAGGTGTGTTGCTGCTACTCATGTTGTTTATAAGGATATTCCTGAGACTTCTCCTCCTTCTAATCAAGTGGTCATGTCTGCTGGGTTTGATTCAGATTCTTCCTTATCTGTCGTTATGCCTGATATAGATTTTATTATGGAATGAATTTTTGGAGCTGAAGACTCAGCAACTAACCTTGGTATTCTTCTCCTCATTTCTCTCCCCTCCTTGTTTTTTTTAAGAGACCTTTTGTCTTTAGAGGGAGACAGTGTGTTTGTTTCTACTACTACTACTTCTTTGGTTGGCCATGCTTCTTCTTCTAACATTACTGATACAACTAGTACAGATTCTGGTTCTATTGATGCTTCCATCGGCACTCATTCTGTAGCGGTTTCTTCAGAGATTAGAGTTATCGATGAGGAGACTACTGAAGCTACTGCAATTGAGGCTAAGAATGTTGAGCCTGTTGAGGCTAAATCTACTGAGGTTGAGCCTGCTCAGGCTAGGGCTCATGATGTCCCAATACTTGATTTTCCTAATGATGGTTGGCGCACAATCCCTCTCTTAATTTTTTAGCTATATTTCTGTATATCATCCTTTTCTCTGGCTTGTCTTCTAATACTAGTTCTTTGCAAAGGTTGCTAACACTTTAGGAGCCTTGGTCATTAATCAACATCTGAGTGCTGAGGCTGTCATTGTTACTAGAGGATTTCTGGTTCAAAGGCCATATTTTTTTATTCCCTTTGGCATCTTGACATCTAGATCTCTGGGCTGGGCCTATAGCTCTTTAGCTGATCTAGTGGGGTTCATTAGGGGACGTTGTCCTCTCGAGATGTCGAAGGCGGAGGAAGAAAAACTCTTCTACCTTCTGAAAGAAGTGAAGCTCTTCCCCTTTGATGCTAATTGGTTGGCATCTGTTGAGGGACAAGTAACTGCTGCGGTTCATTCTTCTGTTGCTAGATTAGGGGCTATTTAGGACATTGAGACACAGGAGGAAGTGGCTCTGTAGGATGTGTAGCAGATGGGTACTGAGATTGCAAAGTTGAAGGAGACCATCCAGAGGCTTTCTACTGCCAAGGCGAGAACTAAAGCTGTTTCAGAAAGGAAAGCAATTTTGCTGAGAGCCAGGGAGGTTTTTAGGTACCATTTCTGCCATTAGGCTGTTGTACCTTGTTTGGCTGCTATATTTTGAATATTTTCTTTAAAATATATGTATCTTGTTAATTTTTTTGAGGAGAAGGAATATATTTCAACTAACTTGTTGATTGTCTTATTTTCTTTCTTTGCTTGGGCTCTTGATATTTATTGTTTTTCTTTTGTTTACTATTTCTTCTAGAGCTGTTGTTGTCTTATGATTGCCCTTGAGTTGTTATTAAATGGCAATCCTTGCCAAATCTTATCTTTCTTCTACTAGAATTGCTACTGACCTGTGAACCTAACAATAACTTCTGCCGGAGCTGTTGCTAATCTTTGTGACTTCAACTCCTACTGGAGTTGTTTTGTTTAACATCTTCTAATGGAGCTTTTGCTAGTTTATGGCTTCTATTGGAGCTATTTACTTAACAACTTTTGCTAGAGTTATTTTGATTAGCATAGCTTTTAATGAAGCTTTTGCTAGTTTATGGCTTCTATTGGAGTCATTTCCTTAACAATTTCAACTGGAGTTATTTTGATTAACATAGCTTATGATGGAGCTTTCACTAGTTTATGGCTTTTTATTGGAGCTACTTTATTATCTTACAACTTCTTTGAAGTTGTTTCATTCTTTTTATAATAGTCTGTAGTCTCTTATTGTTCTTTCCTTATTTTTGTTTCATTATTGGAGCAGCGACCTTAAGTCAATAGAAGAAGTGATATCAAACAATTCTCTAATTTTACTAAAAAGATGGTATCTCTAAAGGGGTCATTTTTTCTTGACACAAACCACAAAAGATAAAGGTACCTCTGAAGGGGTCATTTTTCAAAATGGTTTATCTATAACTAAATAACAAGGACGGGTACCTTTGAAGGGAGGTCCTAAGATAAGTTATCTATGTTTATGAATAAATATTTTTAATGTACTTGAAGTTAACTGCATATACTAATTTGTCGTTTTGCGGGTTGATGAGAGTGCAGTATCCGCTGGAATATGCTGCCTTAATCTCATATGGCCCTTCCCATCTTGCAACAAACTTTGAAGTGTGAATGTTGCGCATAGCTGCATCTGTGGCTTTGAATACTAGATCGTCTTCCTTAAACATTATTGGCTTGACCAATTTATCACAGGCCAGAGTAAGTTGTCCGTGGTAAGCTAGCAGGACTTCTTCGGCCCTCTTTCTTTTCTCATCTACCAGTTCTACCTCTATTTCTTTATCTCATTCCAGTTGTGCATGAAGTATTATTCTCATAGAAAACACTTCTATTTTAATTGGCAAAATTGCTTCAGCTCTGTAGATTAAGGAGAAATTGGTTGCTTTTGTGGGGCTTCTTCTTGAGACTTTGTATGTCCATAATGCTAGGGGGAGGTACTCATTCCAGTCATGGGAGGCATCTGTGGTCATTCTTGTGATGATTCTCAGAAGATTTTTGTTTGTTGCTTCTGCTTGTCCATTCCCCTAGGGATTGTAGGGTGTAGACTTGTTATGTACTATGCAGTACTACTCTAGGATCTATCATACAATCTTGTTTATGAATGGTGTCCCATTGTCGGATATTGTTATCCTAGGGATACCAAAATGACAGATAATGTGTTCTTTGATGAAGGTTGTTATAGCTTCAGCTGTTACCTTCTTCAGAGCTATAGCTTTCACTCATTTGGTGAATTTATCTGTAACTGCCAAGATCCACATCTTCCCACGAGAGTGTGGATTGATGGGTATTATCAAGTCGAAAGTCCAAGTGTGGAATGGATAAGGAGATGAAATAGCATGGAGCTCCATAATTGGAGCGTGTATGGCATTGACATGGCACTGGCATGGTTGGTAGCTTCTAACAAAGTCAATTGAATCATTTTCCATAGATGGCTAATAGTACCCTAACCTGAGGAGCTTATTCTGGAGTTTTCATGATCCTTAGTGCTCTCTACACTTGCCTCTGTGCACTGCCTCCATCAACTTCTTTTTATCTTCTGTGGAGACGCACTTTATTGCTCAAGTGGACAGGCTTCTTTTGTAGAGCTCTCATTCTTTCAAGAAGTATCTCTATGCTTTTTTCTTAAGACTGATCATTTTTCTTCTATCTACAAGTAAGGTACCACTAGTTAAGTAGTCCATGATAGGCTGCCTCCAATCTCCTTTTTCTTTAGTCATATAGACTTGTAGTTCTTCTTTTTCTTCTTTGTATTTAGGGCAGCTACGCTGGATGGCATCGCAGCTGGTCTTCATGGAAGGCCAATGAGCCCCACCCGTTGTGCCCTTATGTACATGTTTGTTCCACCTTGGCCATAGGTAGCTTGGTAGAGCAGTTGTGCCTTTTTGAAGCATTTCTTGCTCAGTGACACATCGTATTAATAGTTCTTCAGCATTTCTTTTGTACAACTTCCCATTCCCTAGCTGGAATTCTTTGGTTGCTCTCATACCAACACTGCTAGGGCTGGTAAATTGCTCCTTCATAGTTGTTCTCCATTCAGTAGCTTCCTCTGACTTTCATTTCCTATTAGCTGCTTGCTTTATCTTAATGTTTAGTTGCAGCCTTTGCAAGGGAATGTTTCCTCCTAAGGTGGCCAGAGCATCTGCATGTCTATTTTTAGACCTAGGGACATGCATCAGTCTTATGTTGTTGAACTCGTTCATCATCTGTTGTGTTTGTTCTCTGTAATCTGTTAAGGCAGTTTCCTTGACTCCATACTATCCATTGGCTTGTTTGACTAGTAGATTTATGGCTCCTAATTCTTTAGCTATCTCTAATCCCAATAGAAGGGCCTTATACTCAGCTTCATTATTGGTGCAAGGGAAAGGTAGCTTGTTCGCAAAAGAGAAAGTATTCCCTTCACTGTTGATAAGAATAATACATACTCCACTTTCTGGGTTGGATAGGGATCCATCAAAGTAAATGGTCCAAACTCTATCCTCTATTTCTTTAATAGCACAGACTTCAGGAAGTCCTCTAAGGATTTTTTTATCTATAGGCTCATGATTGTTAGAGAGAAAGAGTGTCAGTAAGTCAATTGAGGCTTGACTCTTAAGCATTGTGGATTGTATAGGGGTGATGTCGAATAATTCCACAAGCAAGGACCATTTGTTCAATCTTTCAAAGAGAACATGATGCTTGAGCAAGAACTTGAGTGGGTTTGACATGGTCTTCAGATGTACTCTATGGCCAAGGAAGTAGTGCCTAAACTTTTGGGTTGCATATACCAGGGTTAAGCTATGCTTTTCTTGGCGGGTATATCTGGCTCCAGGGCCTTTGATGAGTCATCTGAGATAATAGATAGGTTGTTATGCTCTTGGGGCCTCTTATGCTAGCAATTCCCCTATAGAAACATCTGTAGATGTCAAGTACAACACCATCAGCTCTCATTTGATAGGCAATGACATGGTCTGAGATGAAGTCATGATGACTTTGATTTTGTCGAAAGCAGCTTGCTGCTCTTCTCCCCACCAAAAATGAAATTTTTCTTTATTTAGATGCTTTATGGGATGTAGTAGCTCTGCCAGGGCTGGTACAAATCTTCAGATGTATCCTAACTTCCCCATGAGACTTTGCACTTCTTTAAAGCTGCTAGGGGTTTTGATTTCTTGTATTGCCCTTATTTTTCTTGCTTCAGTCGTTATCCCACCCATGTGCACTTTGAAGCCTAGGAACTTGCTACTGGATACTCTAAAAGCACATTTGAAAGGGTTCATGTGTAGCTGATATCTTATGCATCTCTCAAAGACACGTTGTAAGTGTCCCAGATGTTCTTCCCTTTTCTTGGATTTAACCACTAAATCATCCATATAATCTTCCACAAACTCATGGAGCATGTCATGGAAAATTGCGGTCATGGCTCACTGGTATTGCTTCAGTATTTTTTAGTCCGAAAGACATGATTGTGTAGTGAAAATTTCCAAAAGGAGTTCTAAAGGTTATCCTGTATGCATCTTCCTTAGCCATTTTGATATGCTTGTGGCCACTAAAACCATCCATAAAAGATAATCGTTCATGGGACGTTGTAGCATCAACCATAACGTTTATATTTGGCAAGGGAAAATCATTCTTTGGGCAGGCTCGAATCAAATTCTTGAAGTCTATGCAACATTTGATTTGTCAATTCTTCTTTTTTACCGGGACTATGTTGGCTAGCCAAGTCTAGTGCTGCATGACTTTAATGAAGCCTGTTCTTAAGAGCTTCGTGACCTCTCCTTTTATCTCTAGCTCTACTTCGAGATTGAATTTTCATGGAGGCTGCTTTATTGGTATGGCTCCTAAACAGACTGCTAGGTTGTGGCTGATTAACCCATGGTCTAGCCCTAGCATTTCTTCATATTTCTATGCAAACACATCTTTAAATTTTCTCAATTGGTTCAGCAGGGCTTGCTTTTCCTCTATAGCTAGCAAGCTATTCATAAAAATAGGCCTGAGCTTTTCCTATCTCAAATTGAGAAATACTTGTTCTAAGTCATCTTCTTGTCTCTTGAGGACATCTTGCAGCTCTAGAGGAGCTTCTGGAATCATTTTTGGTATTATTTCTTTCACAACCATGATGGCTTGCGCAGCCGAGGGCCAAGCAGGCGAGTATGACCTTCTCATTTTCTTTGTTTTATGGACAAGATCCACCAGCTACTAGATGCATGGTTCAAAGAAGGAATAGTCAACTAGAGAAGGAAGGGAGATAACTTCTCTGCAACTGACATGAGGAACCCCAACTATTGCAGGCTTCATCTTTCGAAGAATTATTCTACTAAAATTATTTTCACCTGATGAAGCTTTTCCAGGAGAAACACCAGAATGAAGAGATCATCCTTCTTGACAACAACAATGTTCATGATGAACCATTACTACAGTATGATGTACATACCATCTTTGCAAGCAAACCCATCATAGAAGAAATAGACCCAAGCGTTGACCCCGAGAGCCAGCTAAAGTTGTCCCAAACTACTATCATGGGAAGAGGTTTGGCCAAAGCAAAGAATTTTAGAACTTTGTTCTTCGGCATGAGACTAGATGAGCAAGGATTAGAAGAGGCAGCCATAGCCACTACCCAGATTATGAAGAATAGGGGAGCATATTATTGTGCTATCAATGTTCCCTCAAACCAACTTGCTAAGGATCATGGGTTAGCTATAATCTTCAAGCAGATGGATCGCGTGTAGGAGGACCCCAGCCACAACAGGCTGTTGTATGTAGAGGCCTCAGTCAAAGGACATAAGGTAAGACGAGCCCTGGTTGACAATGGGTCCGAGGTAAATTTATTCCTTACTCAATTTTTGTAGTGCTAGGTCTCCCTAAAGAGAGGCTTCAGCCCACAAGCACGCTCTTGAACATATTTCAGGGTACCCTTGTAAAGGCAATGGGAAGCATTGTGGTGAACTTAAGAATAGGCCCAATCAAGACGGCCAACCGATTCCAAGTAGTGGAAGGGAATCCCATCTACCATATTTTGTTAGGGCGTCTTTGGATACATCTACACAACTATGTGCCCTCTATACTACATCGGTATGTTAAGTCCAACTTTAAAGGGAGAGACGTTGAAATACAAGATACTAAGGCTCCTTTTGATGAGACTGAAGCTCATATGATAGAAGTTATGTACTTAAATGAGTTAGCTGATGTTGGAGTGAACAAAGTACAACTGATCACGGGAGTGCCCCTAGTCACGCAAGGCCCTAAGGAGCCAAGAAGGAAAGGAGAGGCAAAGGAAGAATTNCATACAACAGCCTGCTATGGCTGGGGTCCTCCTACGCGATCCATCTCCTTGAAGATTATAGCTGACCCATGATCCTTGGCAAGTTGGTTTGAGGGAACATTGATAGCACAATAATATGCTCCCCTATTCTTCATAATCTGGGTAGTGGCTATGGCTGCCTCTTCTACTCCTTGCTCATCTAGTCTCATGCCGAAGAACAAAGTTCTAAAATTCTTTGCTTTGGCCAAACCTCTTCCCATGATAGTAGTCTGGGACAACTTTAGCTGGCTCTCGGGGTCAACGCTTGGGTCTATTTCTTCTATGATGGGTTTGCTTGCAAATATGGTATGTACATCGTACTGTAGTAATGGTTCATCATGAACATTGTTGTTGTCAAGAAGGATGATCTCTTCATTCTGGTGTTTCTCCTGGAAAAGCTTCATCAGTTGAAAATAATTTTTAGTAGAATAATTCTTCGAAAGATAAAGCCTGCAATAGTTGGGGTTCCTCATGTCAGTTGCAGAGAAGTTATCTCCTTTCCTTCTCTAGTTGACTATTCCTTCTTTGAACCATGCATCTAGTAGCTAGTGGATCTTGTCCATAAAACAAAGAAAATGAGAAAGTTCCACACCTCTCCAATTCCTTGGAATAGTTGGCCTCTTGTCATAGTTGTTTAATGGAGGGGCTGAATTGTATCCTTTATTTTTGGTCTGGTCATCTATGGCATCGACGTCGAAGAAGGCGTCATCTTTGGAATGCCTCTTCGCTAGCACCCTCATTGTATCAACCACATCAACGGCTCTGGCCAGCAGCGCAGAGAACGTCTTGGCTCCAGTTAGATGTAGCTGAGAACCGTCCTCCACATTCTTGACATAGCCGTACAACAGATCAGCTTTAAGCAGGGTTTTTTTACACAACAAGGTTTTGTCCCTGTAATGCCTGATGAAAGCTATAAGGCCTTCATTGCTCCTCTGCTTCACTCGACCTAGATCCATGATATGGATCACCCTTTCATCTTCTAGGAACTTATTACAAAACTTAGTCATCATTTGGCTCCAATTGTGTATAGAATTTGGTTTCAGTTTGGAGTACCAAGTGAATGGTTTGCCTACCAAGGACTTTGAGAACTCNTGTTTAATGGAGGGGCTGAATTGTATCCTTTATTTTTGGTCTGGTCATCTATGGCATCGACGTCGAAGAAGGTGTCATCTTTGGAATGCCTCTTCGCTAGCACCCTCATTGTATCAACCACATCAGTGGCTCTGGCCAGCAGCGCAGAGAACGTCTTGGCTCCAGTTAGATGTAGCTGAGAACCGTCCTCCACATTCTTGACATAGCCATACAACAGATCAGCTTTAAGCAGGGTTTTTTTACACAACAAGGTTTTGTCCCTGTAATGCCTGATGAAAGCTATAAGGCCTTCATTGCTCCTCTGCTTCACTCAACCTAGATCCATGATATGGATCACCCTCTCATCTTCTAGGAACTTATTACAAAACTTAGTCATCATTTGGCTCCAATTGTGTATAGAATTTGGTTTCAGTTTGGAGTACCAAGTGAATGGTTTGCCTACCAAGGACTTTGAGAACTCTCTGAGGCAGAGTTCCTGGTAATTCCTACAAGTACCCATATCGTCTAGAAAGATCAAGATATGCTATTTGGCGCTTCTGCTCCCATCATACTTGCGAAGCGCAGGGGTTTGATATTGTGGTGGGTATGGCTTCATAGCTATACTTAACAAGAAGGATGGTTGAAAGTCCATCATAGTTGCACTATCATATTTTTTAGCAGCCATGAAGTGCTGGAGCTCACTTCTAGTGATCGGGGGATCGTTTATGTCTATGGGTCCCTTTAATGTCGGAGGAGGGGTTCCGAAGTTCTCTTCTACCTTAAGGGCTTCTATTCTCATGTTCTTTCCTCTTTTTACTCTTCTTGTAGCACCCTCGTCATCTTTTCCTTTTTTCTCGGGGTTGCGCATAGAGCTCATCTCTTCCCTTATTTTTGTGACAATCTATAACAGGGCATCAAGCATAGGAGCAAGATCACGATCTTCTGGAAAATAAGGGATGCGCTGAGCACCTGCTCCATCGTGTAGGGCTTCTCTGGCCCCTTCAGGATCTCTTTCTACAACTTCTCTCAAGATGTTCTTTCCCGTAGCAATGGCCTGCTTGCGTTCTGCTCATCATTTTACTGAGGGAGAACCATGACTCTTCTTTTCCCAACTTGACTTCCTTTGTGGCTGATGTTACCAACTTCTACTATGGTTGGTTCCTTGTCCAAATCTTTAGGATTGAAAGATAGGAGCCTTTGCATGTTTGTTATGGTTGTATGCACCTTCCTAGTGGAGTCGCCTTAATGTTTTGTCAAATTTTGGTTCGTTAGTTCACAATGAAAATGCAATACAATCTTTGGGGAACCAGCTCTAATGGCTTGGTGAATGAATAGTTGAGGCACCTTTGAAGGCTTGGTAGGACAACAATAGGGTATCAAGCTTGAAGCTAAGGGAGATGGGTCTTATGGCCTAGAAGCTCCAGCTGTGGCTAAGTCTAACTTAGCAGGGGAAGCTTGGTTACTCTCTACTCTAGCTGATGGATAATGACAAAGGAACTTAATATTTTCTAGGAGATGATCTGGTAGTGGTTTGAGGTATTCTAATGGAGATCTAGTCCATTGATTGTGAGAATAATGGAAATATTTAAAAAGGATGACTTGAGAATAACAATGACGTCTTTTGATGGAAGAATGTTGGACTTAAGGTAGGTGAGTGCTCATATGGGCGAGGACTTAAAGAACATTCAATGGAGATGTTCTTCCAATGATGAGTGCTTAAAGGAGATTTTTTTTGGAGATTTTGAGTATTTAGGTAAGAATGGTTGGTGGGTGAAAATCTATTCTTAATGTTAAATAAGTGGTATTTATAGTGGAAAAGAGGTGAGGCTTGATAAAGATGCTCTGAATATGAACATTGGAGATATGGTCATTGAGTAGGTAGGGGCATTGAATGCCATGCATGTAGCTGAGGCAAAGGTCTTTAAATTTATGCTTAAGGGCATTTAATGTCGATAAAAAATGGGCTAAGCAAGGGTTTAGGTTTCTGTTTAGGTTTAATGGTGCTTAGTTCTAGGCATTTAATGCAAGGCTAAAGGTTTTGCTTTTGATGGCATGCAAGTAATGTGGATAACCTACTTGGCATCTTTCCATCTTGGTTGATATCTTGGGAGGTACCATGGGGTTCAGCTCCCCAAGATACACAAAAAGGGTTTAAAGTTAATTTGAAATAAAGAGAGTAAAACAAAGGGCATAAAGAATGAGGTTAAAGTCAATGGCTATCTTGTCACATCAGTTTAAAGGAGAATTCAGACTTTCTCTTACTTGTGGGTCCTACACATCTTATCAAGCCTTCTTGCAAAGTGGCCCTTGGATAGGTCCTTAAAACCTCTTCTTAATGGGTTTTCCCTAAACCCAAATCCAGCCAAGCCGTTGTACCAGAGATAGTTCCCACTGTATATGAGTTGTGGCTTCTTGAGGAGTTTTAATTTTGTGAGGTCTCTTGCCTCAGAGGATTGTCAAGAGGTGTCCAAGTCTTGACTATCAGCTAGAACTACCTCCAAGGAGTAAATACTATAGCTGGAGGAGTGAGCCATATGCCTTTCTACCTGGGGGGGATACTCTTAGGAGCATTCTGGGCACCCAAGCATATTAGTTGTAGGAAGCACTTGGTGGAGACAGTCTTAGGAATCTCTCAACAAAGGTAACTTCTTTTATTGGGCTACAGTTGTGCCATTCTTTGGCTCCAACAGGGCCAATGCTTATCCCCTTAAGTCATGTGGGCTCTATTGGGCTATTATTTGCTTTAAGTGGGCTTTGCTCAAAATCCTATATTTATAGTTGGTTCTCTATGATATAGAATTTTCTTTAACTACGAGAAAAATTAACATTTTTTAGGATTAAAATCATTGCTAAATACAAAATGTCAATGTTAAATGGTTTTGACAATTACACAATATTATGGCAATGAAAGAAAAAAAGAAAAGATAAGGACATGGTGTTAGTTATTAATGAAAATCGTCGCACTTGGCACAGTATTTTCAACGAAATGACTAAATACCACTTGCAAAATGGAAACGACCTGTGTTTTTTTTTGGTGCTACAATACAGTGGCAGAGGAGAGAATAACACACTGAAGATAATCATTACGAAAGTGAATGATAATCAATGTCGCTTAATGCTTTCATCAGCTTAGATTATGTCTTTTTTGTGGCTTTTAATGACAATTTGTATATCGTTGTTAATGATAATTTTTAGAACCATAACAATGTGTTGCTGTAAAACTATATTTACCGCATTGACAATAAATCTTACTGTTAATTTTTTTTTGAATTGGTGTAAAAGATGTATTTCTGTTACTAATTCTGAGTGAGTAGTTTGTAGCAGGTGTTTGGTTCAAATCTTCATACATCATGTACCAAAAATACCATAATTTATTACATCAAATTGTCTTTAGAGTATGTTTGGATGGAATATTTCCAAAATTTTAGAGCATTTTAAATTTCAATATATTGAAATATTGCAAGCCAAATATAAATATTTACTTAATAAATTGTTTGGATAGTTATTGAGAAAGAAATTTTGTAATTGAAAACATAACAAACTCATTGAGTTAACTCACTGCTGACCTAACATTAAAAAACTCATTAAATCAACTCGCCGATGAAGTGGAAACATATTTTATAACATTCAAGGGTATTTAAAATTTAAATGTGTTTCTATTCATAAAGCTGAGAAAAGTTAATTGAAAACATATTCAACTGCCAATAGTTTCTACTTAGTTTCATTTTTTGTTGTTGTTGATAGAGACAGCACAAAGTAGGTAGGTTATCACCTTCTCCTAAATTTCACTTTATCTATTTCTAATGAAAATTTTGAACTTGGAACTGTTTTCTTTCTTTCATTCTTTTCCGAAACACAAATAATTTTGCACAACTAAAGCTTTCACTCTTTTCTCATCTTTAATGTATGTGCTAGTGGCTTCAAACCGTTGAGCTACTTCTTGTTTCCTTTTTATTATGATATGTCCCTTGAGCTACTCATGCATTGTCATGAGACTAATTAGTTCATTTAATAGAGGGTGGGGATGAGTACAAAATATACTGTTAATATTTAAAGGTAGGATTAGAACATATCTTCTGATCTTCACCCACAATTAGATGCTCCTACCTAACTCATGCTTGTGTGGTAGTGGACCATAAAACTCAAAGTGTTTCTCTCACCCAAAACAATAATATTGTGGGGTAACAATTCTCATGAATGCAGCTGCCTTATGCTTATCAATATAGAATGGATCATTAATAGCACAATTAAGAATGTACCTATAGAGCTTCAACTTCACCGATTCTTTGTTTTGTTTCAGTTTTAGAGTATTTCTATATATTTTTGGTTTTACAACAACACGAAAAATTTGATCATCTAATATCTTGCAAACTACTAAAATTTCTCGCTATTAGACTGCACTGAGTTAAATAGAACTAGATATTCAACTAACAAAGTAAATAACAAGCAGAAAAGTTTAAATTATAGACACAACTTCAATGTAGAAAACCCTTCAGCAAAAATCTCCACTATAATAAGGATACATATTATATAGGAGTTAACCACAAATATTGTATGACAAACAACGCAAAAATTCCCAAGAAAAATAGATTCACCGGCTACACAATAACCTCAAAATAGATATGCAGGATATCGCCACTAGAAAAGAGCAAATAAGGATCAATCCTACAAAATGTATCTCAACACTTTTGGAACAACATACTAAAATTTTACCTAAATCGAAACTCAAATAACCTTCTAATCATTAACCAAAAATAGCTGGAAAAACTGAAGCTTCTCTCTTCTGGCGGCGCAGCACAAGTGAAGGAAAACTTCAATTCTTTTCCTCGGGTAACGCACCAAAAAGACTTAGGAGAATTATTACAAAAAAAAGATAAGAAGAATCTGTTTAAAAGAAATCAACGCCACAATTAGTAGTTACAGACTTACAGTATATTTTGAGTGGTATTTCTTTATTTTTTGAGATTTTTTTTTTTGTAATTCTCCCAAAAGACTTACCTGAAAATAGAGTGGTTAAAATGGGTAAGGCTTGATGAGTTGGCCCAAAAAAAAGTAAGATTGAGTTCTAAATATCTTAACACGAATAAAATCGGGTCAATTTAACTTGACCCGATTTGGCTCGTGGTCTGTTCAAGTTCGAGCTGGGTTGGACTAACCTGCTTTTTTTTTTTATTTTTTATAAAGACTATCAAATTATATTAATATGTGTTTTTATATTTTAAAGTACGTATTATTATAATTTTTTTAATTACTTATACATTTTTATTTTAAATTTATACTTATATGCATTTTTTTTATATGTATTTGATTCTTTATTTTAGTTTTATTTATTACTTTATACATATTTTATTTTTTTCAATTAAATTCATTAGTAATTTGATCAAAATTATTAAAAAAAAATTAAACTTTTATTAAATTTTAATCTAATTATAAATAAAAATAATTAAAAAAAAATAATGGGACAGCCCGTTACCCCACCTATACCTGAAAATGCCAAAGCCCACAGATTAACAAGTCACTGCACTAAGGCTCTGTTTGAGAGTTTTTTTGGAGGGGAGAGGAGAGGAGAGGAGAGGAAAGGGAGGGAAAGGAAGGGAAAGGAAATGGAGGGGTTTTCCTCTCCTTTGTTTGGATGATTAAAATGAGGAAAAGGAAAGGAAAGGGAAGGAAATGTCTTATTATAAAATATTTTTACTAGTTTACCCTTTATTATCTTTTCACTCTTTTTTTCTAATTCAATTTTTTAATTATAAATGTAATTATTATTTATTTATTAAAAAAATAAAAATTGACAATAACCGAATTCATACTCTAATTAAGTACATTTTCATAAAAAAGTAAAATTTCATAAATATTAAATTATTAATATATAATATACACTTATTGCTTCTAATGAGTCATAAAAAAATTAATATACTATATATTTTCAAAAAGAAAATAAACTGTGCATCTGAAAAATTATGCAAATTCTATTGCTTTATGGGTTGCAATTAATTAAATTAGAGTGATGATAAAAGGGATTATTTATAATTTTTTCATTAGATGGATATAATTAAAATTTTTAATTAGAAATATAAAAGAATTACAATTTAAACATAAAACTTCAACTTTTTTGCTTTCTTTTCTTATCCAACAATTCAATGGTGGCAGACAGTATGGGTAAATTAGTAAATTAATTCTCTACCCCTCCAAACCCCCCAATTTGGGGGGTTGAAATTTGTGAATGAAAAAAGGAGTGCAAGGGTCAAAGTTTAACCCTTGGTCTCCTTCCCCTTTCAAACTTAAAACTCCCAAACAAGGGAGTGGACTCTCTCATTCCTCTCCTCTCCTCTCCTTTCCCCTCCAAAAGAACTCCCAAACATACCCTAAAGGTTCTTTGACTTTTTCTCCTTTAGTCCATGTGCCCATTTCGCATTGGCCATAAACCAAATTCCACGCTCAGCACCAGCATTTCTGCTTCTTCCAAGTTAGCCGTCGCCCCACTTGAAGAGGGACCCACTTGACACTATTTACATATTATTTTATTCGATGATTCTATCGAGAAATATGTAATATTTTTTTTAATGTGATACTATAATAATTATTGATATAAAAATAATTAATTTTAATTATTAAAAAATAAATAATTAAAATTAAATACTTTCACATTAAATATAAGTAATATTATTCTTTCCTAATATATGAGAAGGGGGTTATTTATTTCATACTATTTCCAAAACACAATTTTTAATAATCTAAATCCTTAAAAAATTATAGAGTTCACTGAAAATTAAATCTAATGGCTTTAATTCAACTAATGCGACAAAGTGTATAATGTACGCACATTTAGCTTTTCTCTTATATATCTTCCACATTTTGATTAGTTTTTCGGCATCTTTATATATGTTATGCTAAAAGGGATTTGTCTCACTTCTAATAGCCGTTGTTTGAAGTTTATTTGACTTTTTTTTCCTTTTGAAAAAAGTAGTAGTAATGATAAGTTACTCTAATACTATTAGGTAAGATGTTAGTGATATGTTTAGGAATTTATAAATAGGCAAATAAAAGTTCACCCAAAAGATTACTTCTAAGTAGAGTTGGCAAATCGCGTTGGTTCGGCCCCGTCCAATTTGGGCCAGCATAATAATAGCCCATCCTAGCCCTCCATGGGCTATATAGGCTAATATGGGCTAGCCCACTTTTTTTTTTATATTTATTATTTGTATTGTATTACTTGAAATTGGGCTATAAATTAACAACTCTTTGGTCCTTTTCTCTTATGATTTTGGGTTTATATGGGCTAAATTATTAATGGGCCTAATTCTTAAATCCTAATTGAACAAAAAATAGACAAATAATAATGCATAACACATTAACAATAATACTTAAAGTCTTAAACAAACGCATATTAATGTTGATAAACAAATCTAAATAGACAACTAGTAGTACATTAAGTAAAGTACCAACCACATACTAATTAAAGTTCTAAATTCTTACAATAATTAAGTTACTTCATTATTTAACTTTACTTACTCTTTAATAATTTAGATTTAAACTCTAAACAATATAATATAGGATTTTAAATTTGGGAAGAGAATCGGAGAATTAAGCCAAATGACATAGTCTTGCCAAAAAAAAAAAAGACTAGCCTAGCCTGGCCCAAACTCGAATGGGCTGTGGGCCAATTCGAGATGTGCTAGATTTACTCAATTCTATTCAAGTTGAGATTTTTAGAACCCAGCCTTCCTTTTTTTTTTTCACAATAAAACATGTTAGCCTATCGGGTCTAACCCATTTTGTCAACTCTTCAAAGACACTATTGGCCTTCAAACGAGATTACTCAACTAGTTCATAGGTGTCAAAGAATTTTTCTGAGCATGGATGCCCACCAAGCAAGATTGTTAATCGCAAAGGGATTCAAATTTGGCACCTAAAAGGTACAAAGCCCTAAATCGAAACCCTTTCATCAATTGAGCCAACTCGTGTTGAGTAAGTTTACATGATTTCAATCTAGACATGCATGTGGAAATTATTAAAATCTACCAGAGTTTGCTTAAATGACTTGTGTTTGTTCTGGACCATCTAACAATAATTTGAGTTTCCTAACACCAGGCTTTGGCGAATCCAAAGAAGGCCCATTTCACATTATCATGAAACTTGTCACATAAAGGATTGCATGTTTTCTGATAGTTATTAGATATAATTTCTAAGTAATG
This sequence comes from Cercis canadensis, assembly GCA_003255065.1. Lineage (NCBI taxonomy): Eukaryota > Viridiplantae > Streptophyta > Magnoliopsida > Fabales > Fabaceae > Cercis > Cercis canadensis. The sequence goes on from QAOA01001566.1 coordinate 192,213, forward strand.
CCAAAATGGCATTTTTATGTTTAGAAAGGGACTTCCTTCCCTTACGCTGCTACACAAAAGGGATTTTGTTACGGTTGAAATCAATATTAAATATAAGATGTAATCTATAAAAATATCATAAGGGCTAATCAAAAAATAATATATATATATATATATATATATATATATATATAGATATATATATATATACATANCAATTTCGTCATCGAATTATGGTTCCATATGACAAATTAGTCCTCGAATTATATTCGCTGACAATTTAGTCCTCGAATTATGGTTTCATACGACAAATTAGTCCTTAAATTAATCCTCAACTGAGGACTAATTTGTCGTACGGAACCATAATTCGAGGACTAAATTGTCAGCGAAAATTTTTCGAGGACTAATTTGTCGTACGGAACCATAATTTGAGGACGAAATTGTCAGCGAACATTTTTGGGGGACTAACTTATCCATCGTTGAATTTTTCAGGGACCAAAAGGGGTTTTACTCAAATAAAAATTTACACAAGCATACAAAATATAATTGATTTAAGATTTTTTTTTTTAAAAAAGTTAAAATCATGCTTCAAATTCACATTTCTCAATATTTCGAACTAAAAAATTTAGTTTTTCTGTATCTAATAGTGAAAAAAAAAAAAATTCTCAGCGGATATTAGGGACAGAAATAAATCTATCAACTACTGCTACATATTTAGCTACACATATCCGTTGCTAACTAAGAAAAATGCACAAAAACAATAGAATATAGCAACGACTATGGCAACGGCCGCGGATCCATTATACACGTGCGCCATCACGAACTCTATAGCAATCTTGTGCCCATTGGAGTTAAACTCTCGCGAAAGACTAAAATAGTCTCAATGATGGAATAGAAAATGTAAGAAATAATTAATACAAATGTAAAAGGAATTAGTAACAAATATAAGTCTGTTGCAAAATTATATGTCGAAAAGAATATCTCAATAGAAAACTTGTAACAAATCTTAAAGACCAAAATGTCCATCGCCATGGGTTAAATTGTTTTCAAATTTTAGAATATAAAAAATTTCGTAGCTAAGGTGAAGTGGATTTTTCAAGTCAATCAAATATTTGAAGTCAATTACCCCTTGACTATCGACATGTAAAAATTTATAATTGAATCATTTAATTGCAAACCCATCGCTATTTTTGTTACTAGATTCATATAAGCCAGTAATCAAATTAGTGATGGATTCTGTAACACATCATTTTATTTATTTGGAGACAGACTTATCCGTCACTAAAACAATCACTAATCCCTAATCATTAGTGCATTGCGATAAACTTCCTCGTTCACTTTTCCTCTCTCTCTCTTATCTTCTCCTCCGTGGTGCCACCGTGAAAGTAGCTTTATCTGGCCATTTTTACGGTGTTATCGTCCCCCACCGGCCGGGGACACCTTTGTGTCCACCAGCATTTCGCCCCTTCTTGGTTGTATTGTATTGCATTTTCCCTCCTTCGGCCTCCTATAGGCTGTTTTTCTAATCCAAGGCGTTTTCTTGATTTGGAAGTGTAGTATTGTTGGTATTTGGGCACATTTTGAGTTTATAAGTTAGTTTTGTGCTGAAAATTGGTAAAAGTTATTTGATTCATGATTTTCAGGGGAAAGCTAATCTAAGAAACATTGAAGACGACTTGCTTCTAAAACTATTTTCTTGTAGCATCAACTTTCTTTGAAGACATTTTTCTCTTCCCTCATTCGCTACATTCATATCATCAATCTATTAGGGAAGGAATGATGGGCAAACACAAGCGCAAAAAGAAAGATAAAGCGCTTTACACACAAAAATACAAAATTTTCTAGTGTAACTTTCGCACGGATCAAAGTTACAAACCCTCGCCCAATACAATTTTTGCAATGTTGCAAACCCTCAAACTCGTAAACTCACCGCCCCATAGCTCGGTTACACAATTTCTCGGGTTCCTAGGCCTCATCTCTCTAGGTAATGGTTACATTACTAATAATATAAAGCCCTATTTAAGGGGGAATCCCTCCTGGTTTCTTTATCCTAAGCAATGTGGGACTTGGATTTGGAGCAATAAGACAACAAATCCTCCCTTGACCCAAATCCTCAAACATCTCAACCTTATGACAAAATTGAACCCTCTTTGCAGTCTTCTTGGTCTTCTCTATTTTGCTATCTTCAAGCTTCCCTTTCATGGTTTCGAAAGTGTTCATATGGAAATGTTCTGGGTCTGATTTCTTTCGTTGATCATTACAATTGAATCTAAAAGGTTAGGGTTCAAACCCAAAATTGAAATTTCTTGAAAAATAATGGTATAATGTTGAGTGATTTTTAAATATATGTTCAAGGGAACTTTAGCTTCCTTTCCATACATATTAATTGAGAACGTAAAAAGTTTTGGGCATGAAATTTGAAGAAAACCCAGTCACAACTGTTATTGAACTTGGCTTCGGTTCAAGATGATTTAGGGCTTAAAACCCTAGTTTTTGCTTCGATTTATATATGGGTCTTGATGTGATTGTTTATCTTTGTTGATTTTGGTTGAAAACCACATAAAAATAATGATCCATATATAGAAATATGGGTAATCACAAAATCCAAAAATGATCTGTTTTTTTTTTTTTTTTTTNTTTTTTTTTTTTTTTTTTTCTGCAGCAAACTATGCCTACTACTTACCTTGAGGTTTGTTAGTTTGCTTTATAATTCTACTAGCTTTAAATCATGTAATATTTTGTCCGCTGATGACAATAAAATAGAAAGAATAGAGAATTGGAAAGAGAGGGCTAGATATTTAATACCATATACGATTTAGTTACACACAAGCAAATTTGTCCCTGTGCTTGCAGTTTCTGCTCTATGCAGGGAAGATTTTAAATAGAAAATGAAACCCATACCACCACTTCCATCAATTTGTTGCATGTCCTCCACTTACATAAATTTTGTACGGATAAATAAATAAGATTTGACAGAAAGCCATAGTAAGAAGGACATTCTCTGCTGAAGACAATCTGGTTTGAATACAAGCACTTATTTTTCAGACATTGCTTCGATATACTTAAGCTCATTTAGGCTTGAAGGGTATGGCCCTGATCACTATCTGATGGTACAAAGCTGCAAGTGCTGCCCCAATGAAAGGTCCTACCCAGAAGATCCACTGCACCAAAAAATATACTATTTTGTGAAATAGCTTAATGGACATTTTCATTTGACAAGAACCCATGTCTACTAGTAGTGTAAAATTATAATCTTAATTATACAGTAGCTTCAGCTGAGTTATTAAGTACAAGAAATTAGATGACATTTGTATAGTTGTAATCAAAATGAAATTAAGACATGACCAGGAAAAAGAAAATTCCAGACAAAGAAGAAGACTCACATGAGTATCCCAAGCTAGCTCCTTGTTGAAGATGAGGGCTGCACCTAGACTTCTAGCTGGGTTAATACCAGTCCCTGTGATAGGAATGGTAGCCAAATGCACCAAGAACACAGCAAACCCAATAGGCAGAGGTGCTAAGATCTAAAGCATTGAAATTTATACAATCAAATTAACAAATTAATATAATTTTAGTTTCTTAGATAATGAATAGTGAAGAGCATAATAAAAATTTTGCTTACAGGAACATGGGAATCTCGAGCATTTCTCTTGGCATCAGTAGCAGAGAAGACAGTGTAAACAAGGACAAATGTGCCAACAATTTCTGCTCCAAGGCCACTACTTTTGGTGTATCCTGCACTAAGAGTGTTGGCACCACCACCAACCTTCTCATACTGGTGTGTTTGGAATCCCTTAACTACACCAGCACCACAAATAGCACCCAAGCATTGCATAATTATGTAAAACAGTGCCCTAGTCAGTGACACTTTCCTTGCCAGGAATAGCCCAAATGTCACTGCTGGGTTAATGTGGCCCCCTGCATCAGCACCACACACAAACAGTTAAGAGAAAAAGTTCCAAAATTTGGTATCAAATTTCATCAAACAATATGTCAAAGCAACTATTTTGACCTAAAAGTTGACAGTTAGAAAGCTCAAAACTATTTAATATCTAATATGTGTGCAAGTTTTCTGAGCTTGATGTGTAGATAAAGCACAAATTTATCTCTATCTTGACTTGGGACAATGTGACCTGAAAAGATTAAACTATGAATCACTTGATGGAAGAAGCTCTGACATCATGTTAAAATTAATTATTCGAGAAGCTTATATTATTATTGGGTGCAGGTTTATGAATGACTTTTATGGCTAAGACAGTTGGGTTTCATATTTCAATTTTACCTGAAATGCCAGCAGTGCAATAGACAAGAGCAAAGATCATGCCACCAAATGCCCAAGCAATGCCTTGGACACCCACAGTAGAACACTTGGTGGGAGATTTAGCCACACCCATCACTGTTAAAACAGTGATGTAAAGAAACAAGAATGTGGCTACAAACTCTGCTATGCCTGCTCTGTAGAATGACCATGATGATAGCTCCCCTGGCTCAAACAGAGGTGTTGGAGGTGGCTCTTTGTAGTCTTTGTCATCTTGGGTCTGAGCTGCTGTTCCTATTGGTTGCCTCTCTCTGTACCTGTTGGCTCCTACCCTCACATCTTCTTCCTTCCCCTCCATTTTTTCTACAAGGCTAGCTCTTCTCAACTCTAGATTTCTCTCTGTTACTCTTGAGGCTTTTTGGGAAGTGGGTTTTGGGTGAATTAAAGCAATTAGGAATGGCTCACTTATTACAAGTGAGAGTTGGTATTTGTAGCGTGAGTTTGGAATAAAGGTTGGCCGTTGGGGGCTTTCTAGATGCATCAATTTAAGGGAGTCTTTTCAGAGATGTCTATAAGTAATTCACAAGTATTTTAGGTCATTTTGGTGTGAGTAATGCTATTAACACATGAATTATTCTCACACTAATTTTCACATTGTATGTATATTAATATATATTCAATGTCTTGAATTTGAGGCTTGAGAATTCATTGGTAAGACATTCAATCTAAACTCTATTTTTGATTCTAGTCAACTAATTAGCTGGTTCTTAAATTTTTGGTTTCTAAAAGGAAAAACAAAAAAAGATTTCTATTTTATAGAAATTTTCTTTTACATAAGTGAATTCAATTAATTTCAAGTACTAAATAAAGTAATATAAAAATAACAACACTAACAGTAAGGAACTGTGCATTGTTGTGACACACCACCGACCAACGACAACAGGGGCCTTGAGAAATTCGCTTCTTTGCTGGCGATCATGGGAAAGTTCTTTTGTCTTTATCATTGTTCATTTGTGAGCCTCACTTTGCTTATTTACCATTCCTTTTCATTCTTGACTTTAAATGCAAGTTCGTGGAACGTGCTCTAGAATTGATGGCAAAGTAAACAGTAGAATATAATGAATCACTTCTACAGTGAAAGTGATAAAGGCCTTAGTACCTTATAATAGCTCCACGCGATGCATGGGTATGCTGTTAGAGGAGGGAGTCTTTAATTTCTGGAAAAAGTTGTGAAAGATTAACCATTGAAGCTCAATTTCCTCACTTGAAAGGTTAGGACCATTAACATAACGCAGGTGAAGGGTTTGGTGAAACAGTACAAAGTGGGCATCAATCTTGTAACTTTTCTTCTGAGAAAACATGATTCTGAGAAAGGAAGAGAAGATCCAACGCATAAAGGGAAAAAAGGCACATGAGCTTGAATACATGAGGATGAGGGGGGTCAAGTGTGCAATCCCACCTACAAAAGTGAACTTTGTTGACAAATTTGCAGTTTGCATGAGCTCATTTATGTACTCCTTCTCGTTGTTTTTATATGTTAGTTTTAACTAATTTTTCTTAGTCTTTTTTAATTATCACTTTCTTAAAATTAAAGCTGTATTAATTAATTTTTATTTTTAGTTTTACCCTCATCACACCCATTATCTTCATGAAATGTTCAATAAAAAGAATTCTTTAATAAAAAGGGTAGTTTGAGAAGATAAGCAAATATTTTATAGTAAAAAAGAAAATTTAATGATTTTTTAATTCCTATCCATCTTTTTTAAAAGAAAGATAAAAAGAACTAGAGGGAGTAAGTATTTATCTAAAATTGAGCTTGATATTTAATTATCTTTGTTAACAAATTTGCAGTTTGGATGAACTCATTTATGTACTCCCTCTTGTTGTCTTTAAATGTGTTTTAACTAATTTTTCTTAGTCTTTTTTAATTGTCACTTTCTTAAAACTAAATCTGTATTAATTACTTGTTTTTAATTTTACCCTTATCTCATATATTATCTTCATGAAATGTTCAATTAAAAAGAGTATACATAAAAAAAAAAAAATAAAAAAGAGTATTTCAATTTTTTAAAAAAAAAGGTATTTTGAGGAGATAAGCAAATATTCATGAAAAATTCTATTTAATGACTTTTTTTTTTTAATTTCTATGTATTTTATAAATGACAAATAAAAAAGACCAGAAGGAGTGAGTATTTATTTAAAATTGAGGTTAACATTTAATGAAACCAATAATATTATTAATTTTATTTCAAAACTCCATTAAAATTGTACTAATTTTTTTTGCAATTTTAGTGGAAATGAAATTATTGTTCTTGAAAAAAAGAGTCTAATAATTGGTTATGATAATGTCGACAATGGGTGTGCAAGAAAATTTCATGATGATAATCAAGAGTAACCTTGCTGGGAAGGGGACCTACCTTTGGTCACAAAATCCCACAAAATAGCCGTTGCGGAATAGCATAGGCCGCGAGTTTTGAAACATTGGGTTAAAGAGTCCATAGCGAATGGGTGAGTCATACAAACGACGACCCACTTCTACCGTCCTACATAGTCCTACTCAAAAGCGCGCACTCTCCCATACTCCCATGTGCTCTGTCTCTTTTGAAAGGAGTCTGATTTGTTTTTTCCTTCTGTTTTTTCTATAAAATAGATACCGCATTCGCTCTCAAATTTGGCTAATTGACTGAACAAATATTTACAAAAATGAAGTACTATATGAATTTATTACAAAAATATGATACTTTTAATTAATTTATCATGGACATGCAGACAAAGTAGGACTACATTAAAAATAACAAATATATTGGAGTCACACTACATTAATATAGCGGGACAGTTATTTAATTTTGACTGTTCAACTTTTTATTTACGAGATGTCACGCTATTTTGCAAAGTAGCGTAATTTCAAATTAAACGCTATTTCAAAGTAATGTGACAACAAGAAACATGTTATTTTGGAAATAATGTTACAAGGAGAAAAACATGATCTCAATGTAGCATGTTGTTTGTTTTGCGACTAAGATGTAGTGTCCCGTTATATTAATGTAACATAACTTCAATAAAATTGCTACTTCCAATATAGCGTGTCTTTCTTTAATAAAAAATGTCTCATTTTTGTAATAAATTTACAGAGTACCCATTTTCTGTAAACACTTTGTCAGTTTATATTTTTCAATCAATTAACCCTCAAATTTAAACATGACACTTAATTTTTTTTTCAAAATTTTAAATCAATTATATTATACATAATTGTATAANTATTTCAAAGTAGTGTGACAACAAAAAACATGTTATTTTGGAAATAATGTTACAAGGAGAAAAACATTATCTCAATGTAGCATGTTGTTTGTTTTGCAACTAAGATGTAGTGTCCTGTTATATTAATGTAACATAACTTCAATAAAATTGCTACTTCCAATATAGCGTGTCTTTCTTTAATTAAAAATGTCTCATTTTTGTAATAAATTTACAGAGTACCCATTTTCTGTAAACACTTTGTCAGTTTATATTTTTCAATCAATTAACCCTCAAATTTAAACATGACACCTAATTTTTTTTTCAAATTTTAAATCAATTATATTATACATAATTGTATAAATAAAATGTGAATTTATGTGTCCAGTGTGTCATTCTTACTATGCTAATCTTCTATTTATCGTTCTAATTTTATGGAGATGTTTCCCAAGGTCAAAGAGACCCATGGGGATTTATGGAGTCTATAGAATGGATTATTATTTGCCATGCAAAAATCTTTATTTTTTGGGAAAAAGTTGAATTTTTTGTTTGGTACATTTTCTGATATTGTATTGTTATTGCATTTTATAAAGAACAATGTGTTTTGTCACNCATTTTATAAAGAACAATGTTTTTTGTCACATATCGAGAGACTTAGTTTATACTAAGAGACTTAGTTTTTCAAAATCTTCAAATGACACTAAATTTATTAGGTAGGTCCCACCAAAACTTAACCAATTAGATTGGGAGTAATTCTACCTATTATTTTTTGGTGATTGTGAGATAGCAATAATCTAATTTTAAGCATGAGATTAATTTTTTTAAAAAAAATTCTTAAATCAATTATATTATATGTGCATGTTTAAACAAAATGTAAATTTGCGCCTATCATTCTAGCTATGTTAATGTTTTATGTATTGTTCCGAGATGTTCCCCAGGGCCAAGAGACCCTTGGGATTGATGGATTTTATGGAATGGAGTATTATTTGCCCTGCCAGTGTAAAAATCTTCATTAAGTAGACGGAAAATGAAAAAAACTTGCATCGATAAGAGACTCCAAACAAGGAGGAACCATTGTGATTCTGTGAAAAACCCAGTTCCATCCTTTCAAACCTTAACAGCCCATGTTGCATTCGCTTGCTTTAACAAACTAGACTGACCCTATCACTATATGAAGGAGTAGGGACATGAGCCATTTATCAATTTGAAGGTTGCAGGAAATACTCTTAAAGAGGGGTGAATAGAAGTTTTCAATTTTTTTAACTAAATCAGTTCTAAAACATAGATCAATTCAATATTCAATTCTCTTCCAAAACTAGTTCTCTAACATTAAGAACTAGTTCGCTAATAAACAAAATTTAACAGAAAATTAGAGCTGGATAAATCAAAGAAGAGTAGAATAAGAACAACTTAGAATATCATACTCAAGCAATAGAAGCACATATAAAACCCATAAATGCAAATAACTCAGAATTAAAGAGATGAAAGGAGAAGAAATTTGACATGGGAGTTTATAGTGGTTCGGCCAAATTGCCTACATTCACTCTCTCAATTTCTTGAGGTTCTACTAAAATCTGAGTTTAGTTGTCCAAGCTTCTCCTAGCTTATATCCATAGTTTTTACTTCAAGCTAACCAAGAACTCAGAATCAAATTTAGTTGTCCAAGCTTTACATCCATGATTTTTCTTCAAGCTCACCAAGAACTCATCACTTCCAACAAAGATGAAGGAAGACTCTCACCCAGATTTCTCCTTAGAAATTTGAATACAAATCTCTTTTATAAAAAATAAATCCCTATAAAAGGTACTCTTTCAACAAAGAAGAGAATTATAGTTTACACACTTGAGGAAGAAGAATGAGAGAGATAAAAGATGAAGTACAAAGAAATTTTGAGAAAAAAGCATTTTTCTTTCTAAGTTTAGCTCACTATATTTATCTCTTTCTCTACTCTATCTCTCTACCTTCTGAAGTCTTGAAAATTTTTTGTTCTTAAGGCAAAGGGAACCCACGTGAAGACTTTGGAAAACAGCCCCACTAAGGATAGTTATCCACCACTTAGAGCAAGAGAATCTCATTTGTATTATCTCTTTCATTTTNTCTGAGTTTAGTTGTCCAAGCTTCTCCTAGCTTATATCCATAGTTTTTACTTCAAGCTAACCAAGAACTCAGAATAAAATTTAGTTGTCCAAGCTTTACATCCATGATTTTTCTTCAAGCTCACCAAGAACTCATCACTTTCAACAAAGATGAAGGAAGACTCTCACCCAGATTTCTCCTTAGAAATTTGAATACAAATCTCTTTTATAAAAAATAAATCCCTATAAAAGGTACTCTTTCAACAAAGAAGAGAATTATAGTTTACACACTTGAGGAAGAAGAATGAGAGAGATAAAAGATGAAGTACAAAGAAATTTTGAGAAAAGAGCATTTTTCTTTCTAAGTTTAGCTCACTATATTTATCTCTTTCTCTACTCTATCTCTCTACCTTCTGAAGTCTTGAAAATTTTTTGTTCTTAAGGCAAAGGGAACCCACGTGAAGACTTTGGAAAACAGCCCCACTAAGGATAGTTATCCACCACTTAGAGCAAGAGAATCTCATTTGTATTATCTCTTTCATTTTTAGCAATAAAAAATTCTTACTTTATCCCTTAAAATGTGGATCTTGCAATTCCACCCTCAAGAGGAAATTTCCTCACCTTGTATAGGAAACTTCTTGGCAAAATGAGAAATTTCTTGAGTCTTCTTAATTCAGCACAGATCCTCGTCCACCTCGACAAATATTGGGCAGTTAACTTCTTGAAGAACAAGTCCTCTTTTGCTAGAACTAGTTCATTATTGAAGATAAAACTAGTTTCTAAGACTTCTTACTAACCTGTTTTAAATAAATACTTAAGCACATAACACAAGATTAGTAATAGTAGGATCATTTGGTGTCATCAAAACTAGATTAGCGAATTGTAGGACTAACAATCTCCCCCTGAAAATATGCATACTCCAAAACTAGTTCTAAAAGTAGTTTTCAAAAGAATTTTAAGAAGAAGTAGGCAGTTTCCATATGAGACAATTCAAACAAATATAATAACAATTCAAGCAGAGTATCTCATATTTCTCCTCCTTTGTCATTATCAAAAAAAGGGAGAAGAATAACAACAAAACAAGGATAACTAGAAAATATACTATTATAAATTCAAAAGATCATGCATGAACAAAAGACAAGCAGACTATGGATAATGCATAATGCATGATATGCAAAAGGAAAAGGAAACACAAAATGCTGAAAAAATAATCAAGTTAACTACATACACAATTGAAACTTTAACAAAGAAAGTTAGAAATATAATCCTAAGAGGTAGATGGTTTTGAAACCTTCAAGGCTGCCAACTGATTCTTTGTGATGGCTAATTCTTTCTCAACCATAACAAGTATAGCAGTGCAATAAAAAAATTGTAGTTTGAAAATAGTTGAGGCACTTTCCAATCTGATTAGCTAATTCTTTAAGCTTGACAAATGATATCCACTCCACATTATCAACTAACTGGGAGGAAGGAATTGGTTGTGGTTGGGTTTTTTACTTCTTTGCAGATTTGGAAGAACTAGGTGCAACAGGTGCATTCATATTTGAAAAGCTGGCAGGAGCAAGAGTAACTGGTTCTTAAGATGATATAAAACATATAGGTTAGGGTTAAGTCACTATGGCTTCCAATTTTGGACAATAGCTGGGTTGTAACTAGTTTGGCTAAAGTTCTAGTTATGAGATCAAAAAAATGGATTGAAGGCGGTCTTCAATAGCCTCTTTGATAAGACTGGTTCTTCTAGCTTCAGCATAGCAGACCAACCCAATTTAGCAAACATCTTCTCAACTGCTTTGGTGGAAGAATTGTTAGATTCCCAAGTTACTAAGCAACCAAGTGCTATTGACCTAGTTTCATAGGAATTTTTTTGAAATTTTCCTTAGCAGTTTTACTTTCAAATAAAGGAGCAAAAGAACTTGTAGATTTAGGGGTTTTAACCCTTGGAGTAAATGCAATCTTTTTAGCATTCATCTTGAATTTTCTGTGCTTTTTAGAGGGAACTGGTTAAGGCTCTTTCTCATGAGCAAGTTTAGGAACCATATCCAGTTCTTGTTCTTGATTTGAGTTAGTTTCAGTTTTAGAGAAAGAAACAAGTTTTGAAACAAAGATAGACTCAAATTATTCTGAAATGGATATTGGTTCTTCATGGGAAACGTGAGTAGTTGCCTTGCTTTTAGACTTAGCCATCAGTCTTTGACTTATTCTTCTATTCATAAACTTTAGTAGCTGGCTGTCTTGCTACATAATGCAGAAGTTGAACAAAGAAAATGGCAAACACAAGAACAGAGAGAGAGAACGTGCAAGGTGAATAAAAAATGCAAGAAATAAGGGAAGTTGGAAGACAAAAAAATAAGATTCAAATGAGGAAGAAGGAAAGAGAAGTGGGGAAGAGAAGGAATGAAAATGGTGCGTTTGCAAAGGGTGGTTAAGTGAAATGTGTGTTTTGGCTAAAGGCCAAAAACGTAAGCCAAAAAATTCAAGCCTAGAACAATTTAATAACAAACCAGCCCAATAGAAATGAAAGAAATCTTTTAAAGAAACAACTCAACAAATATCAGCCCAAACAATAACCAGATCCTTTTGAAATAAAAGGCCCAACAAGATTATAGTCCTTTTAAAAAAATTGATAGCCCATAAATGGAATATTTCATAGGTTCAAAAATTATTTTGGGCAGAAATAATTTTGTCTAAATATTCTAGACATCTTTGCCAAATTTTTAGAAGCATACCAAGTGAAATTGAATATTAACCAACCTTTTCTTGACAAACAGAGAAAGACAAAGAAAGAAAAATGATATGCATACGAACAAACAAAATACAAACAACTATATCTCATCAAAACAAGTTTATCATGCCTAGCTCATGTCAAAGAAAATAGAATATATCTTTAGCTAAATGTTTAGTAAAGATGTCAACAATTTGATCATCATTACTAACAAAAGATAATTCTATATCACCCTTAATGACATGATCCCTAAGAAAATGACTTTTAATGTCTATATGTTTGGTCCTAGAATGTTGAACTAGATTTCTTGCAATATTGATAACACTACTATTAACATACAACAAAGGAATTTTTTCTAAAAAAAAAAATACCATAGTCAACTAATTGTTGTTTCATCCAAACCACTTGTGAACAACAAAGTCCAACTGCCATGTATTCAACCTCAGCTGTGGATTGAGCTGCTACATTTCGTTGTTAAGCTTCTTCCTGAATTGGTTCTAGTAGAACTGGTTCTGATCGAACTGGTTATGGTGCAAGCTCCTTGCTGCTTTATGCTTTAACATGCATTTTGATGCTTTCTTGCACTAAATTTATTCCTACTATTCTACCTATGTTGTTATCACCAAAAGTAACCACTCCAAAGTCCTCTAAATTAATGGAAATAAACTTTAGGTAGTCTACGGTCATATGACTAGAGCAGCCACTGTTCAGATACCAACAGTCACTTTTGGCTTGATACTAGACTTGTAAGAGAATCAAAGAGATTTTGGTACCCAAACTTCTTTGGGTCCTTTCAAGTTAGCAATAGTTGTGCCTTTTGGCACCCACACCATTTTTCTAGCAACACATAGTTTTTTTTTTATAAGAACAAGAATTCGGAAAATGTCCTATATATCCATAGTAAAAACAAGTTCCCCTAGAGAATGAGTGTGAGAAAGAGGTTTTGACAAAAGACTTTTTAGAAACCTTTGAAGTGCTAGGTTGAATGTAACTTAAACCAGTTCTATGTTGGCCTATCCTCTATCTCCCTAGTAGAGAGTTCAAGTTATCTTTACCTTGAACAAACTTAGCTAGATCTCTGGATAGTTCATTCACTTTTCCTTTCAACTTATTATTTTCACTCAAGAAAGAAGGAGTAAGACAATTATCTTTCTCAAGAACATCATTCTGTTGCTGTAAGATTTTAAGTTTATCAGCCAAAATAGAATTATCTTTTTTAGTCCTTATATCACCTTAATCTAATCTTTTATAATTTTCTTGAGATCAATGATTTTTGCAAGTCTTTTCTCATAACCAAAAGACAAATCATCAAAAGCATGACTTAGTTTATCAAAGGTAAGAAGTAGTTCAAGATCTAGATTAGTTACCTCATGTATCTCTCCACTGCTTTCACTGGTTGCCATGAAGTAGAAGTTGGCTATATTTTCTTTATCAGAATCATCACTGTTAAAGGTTGAATCTTCATCACTCCAGGTGGGCATCATTGCTTACTTATTTAATTTGAGAACTCTCTTTGTGACAATTGCAACATCATCTTCACTGGAAACTAGTTCTTCATGAGTACTAGTTTATGGAGCAGTGGTTGTTAGAGCCAAACTTTTCTTTCTATCTTCCGTTCTAGCCTTTTTTTTTTTTTGAAACAATAACATTTGATGAGATTCCAAAGTGCCTCTGAGTTGATCTACAGTGAGTTAATTGGTTTCCATGTACTGAATGAGTATTGTGACTTTGGGTTCCCATTTTTCAGACAAAAACCTCAAGAGCTTTTTGACTTGATCTATTTGAGTATAGACTCTCTCAAGGCCTTTGAGGCTATTGATGATGCTTAGAAACATAGCAAAGAATGTCTCTAGAGGTTCATCTTGTGACATATGAAACATTTCATATTCAGCAGAATAAATGTCAAGTTTGGCCTCTGTGACATGACTAATTCCTTCATGGATGGCAGCAAGTCTATCATATATTTACTTAGCCGTATTCAGATATGTGATGTGCTCATACTCTTTTGCAGATATAGCGCAAACTATGTTGTATCTTGCCTTGAAATTTAGAGTGAATTTAAGTTTGTCCTCAGGAGTAAATTAATGTTCTTTTTTTTGGAACAACAACTTCATTCTCCATTTTAGTGGGTGGAATTAATCCAGTTCTTATGATCTACCAAACCTCATAGTCAATTGACTCAAGGTACATTTCCATGCAGTGTTTCTAGTAAGGATAATTTTCTCCATTGAAGAATGGTGACTTAAGAGATGAATGAGATTCATTTTGATTGTTCATGGTACTTGCAACACAGTAAATTAGATCTTCGCTCTTGGTTAGTTAAACTAACAAAATGAGCACATAGCTCTGATACCAATTGAAGGTTGTAGGAAATACTCCTAGATGGGGGTGAATAGGAGCTTTCAAAATTTAAAACTAAATTAGTTCTAAAACATAGATCAATTCAATATTCATAACTAGTTCTCTAACATTAAGAACTAGTTCGCTGATAAACAAATTTAACAAAAAATCAGAACTTGATAAATCANCTCTGATACCAATTGAAGGTTGTAGGAAATACTCCTAGATGGGGGTGAATATGAGCTTTCAAAATTTAAAACTAAATTAGTTCTAAAACATAGATCGATTCAATATTCATAACTAGTTCTCTAACATTAAGAACTAGTTCGCTGATAAACAAATTTAACAAAAAATCAGAACTTGATAAATCAAAGAAGAGCAGAATAAGAACAACTCAAAATATCATACTTAAGCAACAGAAGCACATATAAAACCCATAAATGCAAATAACTCAGAATTAAAGAGGTGAAAGGAAAAGAAATTTGACATAGGAGTTTATAGTGGTTTGGCCAAATTGCCTACATCCACTCTCTCAATTTCTTGAGGTTTCACTAAAATCCGAGTTTAGTTGTCCAAGCTTCTCGAAGCCTAACATTCATGATTTTTCTTCAAGCTCACCAAGAGCTCATCACTTCCAACAAAGATGAACAAAGACTTTCACCTAGATTTCTCCTTTGAAATCTGAATACAAATCCCCTTTATAAAAAATAAATCTCCATAAAAGGCACTCTCTCAACAGAGAAGAGAATTACAATTTACGCACTTTAGGAAGAAGAAGGAGAGAGATAAAAGATGAAGTACAAAGAAATTCAGAGAAAAAGACATTTTTCTCTCTAATTTTAGCTCACTGTATTTCTCTCTTTCTCTACTCTATCTCTCTACCTTCCGAAGTCTTGAAAAATTTCACTTCTTAAGGCAAAGAGAACCCACATGAAGAATTTGGAAAACAAACGCACTAAGGACAACTGTCCACCACATAGAGCAAGAGAATCCCATTTGCATTATCTCGTTCATTTTTAGCAATAAACAATTCTTACTTTACCCCTTAAAATGTGGATTTTGCAACTGCACCCTCAAGAGGAAATTTCCCCACTTTGTATAAGAAACTTCCTGACAAAATGAGAAATTTCTTGAGTCTTCTTAATTTATCACAGATCATCGTCCACATCAGCAAATGCTAGGCAATCAACTTTTGGAAGAACAAGTCCTCTTTTGCCATAACTAGTTCTTTGTTTAAGATAGAACTAATTTCTAAGACTTCTTACTAACCTATTCTAAATAAACACTTAATCACGTAAGACAATATTAGTAATAGTAGGATCATTAATTATCATCAAGATTAGATTAGAGAATTGTGGGACTAACACAATTTTGTCGACAAACCCTAATAAAAATTACTACTAGCTCCAATTGAGATAAACACCAGTAGCAAAAAAGGAAAAGGCATAAATAAAATAAGCTTTCACCAACAACTATGAGGGTTCAGGGAAACTTAGTTGTGGAACACAGGTAACAAGCTTTCAAATTAACAAATCAAACTAAAGGTAACGAAAAAGGCACTATATGGAATCGAAAGTTTTATGGTCTTGAAGCAGGAACAATATAACAAGGACATGACAAGATTAAAGACTGCTTAAAAGGGAAAGAAAGCTCAAACGACATAAAAGGCTCAAAAGTAACTTGCAAATAACTAAAATGAAAGCAAGAAAATGCAAGGGAAATGAAAACTTGTATTTCTAGGAATTGCAAAGTACAATGGAAAGCATAAGCTAAATTGAAAACTTGTGAGTCATACAAATGTGACCGACTTCTACCGTCCAACATACTCAAAAGCATACGCAAAGTCCCATGTGGTCTTCCTCCTTTTGGATGGAGTGAATTCTTTTTGTTCTTTTTATAAAATAGTTAGTGCTTGATTTTTTGGCTCTCGAATTTAATGGTATTGTTATGCTACACCTTATTGAAAGTTGAGAGTAAAAAATATGGCATTTAATCTAAGTAGATTTTGGGCAAATTGATTGTAATAATACAGTAATCAAACTATTTACACAAAAAGGACATTTTTCAAACTATTTACCTAAAATGGGCACTTTTAAATATTTTATTATTATTTCAGCCATAGTAAAACACACTTTAAAATATTTTTTCCAAAAGCGTGTCTAGTATTTATTAAAAATGGACGTAGGAAATCGTGAAAGGGGAATACGGTTTACAGGTAAAATGCAACTCTAGAATCATCATCAGCAACTACTTGATGAACATCTTTTACTTAAGGATTTGTTTGAGAGTTACTTTGGAGGGAAAATGAAAGGAGAGGAGAGGAATAAAACTCATCTCTCCCTTGTTTAGAAGATTCATCTTAAAAAATGAAAGAAGACTGGTGGGTAAAATGCACTCACACTTTTTTTTTGGTCCATTTTCGTGTTCTTTCAAATTGGCAGGTTTAGAGAGAAAATATGTTAAAATGACTATTATACTCCTTTTTAGAAAAAAAATTCCTCACCCCTTTATTAAGAAATAAATGTATTATATTATTTAAATTTTTATTAAATATATCTATTTTAATAATAAAGGGTAAACTAGTAAAAATATTTTACAATATCACTTTTCCTTTCTTTTCATCTCTTTTTGTTCATTTTAATCATTTAAACAAAAGATAGGAAAACCCTTTCATTTTCCTTCCCTTCTATTTTCCTTCCCTTCATTTCCCTCTCTTTCCTCTCCTATCATTTCATTTCCCCTCACTTCAAACTCCTAAACAGACCCTAAGGCTGCAAGGTTCACTCCCTCGTCACCAACCAGAATGCCAGTCATGAGAAATAGCAATGGTTCTAGAAAACCCACCATTTAAAACACAATACAAACTCTCACCAATTCCACCTACATGAGGACCAGGGGGGTCAAGTGTGCAATCCCACCTACAAATATTTTATAGTAATAAAGAAAATTTACTGATTTTTTTTAATTCCTATCCATCTTTTTTAAAAGAAAGATAAAAAGAACTAGAGGGAGTAAATATTTATCTAAAATTGAGCTTGATATTTAATTATCTTTGTTGACAAATATGCAGTTTGGATGAACTCATTTATGTACTTCCTTTTGTTGTTTTTAAATGTGTTTTAACTAGTTTTTCTTAGTCTTTTTTAGTTGTCACTTTCTTAAAACTAAAGCTGTATTAATTATTTGTTTTCAATTTTACCCTTATCACATATATTATCTTCATGAAATGTTCAATTAAAAGAGTTCTTCCATAATAAAAAAAAAAAGGTATTTTGAGAAGATAAGCAAATATTCATAAAAGGTTCTATTTAATGACTTTTTAAATTTCTATGTATTTTATAAATGACAAACAAAAGAGACCAGAAGGAGTGAGTATTTACTTAAAATTAAGGTTAACATTTAATGAAATCAATAATTATTAATTTTATTGCAAAACTCCATTAAAATTGCTCTAAAATTTTTTGCAATTTTAGTGGAAATGAAATGATTGTTCTTCAAAAAAGAGAGTCTAATAATTGGTTATGATAATGTCGGCAATGGGGTGCAAGAAAATTTCATGATGATAATCAAGAGTAACCTTTGCTGGGAAGGGGACCTACCTTTGGTCACAAAATCCCTCGTAGTAGCCGTTGAGGAATGGCATAGGCCGCAAGTTTTGAAACATTGGGTTAAAGAGTCCAATAGCGAGTGGGTGAGTCATACAAACGACGACCCACTTCTACCGTCCTACATAGTCCATACTCAAAAGCACGCACACTCTCCCATACTCCCATGTGCTCTGTCTCTTTTGAATGGAGTCTGATTTTATTTTTCTTTTGTTTTTTTATTTCTGTAAAATAGATACGGCTTGATTTTTTTCTAGCTCTCAAACTTGGCTAATTGACTGAAAAAATATTATTTATCAAAGTATTTATAAAAATAAAATAATATACATATTTATTACAAAAATATGATATTTTGATTAATTTATTTATGAACATGCAGATAAAGAGAGACAAGCTACATTAGAAGTAGCAGCTATATTAGAGTTACGCTACATTAGAAGTAGCCGGACAATCATTCAATTTAGACTGTTCAACTTTTCATTTACAAGGTGTCACGCTATTTTACAAAGTAGCGTAACTCCAAATAAAACGTTATTTCAAAGTAGTGTGACAACGAAAAGCATACTATTTTGGGAACAACGTGACAAGGAGAAAAACGATATCTCAATGTAACGTATTTGTTTTGCAATTAAGATTTAGTGTCCCATTATATTAATATAACGTGACTTCAATAAAATGACTACTTCCAATGTAGCATGTCTCTCTTTAATAAAAAATGTCCTATTTTTGTAATAAGTTTGGAGAGTACCCATTTTCTATAAATATTTTGTTAGTTTATATTTTTTCAATCAATTAGGCCCCAAATTTAAACATGACACCTAATTATTTTTTTCAAAGTTTTAAATCAATTATATTAAATAAAATGTGAATTTACGCATGCAGTGTGTCATTCTTGCTATACTAATCTTCTATGTATCGTTCTAATTTTATGGAAATGTTCCCCAAGGCCAAAGAGACCCATTGGAATTTACAGAGTCTATGGAATGGAGCAGTGTAGCACAGGTATGGGTACAAAATGCAGGTATGACATTTTTAAAAAAAATAGGGTATATATATATATATATATATTGAAAATTTTTAAAACTCTCTAAGTATTAAAAATATCAACCATTAATTCTTAGCAAATAAGTAACAATTAACAAGTATTAACTCAAAATATAAATCATCAATCAAAATTCAAGTAATAGAATTTATCAATGAGGACACGTTTCTTTCATTGTATTATAATTTTTGACATTTAAAACTATAAACTGATATTATAATACATTAAAAAAAAAGAGGACATTTAAAATTTTCTTTCATTGTGTTATAATTTTTTTTTGAAAGTGTTTCAAAATGTCCTCATATTTAAAAAAATCCTTTGACATTGATAAATTCTTTGAGGACACGTTTCTTTCAAGTTTCATTCTATTACTGGTAAATGTCCTCATTGAAAATACAAAAAGGACGTGTTTCTTTTTTTGGTATGCGTTTTGCGTTTCGGAGATGTCTCCGAAACGAGTATGCCTCCTTAGCCCACATTTTGGTGCTATATAAGAATGGAGTATTATTTACCATGCAAAAATCTTTATTTTTTTTTGGTAAAAGTTAAATTTTTGGTTTAGTAAATTTTATTATATTGTGTTATTTTTGTATTTTATAAAAAATTGTGTGTTTTGTCAAATATTGAAAAACTTAGTTTAATACTAAGAGACTCAGTTTTTTGAAATATTCACAATGACACTAAATTTATTACATGAGTCCCACAAAAACCTAACTAACTAGATTGGGAGTAGTGCTACCTCTTATTTTTGGGTGATTGTAAGATAACAATCACCTAATTTTAAACATGAGACTAATTTTTTTGAAAAAAAATTCTTAAATCAATTATATTATATGTGCTTGCTTAAATAAAATGTAAATTTGTGCCTATCATTCTTGCTATGCTAATCTTTTATGTATCATTTTGAGATGTTCCCCGGGGCCAAGAGACCCTTGAGATTGATGGATTCTATGGAATGGACAATGGAGTATTATTTGCCCTACCAATGTGAAAGTACTCATTAAGTATACGAAAAATGAAAAAACCTAGCATAGAGAAGAGACTCCAAACAAGGAGAAACCACTGTAATTTTATGAAAAACCTAGTTCTATCCCTTAAAACCTTAACAACCCATGCTGCATTTGATTGCTCTAACAAACTAGACTGACCTCATCACTCTATGAAGGAGTAGGGACATGAGCTATTTGCCAATTTAAAGGTTACAGGAAATACTTCTAGAGAGAGGGTGAATAGGAGTTTTCAAATTTTAAAATTAAATCAATTCTAAAACATAAATCAATTCAATATTTAGTTCTCTTACAGAACTAGTTCTCTAACATTAAGAACTAGTTCATTGATAAATAGAATTTAACAGAAAATCAGAACTAGATAAATCAAAGAAAAGCATAATAAGAACAACTCAACATATCATACTCAAACAACAAAAGCACATATAAAACCCAAAAATGCAAATAACTCAGAAGTTTAGTTGTTCAAGCTTCTCTAAACTTACATCCATGGTTTTTACTTCAAGCTAACAAAGAACTCAAAATTAAGGTTAGTTGTCCAAGCTTTTCCAAGTTTTACATCCATGGTTTTTCTTCAAGCTTACCAAGAACTCATCACTTTCAACAAAGATGAAGGAAGACTCTCACCTAGATTTCTCCCTAGAAATTTGAATACAAATTCTCTTTATAAAAAATAAATCCCCATAAAAGGCACTCTTCAACAGAGAAGAGAATTACAGTTTATGTACTTGAGGAAGAAGAAGGAGACAGATAAAAGATAAAGTACAAAGAAATTTAGAGAAAATGCATTTTTCTCTCTAATTTTAGCTCATTGTATTTCTCTCTTTCTCTACTCTATCTCTTTACCTTCCGAAGTCTTGAAAAATTTCTCTTCTTAAGGCAAAGAGAACCCACATGAAGACTTTGGAAAAAAGCCCCACTAAGGACAACTGTCCACCATATAGAGAAAGAGAATCCCATTTGCATTATCTCTTTCATTTTTAACAATAAACAATTATTACCTTATATCCATTAAAATGTGGATCTTGAAACTAAACCATAAAGAGGAAATTTCTTCACCTTGTATAGGAAACTTCCTAACAAAATGAGAACTTTCTCAGGTCTTCTTAATTCAGCACAAATCCTCGTCCACATCAACAAATATTGGGCAGTTAACTTCTAGAAGAAGTCCTCTTTTGCCAGAACTAGTTCTTTGTTGAAGATAGAACTAGTTTCTAAGACTTCTTACTAACCTGTTATAAATAAACACTTAAGCAAATAACACAAGATTAGTAACAATAGGATCATTTGTTATCATCAAAACTGGATTACAGAATTATGGGACTAACCCTTTGATGATGAAAAATGCCTAATGGAAATCTCCCATTGAAAATATGTATACTCCAAAACTACTTCTAAAAGCAATTTTCAAAAGAATATTAAGAAGAAGCAAGGAGTTTCCATATGAGATAATTCAAATAGATATAAAAACAATTCAATTAGAGTATCTCATATTTCTCCCTCTTTGTCATTATTAAAACAAGGGAGAAGAATAACAACAAAACAAAGATAACCAGAAAATATACTGTTATAAATTCAAAAGACCATGCATGAACAAAAGACAAGCAAACTATGGACAATGCATAATGCATGATATGCAAAAGGAAACAGAAACATAGAAGGCTAAAAAAATAGTCAAGTTAACTACATACATAACTGAAACTGTAACAAAGAAAGTCAGAAATATAATCCTAAGAGGTAGATGGTTTTGAAACCTTCAAAGTTGCCAACTGATTCTTTGTGAGGGCCAATTCTTTCTCAACCATAGTAAGTTTAGCAATGCAATCAAAAAACTGTAGTTTGAAAATAGTTGAGGGGCTTTTCAATCTGATTGGCTAATTCTTTAAGCTTGACAAATGCCATCCACTCCACATAATCAACTAACTGGGAGGAAATAATTGGTTGTGGTTAGGTTTTATGCTTCTTTGCGATTTGGAAGAACTAGGTGCAACAGGTGCATGCCTTTTTGAAGAGATGGCAAGAGCAGGAGTAATGATGAGCTGTCGAGACTAATCAAATTAGTCAAGTTATATTCGGTTCACCAAGAATGCTTGCAGCATAAGGTAACACTAAGTCAAACCAAATGATTATTCTAATTAAAGAATCAGATTAAGGAGTTTAACAAACATGGGGCTTGTTTTACAAAATTAATTAACAGAAAGCAATTAAGAGATAGTAAACCAAAGTAAGAAAGCAACCAATCCAAGCTATAGCTAATCCTGATTTTAATCCGTCCTTGATTACAATAGATCCATTCAGTAATTAACCTAATTTTTGGCCTTAGAACACATCAAGAAGCCTCTAAGTGATCTATGACTCTTCTACTGGATAAGCATCCATAATTTGATTAATTAGGGTTAAACAAATTAAGCATCCATTAATTCAAATTTACCTAACCAAGGTTAAACAATCCGTCCAAAAGCTTAGAAACTTTGTTTAATTTTTAAAATCCTCTTTTAACATATGAAATTAAGCAATTACCATATGAACATTTAAATTCGAATTAAGCAACTCAAATCAGAATTAAGCAAATGAAGGAAACATTTTGATTAATCACTGAATAAATGATAGAATTAATAATCAGAACAGCCAAAACTTGAATTAGTCTAAATGTCTAGCCTTCTATGAACAAAAGACATGAATCCATTATAACAAATGTAAAGAAAACTACTAAAGAGAAAAGAGGCAAAGAAAAACTGTTTAGAATGGAATGTGAGCTATGAACTCCTACTATTAGGTTTAATATCCGTTCAATTAGCTTAATATCGAGACTACCCATTGGTTAAATGTATTCCTTTGCCTCTTAGGTTTAAATGGGCACTGGTTTTAGGCCAATTGGGCTTGAAATGAGGGAGTTAGGCCTAATTTAGTCTTCATTGTTCTTTAGACCATTATCCATCTTCAAGGGTTGATAACTCCATCAAAATGCCATATTTAGGAAAACTAATCTTCATAATTTGAAGATCTACGTCTTAGCTTTCTAATGGTACCAATTTTTGGCTAATTCGACATTTGAAGCCTAACTTATGGCCTAAACTCTACACACGGATCAGGATCTAGTGGCAGCATGCTTAATCTGACTTCTAGGCTAAATTTGACTGGGCACCCGAATCAACCTTGGAGCTCTGAAGCAAAGTTGTAGGGCTTCCTCTTAGCTTTCCTACAAGTCAAGATTCATGATTATTGAATACCCAAAACTCAAGTTATACTAGAAAAATAGAACATTGTAAAATTTCCAATAAAACTATAAAATGCAATAAATCTCAATTAGAACCTAAACCTATAAAACATGGCTAAGCCCATTTAATTCAACCCAAAAGAGGTTTAAGAAGCCAAAAATTAGGGACAACTAATGTGTAAAAAGTGCATTTATCAAATTCCCCTACACTTAGCTTTTGCACGTCTCAGGCAAACTAAAATTTAAACACTAGGAAATCCAGAAAAACAAACAACTCAAAAGCTAAAGACTCACCTCCCAATGATATTCAAGAAATATAAAAGTTCACAAGCAAGAAGAACAATCAAAGATTCAAGGGAGACAAAGCATTCATGAGATAAAATTTCCTTCAACCCAAACCAACAAACAAGGTAACTTCAGTTGAAAAGCATGAGTCAAGAATGATAGATCTTCACAAGATATAATCTTAATCACTCAAGTGTTTAGAAAGTAAGTATTTCACTAAATGAAACTTATGAAGAAATGCACTACCATAAGCTTGCTTATCTTCTACTTCTTCACTACTCAAACACATTCGCACATAAATCAAAAAGACTTTATTCAAGGTTGTAATAGGGCCAATGTAAAGGAAAGAAACAATATGAATATAACAAGTTAAATACCCTAAGAGAATAAAAGAGCATTGGAGAAGAACTCAAATGACAAACATGAAAATTTTTACCCCATTTCCAAGTGTGTAAAATATATTCTTCTTTCTTTTCACATAATCCTTCATTTACCTTTTCTTTTTTGATTTTTTTTTATTTTTAAAACAATTGGCTCTTTTTCTTTCTTTTGTATACCAAAACACTTTGCATATTGCACATCAAATTTCACAACCTCTACACTTTTAGTTGCCCACAAGCACAAAGGCTCCTCAAATGAACCAATGCTCTCCCATTCCTTAAGGTAAGGTAAAAATATGGTTTTTCGCATAGGCAATTAATGAGCTAAGACAAAGAATAGACAAATAGGCTCAAGGGAGGTTAAACAAGGAAATGATGCAAGGTTGGCTATGGGATAGCCAAATCAAAAAAGAATGCCTCAATCATGTTCATGTATACTAGTAAAAATGCAGCCTGAAAAAGAATTAAAGCAAGTTCTAGAGTGATCAATATCCATGAGTGAAAATCACACAAGAAATGAAAGAATGGCACAAATGCTAAATCCATCTATCAAAAGGCTCAAAATCTCACAAGGCATGCATCTATCAAACTTAATCATCAATCAAATATCAAAAACCAAGAATGTGCAATTTAAGAAGGAAGACAAATTATTTAATCATGCTATGAACCTTGAATTGTAATTGTTTCCAACTTACAACTTCACAAATCCTAAAACATAATTGGAAGACAATTAAAAATAGAAAAAAAAAACTGCAAGATAAACAAACAAATTTTTTTTAAAAAAAAAACATAAAAACATAATGTAAACTTCCCCCATACTTAAATTTTACATTAACCTCAATGTAACAACTTCAAAAAGCAGCAACATGCCTCAATTATCAATAATCAATCTAAGGCAAGTAAAATAAAAGAGAGAGAGAAGAAACATCCTTATCAAGTGAGGAAGATGGCTCCCTTTAAGTGGACCTCTTCTACTAAGTTCTCTTGAACTCCTTTATAGAATGACTTGAGACAATGTCCATTGACTTTGAAAGCTTTGTTGGTTGTCGTACTTATAATCTCCACCGCACTATAAGAAAATACCTTAGTAACTACAAACGAACCAAGCCACCTAGAACAGAGCTTATTAGGCATGAGCTTTAAGCGGGAGTTATAAAGGAGAACTTTTTAGCCAATGGAGAATTTCTTCCTTAAAACCATCTTATCATGAAACATCTTGGTCTTGTCCTTGTAGATCTGGGAATTCTCATAAGCTTCCAACCAAAGCTCTTCAAGCTCTTGGAGATGGAGCTTTTTCTAGGATCCGGCTTGGCTTAAGTCAAGGTTGTACTGCTTGACCGTCTAATATGCCTTGTACTCAATCTCCACCGGAAGGTGGCATGCTTTGCCAAATATGAACCTATAAGATGACATGCCTATAGGTGTCTTGTAGGCTGTCCGATAAGCCCACAATGCATCATCTAAATGAATACTCTAATATTTTCTATTAGGTTGGACGGTTTTCTCCAGAATTGCCTTGATCTCCCTATTCGACACATCGGCTTGCCCATTGGTTTGTGGATAATAAGGAGTCGACACCTTATGCATCACACCATATTTTCTCAGTAGAGCTGCCATATGCTAAACCTGTAGAAAATGTAAGTCCTAACAAAATCTAAGACAACATAAGAATCATTAGTTCAGGTGACCTTGGCCTCTACCTATTTAGAAACATAATCCAAAACTAACAAAATGTACACAAAACCAAAAGAATTAGGAAAATAACCTATGAAATCAATACCCCAAATATCAAATATGTCACAAAATAGTAAATGTTGTTAAGGCTTCTCATTCCTATGAGAAATATTACATGCCTGTTGGCATTGTGCACAAAGCTTACAAAAACTGTATGCATCATGAAACAAGATAAGCCAATATAATCCAAAGTTTAAATTTTTTCTAACAGTGCATTGCGCTCCAAAATGACCACCACATGCAGAAGTATGAAAGAATTGTAAAATAGACTCAAACTCATTTCCAAGCACACCTCCTAATGACTTGGTCACTACATAACCTTCACAGATAGGGATCATCCCGTACATAATATTTCGCTTCATTTTTAAGCTTATCTACTTGATGCATTTTAAAATAAGCACGCAATTCAAAAGTAACTAAGTAGTTTACCAAATTAGCATACCAATGATTTTTACCTTGCAGTTGATAAAGCTGCTCATCCAGGAAGGTAGGTCTCTTTGATGGGGAGGTGATTCATGATCAGTGGAATTCGGCTTAAATGATCTGCAACCAAGTTTTCTACTTTGCTCTTATCACTGATATCAATGTCAAATTCTTGCAAGAGTAGCATCCATCTAATGAGCCTAGGCTTCGCGTCTGACTTCTTGAGCAAGTACTTCAAAGCTGCATGGTAAAAAAAAAAAACAATTACTTTAGAATTAAGCAAATAAGCACAAAATCTATCTAAAGTAAAAACAATAGCTAGAAGCTCTTTCTCAGTGGTGGTGTAATTCTCTTGGGCAGCATCCAGAGTGCGAGATCCATAAAGGATCATGTGGGCCAGCTTGTTCATTCGTTGTGCAAGGACAGCGCATACTGCAAAATTTAAGGCATCACATATAAGCTCGGAGGGAAACTCCCAGTTAGATGGCTCGATGATGGATGGGAGGTAAGACTTTGCTTCAGCTGATCAAAAGCTGCTTTGCACTATTTATCTTATTCAAACTCCACTTATTTTTGGAGAAGTCTAGACAATAGAAGAGCAATCTTGTTGAAATCCTTGATGAACTGCCTATAAAACCCTGTATGACCAAGAAAAGAGCGCACTTCCCGCACACATGTAGAATAGGGTAAATAGACAATAACATCAATTTTAGGCTTATCTACTTCAATTCATTTGCTAGAAACTATATGCCCTAAAACTATGTCTTGTTCTACCATGAAGTGACATTTCTCAAAATTAATATCAAGATTAGTCTCAATGCACTTATCAAGTACTCTAGCAAGGTTGTTTAAACACGCATCAAAGGAGGAACCCTAAACAGTAAAGTCATCCATAAATACTTTCATGCAGTGTTCTAAAAAAAAAAACTTAATTACCATACACTACTAGAATATACTTGGGGCATTACAAAGGCCGAAAGGCATCCTCCTATATTCAAATGTGCCGAATGAATAGGTAAATGTAGTCTTCTCCTGATTCTCTAGGGCTATGTGAATTTGAAAGTAGCCTAAGAAACCATCTAGGAAGTAGTAATAAGACTTCCCTGCCAATCTCTCTAACATATGATCGATAAAGGACAGAGGGAAGTGATCCTTCCTAGTTGTTTGGTTAAGTCTTCTGTAATCAATGCATACTTACCAATGTTCTACACTTTGGTAGGAATGAACTCATTCTACTCATTGTTCACTACTGTCATGCCAATCTTATTGGGAATCACTTACACTAGACTCACCCACTTGTTAACAACTTACTGACTTCTTTCTTTACCACATCTAGAATCAACGAGTTAAATTGTTTTTAGGGCTGCCTCACTAGTTTTTCTTCTTCCTCCAATAAAATTTGATGCATACAGGTGGAGGGGCTAATACCGAAAATGTCTACAAGGGTCCAACCGATTGCTTTCTTACACTGCTTCAAAATCTGCAACAACTTCTCTTCTCACTCAAGTTGCAGATTTTTGGCTATGATCACTAGCAACTTCTCTTCTTCTGCTAAAAAGGCATACTTAAGGTTGTCCAGTAATAATTCCATTGCAAATATCACATCCAGAACACTCTAAAGTATCTAAAAGTCCTACTATATCAAGAAATTCGGCTACTAAATCAGAAAACATATTATCAACTAGTAAGTCTATTACATCTATTTGGAAAACTAAATGCTCTTTCAAAGGATGTTTCATGACATCAAATAGGTTAAAACAAATCACAATGTTACCAAACTCCATGAAAATGGTACCAGCAAGCACATCAATTATGCTCTTAGAATTTTTTAGGAAGGGTATACCTAAAATCAATGAGGCATGTCCAAATTTAAACCTATCTTCCATATTTAACACATAAAAGTTTGCTGAAAAAATTAAATCATTTACCTTAACCAAGACATTCTTGAGAAGTCTTGTAGGATATGTTGTATTTCTATTTGTAAGCTGAATGACCATTCCAGTCGGCTTTATTTCTCCAATCTGCAAGGATAAAAAAAAATGGACTTGGGCATCACATTGATTGAAGCACACAGATCTAACATCACATTTGCGAATTGCCTATCTTTAATGGTACAAGGAATAGTGAATGTTTCAGGATCCGTGAATCATGGCTAACACGTTTCTCCTTATGCTTACTTTCTCATTACTCTTAAGCCTCTTTTTATGGGTAAGCAAATCTTTCAGGAACTTGGCATACTTGGGGATCTGCTTGATTGCTTTCGGAGAGGGGTATATTGATTTCCATCTTTCTCAAAGTATCCATGATCTCCTTGTCCAACTCATGCTCAACAATCTTCTTGGATTGTGTAACTCGATTAGGAAAAGGGAAGAAGAATGCTAAGGGCAGAGTTATCTGCCTAGTTTTGAAGGGAGGAATGCTACTATTTTGGGACAAATTTAAGTGTTGTAAGGTCTGAATCTTTTTTTGGGACTGTGGAAGGCTGACTGGGTTCTGGAACACTCAATTCCTTACTACTGCGCAGGGTAATGACACTCATATTGCCTCTTGGATTAGTGACTATTTGGGAAGGAAATTTTTCAGAATCTGGTGATTTCAACTTAGTGATGGTAGTTGCAAGCTAGCCTATCTGTGTCTCTAAGCTCTGAATGCTAATCTCAGTCCTTTGTTGAAACTATATGTTATTGGTAACTATTTGTTTCACTAAGTCTTCAAATGAAGGCTCAAGTTTTGCGCCTGATGGATTTGGCTGGAATGACTGTCTGTTTGGTTGAAATTGTTAGTTGCTTGGGCCTGCATTGTAGCTAGGTTATTGTGGCTAGAAGGTCTGCTGCTATTGGTACTGGTAGGTCTATCTAGAATTTCCACCATACCTCATATTAGGGTGATCCCTCCAACTAAGACTGTATGTAAGAGAATGGGGGTCATATCTGAGCTGCTGCGGCTGATAAGGTTGACCAAGAAAGACGTCAACCACTACTTCATTGTTATCTTAGAGAGTAGGGCACTGATCCATTTGATGACTAACCAGGAAACAAATGCCACATAATTAGACAAGAATTGGAGCTTATGCCATGACCAATTGTCTAACCATGGATGTTAGTTCCTCTAAACGATTCTCCATTCTCTGTTTGTCAACTATATGCACCTCGTTCACTCCCCTTGTTGGGGTAATCATCCGTGTGTCAAATTGTTGTGCATTAACTGCCATGTTGGCTATCAATTCCCTTGCAGTAGTAGGGGTCTTATCTAACAGGCACCTCTAGAAGCAACATCCACCATGCTCCTATCGATAGGAAGAAGTCCTTCATAGAAGTATCAGATGAGTAACTGATAATTGATTTGGTGATGCAGGCAGCTCTTACAGAGTTTCTTGAATCTCTCACAGTACTCATGTAGTGTCTCTCCATTGTTTTGCCTTATGTCACATATGTCTTTTCTTATGGCAGTAGTTGTTGAAACAAGACAAAATGTTTCAAGAAAGAACCTCTGCATTTTATTCTAACAGGTGATGACGGCTGGCTGCAAGTAGTATAGTAAGTTATTTGTTGCTCCATCCAATGAGAAAGGGAAGACCCTCAACTTCATATGCTTCTCCATGATTCATTGCAATTTCGTAGTAGAACATACTATATGAAACTCTTTCAAGTGCTTGTGAGGATCTTCACTTGCAAGTCCATGAAACTTGGGAAGCAAGTATATTAATCCAGATTTTAACTCAAAGTTAGCAATCAAGTCAGGATATTGAATACACATAGGTTGATAATTGTCATTAGGGGCAACCAATTCCTTAAGAGTCCTAGCTCTAATAATAGAATTCATGTTATTGCCAGCCATATTAACAACAAGACCATCCACTAATGTTCTCCTAGACTTCCTCTGCAGGTTATAGAATGTTTATCAAATTCAAAATCTAATTCACATAATTCACTACAGAAGGACCTAGTCATGCACTAACAGAGCTCACAACATGCATTAAAAAAGAAACACACAAAATGCACTAAACAGAGGTAAAAACACAACAAAATAAGATTAGTTGAAGTATCTACACATTTTTAAAAAAATATGAGACCACAACAGAATGAAAGCTAAGACAAAATGCAACTCAAAAATCATATAAAAAAATCTTCAAAAAAAAATGAAAAAGTGGTTAAAATAGTAGAATTTGGCTAAGATAGGGTGGTGCTCAGAGCGTCATGATCATTGGCCTATTTTCCTTCAACTGACCAATTTTTAGGTCAATCGAAGACAAAAAAATTTGTACTAAATTCTATGGCAAATTAGACTGAAATTATCTGTTATCGTCCAAAATCACCAAAACAGAGTAAAAAAGAAAAAGGTAATGAGGGGTTATCAGTCAATTATACTCCTAACAAGATTAATCAAAACTAGAATAATTCCTGACAACAACACCAAAATTTGATGAGCTGCTGAGGTTAATCAAATTAGTCAATTTGTATCCAATTCATCTAGAATGCTTGCAGCATAAGGTAACACCGAGTCGAACTAAATGATTATTTTAATTAAGGAATTAGATTAAGGAGTTTAACAAACAAGGGGGTTGTTTTTCAAAATTAATTAACAGAAAACAATTAAAAGATAGTAAACCGAATTAAGAAAGCAACTAATCCAAGCTCTAACTAATTCTAATTTTAATCCATCCTTGATTATAATAGATCCATTCAGTAATTAACCTAATTCTTAGCCTTAGAACACATCAAAAAGTCTCTAAGTGATCTATGAATCTTCTATTGGATAAGCATCCAAAATTTGATTAATTAGGATTAAGCAAATTAAAGATCCACTAATCCAAATTAACCTAAGTCCATAATCCAACCTAGGTTAAACAATCCGTCCAAAAGCTTAGAAACATTGTTTAATCTTTACAATCCTATTTTATCATAAGAAATTAAGTAATTATCATATGAATATTCAAATTCAAATTAAGCAACCAAAATCAGAATTAAGCAAAGGAAAGAAAGATGTTGATTAATCACTGAATAAATGACAATTAAAAGTAAAATCTCAAAATTAATAAGAATTTTTTGAAGTTTTCCTCAACAGCTTTACTTCTAAACAGAGGAGCAAAAGAACTTACAAATTGAGGGTTTTTAACCCTTGGAGTAAATGTAGCCTTTCTAGCCTCTATCTTGAATTATTTGTGCTTTTCAGAGGGAATTGGTTGAGGCTCTTTCTCATGAGTAGGCTCAAGAACTAGTTTCGATTCTTGTTCTTGATCTGACTCAATTTTAGTTTCAAAGGAAGAAGTAGGTTTTGGAACAAAGGCAAGTTCAAATTATTCTAAAATGGATATTGGTTCTTCATGGGAAGGGCACACATGCCTTGCCTTTAGACTTAGCCATCAGTCTTTGACTTACTCTTCTATTCATAAACTTAAGTAGTTCCACCTTGTTACACAATGTGAAAGTTAAACAAAGAAAATTGCAAACACAAGAACAGAGAGAACATGCAAGGCGAATAAAAAATACAGGAAATAAGGGAAATGTGAAGATAAAAAAAATTAGGACAAAATTCAAATGAGGAAGAAGGGAAGAGAAAGAATGAAAATGGTACGTTTGTGAATGGCGTTTAAGTGAAATGTGCATTTTAGCTAAAGGATAGAAAACACAGGCCAAAAAATTCAAGCCTAGTACAATTTAATGACAAACCAACCTAATAGAAATGAAATAAATCTCTTAAAGAAATAACCCAATAGATATAAGCCCAAACAATAACCAGATCCTTTTGAAATAAAAGGCACAACAAGATTACAATCATTTTTTAAAAAATTGATAACCTGAAAATGGAATATTTCACAGTTTCTAAATTGGTTTTGGGCAGAAATAATTTTACCAAATTTCAAGAAGAATACCAAGTGAAATTGAATATTAACCAGTCTTTTCTTAACAAACAAAGAAAGAAAAATAATATGCATATGAACAAACAAAATGTGAACAACTATATCTGATCAAGACAAGTTTATCATGCATGTATAAGAAAATGGAATATATCTTTAGCTAAAGGTTTAATAAAGATGTCAGCAATTTGATCATCATTACTAATAAAAGATAATTCTATATCACCCTTAATGACATGATCCCTAAGAAAATGATGTTTGATGTCTATATGCTTGGTCCTGGAATATTGAACTAGATTTCTTGAAATATTGATAACACTAGTATTAACATACAACAAAGAAATTGTCTAAAAAAAAATATCATGGTCAGCAAATTGTTGTTTCATCCAAAGCACTTATAAACAACAAAGTCCAACTGTCATGTATTCAACCTTAGTTGTGGATTGAGCTGTTGCATTTTGTTGTTGAGCTTCTTCTTGAATTGGTTCTGGTAGAACTGGTTTTGACGGAACTGGTTCTGGTGCAAGCTCCTTGCTGCTTTCTACTCTAACAGGCATTTTAATGCTTTCTTGCACTAAATCTATTCCTACTATTCTATCTCTACTATTATAACCAAAAGTAACTGCTCCTAAGTCCTCCAAATTAATTGAAACAAACTTTGAGTAGTCTTCAGTCATGTGCCTAGAGCAGCCACTGTCTAGATACCAATAGTCACTTTTGGTTTGATACCAGACCTGCAAGAAAATCCTAAACCTTCAGTGCATTCTCCACTACTTGCTTCAATTCTCTAACAGTTGCATGCATTGGATGCATTGCCTCTTTGAGTGAAAAGGAGAAGGGCTTTATATAAATACCTTTGATGGATTTGAGCCATGTTCGTCGCCTTAGGCTTACCAATTATTTCAGCGCTAAGGTTTGATGGAATGGAATCGACCTACAGGTAGTAGACTTGGCGATTCGACTAGACCGACCCAAAGAGGAACGTGCACATGAGGGCACCACCAGATGTTGTTGCTTTCTTCTAGTTGGAAAGAGTACTGGAAGAATCCTCCCCCGTCTAAAGACCTTATACCATAAAATCTTATACACTAAACCCTAAACCCTAGGCCCTTAACCTATACACTAGATGTTGAACCTTAATCTAAAACCTTAAAGCCTTAACTCTAAATTGTAAACTTTGCACACTAAACCTTAAAACCTACACCCTAAACCTTATCTTTAAACCCTAAATAGTAAATCCTCAACATTAAGCCTTAAACTCTAAACCCTTAATCTTAAATCCTAAACCCTAAATCATTAACCATAAACTATAAATGTTTTCTCTAGACAACATAAACCCTAAATCATAGATTCTAAAACTTAAACCCTAGACAGTGAACTTTAAATCATAAAGCCCTAACCATAAACTGTTAACCTTAATCTTTTAATTCTAAACCCCTAACTCCTTAAATCCTAGGCCTTTACGCCTAGACCTTAAACCTTAAATAATAGACTCTTAACCCTAAACCCTAGATAGTAAACCTAAAAAGCCTAAACCTTAATCAAAATCCTTAACCCTAGATCTTAAATCCTAGGCCTTAAATCCTAAAGTCCCTAAACCTTTAACCTTAGGCCCAAAACCCTAGAAACTAAACTCAACCCTAAACCCTAGCCTTTTCACCCTAAACCCAAAATTGTACACTCTAAATCCTAAACCCTTGGCCCTTAACCTTACACATTAAACTCTACACCCTAGACCCTTAAATCCTAAACCCTTTACTCATAACACTAAACCCTTAACTTAAACCTTACATTATTAACCTTAATCATTAAACCCTAGACCTTAGAACCTTAACCTCAAGCCCTAAACCCTAAACCTTTTACCTGTAACTTTAAACCTAGACCTTTACCCTAAACCCTCAACGCTTAACCTTAATCCTTAAACCCACTAGCTTAAACCCTAAACTCTAAATCCTTAACCTTAAACTTTTGATCCTTAACCCTAAACTTATGCCTTAAACCATAAACCATTGACCATTAACATGAGACCCTAGACCATTAACACTGAACATGAAACCTTAAACTATAAACCCTAGATGCTTAATCTTAAACCTTAAACTTTACATCCTTAATTCTAAACCCTAAATCATACGTCTTAGACATTAAATCTTAAAATCTAGACACTAAACCCTAACTCCTAAATTGTAAGGTCTTAATCCTAATTCGTAAACCCTAGACAATAAACTCACCCTAGACCATAACTAAAATCCCTTAACCTAAACCCTAGGCTCAGAACCCTATACCTTAAACAATAAATCATAGACTGCTAACCTTAAATCATAAACCTTAAACTCGACCTTAAACCTTAGACCTTTAATCTTATGCCTATAACCCTAAACCTAAAACCATAAACACTTAGCACTAGACTCTATTCCTTAAACCCTACACCATTAACCTCATTTCTAGATGCTTAACCTTAAACCATTGAGCCTTAACACAAAATCTTAACCATAAATCCTAAACCCTGGAGCCTTAATCCTTAACCTTAAACCTTTAAACCACAAGCCCTAAATGCTTGACCCTAATCTCAACCTTAAACTCTTAGCTTTAACAGTAAACTATAAACCCTAGACACTAAATTCTAAGCCCTAAACTTTAAACCCCATATCCTTAATACTAAAACCTAAACCCTTAACCTTAAACCTTTAATCCTAGACATTTCACCTCAATTTAAGATGCTTAACCTTAGCTCTTAACCCTAAACCCTTGACCTTTAATACTAGAGCCTTAACTCTGAAACCTAAACTATAAACCCTAAATACTAAACTCACCCTAAACCCTAAACTTAAACCATAAATCTTAAATGTTGGACCTTAATCCCTAAACCCTAGATCTTTAATAGTAAATTGAAAACCTTAGACACTAAACCCAATTCCTTAAACCCTAAACCCATAACACTAAACCTAAAACTAACACTAAACTGAAAACCCTTAACTTTTAAACTTATCCTTAACCTAAACAATAGATGTTTAACCATAAACCTTAGCCCCTATACCTGACCTAAAACTTGTAACCCTTAACCCTAAATACTAAACCTTAAACCTTAGACCTTAAAACATTCATCCTCAACTAAAAACCCTACACTCTTAACCTAAACTTTAGTTGCTTAACCCAAATACCTAAACCCTTAACCATAGTCACTAAACCATAAACCTTAGACCCTTAACCTTTAACTTTAAACCCAAGACCCTTAACCCAAACCCTAATCCTTTAACCTTAAACATTATAGTCTTAACCTTAAACCATAAAGTATAGATGCTTAACCTTAATTCCTAAATTTTAATCCCTAAACCGATGACCTTAAACCTTACGCTTAGAACCCTAAATTGTTAACTTTAAATCCTAAACCCTTGACTTAGGTCCTTAAACCCTTAACTCAACCTAGACCCTAAATCATATTCATTAAACCATAAACCCTAGGCTGTAAACTAAACCTTAGGCTCTAAACTTTAAAACCTAGACCTTTATCACTAAACACAAAACACGAAACCTTAAACTCTTGACCCTTAACACTAAAACCCTATATTCTAAACTTGAAACCCAAAATCCTTAACCAAACACAAGATGCTTAACCTTAAACACTGCCCTATACCCTAAACTCATAATACTTAACCAAAAATACTAAACCCTAAACCTTAAACCCTTCAAAACTTTAGACTTTAGACTCTTAACTTAAAACTTAGATCCTTAACCCAATTCCCTAAACCTTTGTTGATACCCAAATTTGCACTAACTTCATACAAATTTTTTTTCCTATGGTTAGTTTGAACTAGCTTCATAATTTTATCTTTGTACATTGGTCTTTTGGCTTTTTTGAAGGCCCAATTCAAATATCCCAAATACTACAAAATAAAAATGGAAAGAACAAACACAAAGTAAAATAATTGTTATTGAATATTTTTTATTTCTTAAAATAAAAGATCTCGCCAAACTTCATTAGAAAGAGATTAAAGGAATTAAATGAAATAGTGTGCAACACAAGCAACCTTTTTGGCAACATAGCCCTAATGCTGCTGCTCAGTTGGGTGATGCCACCACTTTGTTGACCGGCCACCATTGCCTCATTGGCTACACAACCTACAAAGGGTAGAAGAATAGCTTAGCATCTATAAGAAATTGACCATGAGCTCCAGTTATAAAAAGGGCCTCCTAAGTAGAACAAACACAAATAGAGAGGACATAAATTCTAAAAAAAAGAGAAGAGAAATGCATAGAGAGAAAATACACAAATAGGAGAAACTTTGAAAGTTGAGAGAACGAAGACAAGAATTTTGAGGAACTTGAGAGAACTTTAGGTAAAATAACTATCCCTTGCCCATCTTTTTTTTTTTTTGTTGCTAAACTCTCATTTTGTTGCACTATACACAACACACATGCACTACAAAGCACACACATCATATCAACTTTTTTTTTTTTTCACAATTTGTGCATCCTATTATCACTCTTGTTCCCATTCTTTCAGACAAGCAAAAGAAAAACCCAAAATTGATCTAAACCAGGGACACTAATAGAAGGAGAGCTAATTGTTTTGGCTAGCCAAAAACCCAATCTACGACAAAGTGGCTTTGCCGATTGCAGCAATTCCACCTAGCTCATCCATAAACACCTAATTTCTAAAGAAAGAGAAATTTTTAGAAAGAGAAAGAAGGAGATAGAGAGAGAAATCAAGCCAAATCCTTCAATTGATCAAGAAACTAAAGATGAGGAATTGAAAAAGGAGAGCCACGATCTTCATCTCCCTCCTTTATTCCTCTATGCTTCTCCTTCACAATAAGCTTCTCCCTTTTTGTTTATCAATTCACTTAAATATTTTTTTTTTAGTTTTGTTATTTATTTGGGTTTGTTATTTCAAATCTCGTTTGGGCTTCATTTGTTTGGGCTTGGTTTCATTAAATTTTATTATTCAACTGGGTCAAAATAGGATCGAGCTCTAATATTGTTTTATTTGTTTATTGGGCTGAGCTTGTGGTTGATTAAATCTTTTGGGACTAAATAAGTTGTTTTCTTATTTTTTTTATTTTATATTTGTACCAATCCACCAAGACCTTTTTTCCTTGTAATTTCCTTATGTTGCTACATTAGCCTATTAGGCTGGACTTTTTTGGGTTAGGTCATTTCTATTTTAGCACATTATTGCATTTAGCTCTATGCTTTAATATTTTCCTTAGTCTTTTTTTCATAAATAAAATCAAAACTTTCTCGATAGACTAAGTTAAGGAATAATTATGTTAAGAGACAATTTCGTAGTTATGACAGAAGTATTGGTGTGATCAATGAAATTTGATATTATTGGTTACATTGCATTTTATCTCATTATATTTTATCATTATTTTTACTCATGCTAGAATACCTTTACACGTAATCAAACTCTAAAAACGTTTTTTTTTTTCTTTTTTTAGGTGTCCAACCTCACTATTCCATTTGTTTAAAAATGAAATAAAACAATTAATGGTGACACCATTCTCTTACATTTTGCAGATATCATATTATGCACCTTATCTTTTTTTATCTACATCGCGCTCCAAAAGAGACATTGCAACAACCTTAAACCCTAAACTATAGTCATTAAAACCCTTGACCTTTAACCCTCCCTTAACACTAACCTTACACTACACCCTCAACCCTTCATCGTAAATCATAAACCCAAGACTCAACCTAAGCCTTAGATGCTTAACCCAAATTTTTAAACCTTAAACTATAGTCACTAAACAGTAAACCCTAAATCCTAACTTTTAATTCTAAACTCAAGATGTTTAACCCTTATCCCTAAACTTTAGAGCCTTAATCCTCAACTCTAAACACTTGACCCTAAACAATATACTCTAAATGCTTGACCTTAATTGTCATTTTTTCATCAATGGTGGCCCGTCCATGCCCAATCAATGCCAATGGGCAAACCTTTGATATGCCTCTAGCTTTATATTCCACCCATCTTCCCCAATCCATGAAAGCCCACCTATCCTAGTCCTAGCATTCTTTTTCAACTCAAGTCTTAAGTTTAGCAACATTCATTGTTGACGAACACCTACGCTAATAAGACAAAGAAGTGGGGAGTCTACCTTTTCATAAAATGAAAAGCTCTTAGTCCTTGAATGAATCAGTAACAACGAATTAGTGGAATGAGGGATCAAGAAATAGATAGGGAGGGGAATGGCCTATCAATTATTGGTGAACCTTCGCTTGTTGTAGCTGAGAATGGCTTTTCGTTCATCACTATCAACAGACCCATATGAATCACTATATCCAGTCAACTGAAAATTTCACCTTAGTAGCACAAAGCTAGTTTTTTAGTTTCGTTTGATATTAAAATTTCCTCTTTACTGTAGCTCAATGAGCACTTTCTGGATGACTTTGATATTAGCTAACCATCCCAACTGTGAAGCACATGTCAGGTCGAGGTCATAATATGGCATACATCAGACCAAACTACCAATTGCGCTTGCTATACCTCCTACATCTTTTCCCATTTACGTACAATTCATTATACCTCTGGTACATCCCCAGGAATACCTAGACACATGGGGCATGAGCTAATCTTACTAGATGGAATGGAAAGCTTGGGAAAAGCATAGGACGTGTAAACTCAGCTATCACCTTCCTCCTACATGCGAAGTTGAGGTGGGAGAAAAAATGTAACTCCCTGGTGTCATGTTACTTTTTTCCTCCATGACACTCCTAAATCGATCGTTATTGTTGTTGTTGTTTTTTTTTTTTTTTGTTTGTCTTCAATTGTTATAGAACGGCTTTATATTAAGTATAGTTGGTAGGATGAAATGGAATGAAGCCTTAGTGGATATAGCAAATGTGTTGGGAATATGGCTCATGATTGTAGGTTTGGACGCCTAGCATGAAACAACATTTTCTAGCAATGGCACTATACCTTAGTATAGTATCTATCTAACTTCTAGTCTATATAAAACGTAGTTAGTAAAGGTAAGTTTGTTTGGCGTTCCCTCATATAAAGAGCGACTTTGGCATCGGCCTCTCTCTTGTTAGGTAATTACCGAGGCGAAAAAGCTCTCACGAAAGTAAGTTTCCCTGCCATCTTAGTGGGACTAGTCTAATAAACTTTCACTTCAACTTCCTTAGCACAAGCACTAAGTAAGCTTCACATCCTCTCCCTTACTCTAAAAAGTAAGCAAGTAAACTACCAAAACTATATATATATTTTTTTGTGGTAACGCCCTTCTAGAATTGCATTTAACGTCCCTTTATGACTTTCTTGATCAACGCCTCAGGTAGGTAACAGGCTGTGTGACATTACTACCATGGCTATCATTGTCCCAAGCCCAAAGAAGGAAAAGATCAAACTAAAGCGAGGTTTGATGTAATTGAACTCGACTATAAAAAAAGTAGTAAAAGGCCATACATAGTGATAGGGGATGGGGTCAACCTCATTCATGACCCATGGCCCCAGTGTGTCACTTGGTTAACGTTTCTAGAACAAATTAAGTAGGTAGGGTTGGTTTGTCAATAAGTAAACATGGAAATTAGCTATAGTTGAGGCGTTTTTCGAATGGACGGTATGGAAATTTTTTATATGGTTAACCATTTTTTTAACTAAAAAGGCAATCATTCAAAACCTGTTAGCTCTAAAATCGATGGAAGTTATGCATGCCGATCACCTCGAAGTGCCATCTCCGTTCACTTTTTGAAAATGAAATAAATCTATTACAGTGTTTTTTTGTCTCACAATCTAGAAATATATGTGGAGATGGATACTGAAACCCTTCGAGGATTGGTGGAGGAGATAAAGGAAAACCCTAATCCCCCCAAATCACTCATTAGGGAACACCTGTAAAATAAGTCTACTGCTTTCTTTCATAACATAACCGGTAATAATGGCTGGCATAGAAGTCTCTCGCATGCAAGGAGATGAGTCTATTGCTGGATGTCATGGTTCTAGGGTGCCATGATCCTTCTCTCTAGAACAATTGAGGGCATTGCTTTCCTTCAACTTTCGGAGGTAAGGGCTACATTAATCATCACTTAGTGGGCTATTTATTGCCACCAATAGCGCTTTACTTGCATGCAAGATGATATGCCATGTAGAGCTAAAGTGCCCAAGTGAAGGAGATGCATTTCTGGTACAGGTAGTATTGGACAAGCTCTCAGGGAATAATCTTTATCTTATTTATTCCT
Organism: Cercis canadensis; assembly: GCA_003255065.1. Classification (NCBI taxonomy): domain Eukaryota; kingdom Viridiplantae; phylum Streptophyta; class Magnoliopsida; order Fabales; family Fabaceae; genus Cercis; species Cercis canadensis. The sequence continues at coordinate 232,552 of QAOA01001566.1, forward strand.
TTTTTTCCATGATGACTAGGAATGGGTAGATAAAAAATTTCACTTTGAATTCTGGTCCTTAATATCTTGCTTCTTATGGTGTTTCACGATAGTATTGGAAATGAATAGAGAAGTAGTAGAATGTGAATAACCACATATTGGATCACTCCAGTGCGGCATAGAGTCGTTGACACCAAGTCGGCTCGTATGCCACTAGCTATGTGTTGCTTCCCGATAAGGTGGAGGTTCTGCAGCACATCATGAGCACCGAGCTAAAGGGCAGTTGAGCAACTCAAGCAAACCGCCTTACCTTTCTACAACATAAGGACAATAGGGATAAGGTTGTAAAAGTGGCCTCGTTATCCACACCTTTGATAAGATGAATGTAAGATTGACCAACCCGAGTTTTCATGAGCATTGGTAGGTCCTAGAGTACCTATCAATGCTAGTGGATACCTCGAGGTGATCATCACCACCTGTACCTCACATCTTGACATAGTGTAACCTAACCACAGTGGGAAGGATGGCACTACTAGCAAACACTATTTGGCACAAAGCATGGTAGCCTAGCACTAGAAGAGCGCTATATAGGTAGGAAAAAGAGCCTGGACAATGGAAATGCCATAGGAGGCCAAGTCATTTGACGAAAATGGAAGGCCTGAGGAAGTAAAGGGGAAGTGCATTAATTCTTGGAAAAAGAGGAAGCAAATCCTTTCTCTTTATGGTCAAACTGCTATGCTCCTATATAAAAAATGAAAAAAAAAAGTTAATTCAATTAATAGATAGAGTCAATGGTATGACATACATCGTTGCCTACACATAAATTAGCTTTTGAGGTCACGTAATCTCAATTTCACTAAATGATTTGCAAATGAATGCAAATGCTTGGATGGGCCACCTCGAATGGCGTGAGCTACATGCGGGGAGATTTGCACGTATGGTTTTTAGGGGGATCTGGTCGAAAGACTAACTGAATCCTACTAGACTAGAGTGATTGAGAAATTAATAAAGTACAAAACTGCTTTACCTTGTTCTAATCATTTTGAGGGCAATTGCGGAGTCACTGAGTGAAGTCCCCAATTTCTTTCGGGTGCTGACCCATAATGAGGTAGAGATGACTAATTGACATATGGAATGTGGCAATGAAAACAACATGTCATAGAAGAAGATAACAGGTGGAGCCAACGATTTGCTAAGACTAACGTATCAATAACTACATCCCTGACCGACAGTTAAACGGAGGCGTTAATGCAAAAATCTAGCAGAATGATCGGCCAAACAGAGTCTATGGCTATTTCCTTTCACCGTGTCTTCCATTGTGTGTGAAAGATATAAAGCAAGTACACCGAAAAAGAATGCGAATTAGTTCGATCTATTCTATGGTGAAGCATCTGAAGCATAATTGTACACTCAAACAATCTTTGCCGAAATATATGAGCATTCAGTGGAACAAATGAACTATACTTACTTTTGGATAGATATGTAGGACAAAGGGCTCATGGTACCTGTTGCTCATCCTTCCTCTTCTGCTTTGAGAACCATGTGAACGGAGAATGGGAAGAAGGGAAAGAGGTCCTCATATGGAGTTACGCACTTACTTGAGCAATGTGAAAACTGGGGCATAAGTTGAGTATTGCCTTGGAGCTAGAAAAATAACAGATGAAGCTTAACTTAGATAGGGTGCTAATTTTATTTATATTATTTTTTCTTAGTGATTGGAAAGGAGGGCGAATGGTATGTTACAAAAAGGGAAGGCAGATGTAGTACTTCAAATGGCGAATAGAGGTAATTTAAACAGAAAGGAATTTTGTTGGCGAAATGAAAGGCACCACAGGCTTAAGTGATTCTTTGAGCTAGTCTAGATTTCAAACGCCTCGGGAAACTGGTCGAGATGGATGACATCACTTTTTTCCTCTTTTCCTTACTGGAAGGCAATCTTCACTTATGGCCTTCACCTCCCACCCGAGCCAAAAATAGAACTTAGCCCATTTACTCTAACAAGTAAGCAAGTAAACTACCTTTTGATTCATTCATTTATGCAAACAAAGGGGATCCAAAGCTAAGGTCGAGGTGTAGGTCACATGACCTTCACTTAGTTGGTGATTGACTGGGCTTTTTCCTTGACTACACTAGTAATGTTCTCCAAGCCTCAGAACTTAAGTACCACAAAATTGAAAAACTCGCCTATGCCTTCTCCTCTCAGCCTACCGTCAAAGACCATACTTTCAGAGTCATCCAATAACTATTCGAACTAACCAACCAATACCACAAGTCCTCCACAAGCCTGATCTAGCAAGGCGCATATTCAGATGGTCAGTAGAACTCTCCAAGCATACCCTTTCATATGAGCCTCGAGGAACAATTAAAGCCCAAACTCTAGCTGATTTTGTGGTAGAGCTCACCAGAGCATAAGGACCCCAATCAGAAGAGTAGACTAAATGGACATTATCAGTGGATGGATCCTCCAACCTCAAAGGAAGAGGAGCAGGGATAATTGTATAAGGACTGAAGGGAATAATCATAGAACAATCTCTATGTTTCGAATTTCCTATCCCCAATAAACAAGTAGAGTATGAAGCTTTCATCACCGGTCTATGTTTAGCCCTAGAGCTCGGAGAATAAACTCTCAAGGTCTTAAGCTATTCACAACTGGTGACTAGCCAAGTAAAAAGAGAATATCAAGCAAAAGACCCTCAAATGGCTAGGTACTTAAACAAAGCCAAAACCCTCATCTGAAGCCTCAAAAAATTTGAAATCCACCACATCCCAAGAAACGAAAATACTCGAGCCAATCTCCTCTAAAAGCTCACAAGCAGCAAGAAATAAGGAAATAATTAAATGGTAATACAAGAAATGCTACTCAGACCTAGCATCGAACATGATGAAATGTTCATCATAGACAACAAAACTCCATCTTGGACTACCCTAATCAAACAGGAAAACTACCAAGTGAGAAAGCTGCAGCTTAAAAACTCTAACGGATAGTTTATGACTACTGTCTTGTAGGAGAAATGCTTTATAAACGAGACTACTATACCTCATTCTTATAATGCCTACCCCAGAATAGTCTCACTACGTTTAGAAGGAAATTCACAAAGGCTCTGTGGTCACCACATCGAAGCACGCTCACTAGCAGCCAGAGTCTTCCGAGCTAGTTACTACTGGATGACCTTGCCAGCCAATGCCTTCGACCCCATGAAAAAGTGTGACAAGTGTCAAAAATTTGCCCACATTCAATTGGCACCATCCTCCGATCTTCACACGACGGTCAAGCCGTAGCCATTCTGCATATGGGGACTAGACCTCCTAGGTCATTTTCCAGTAGCAGCCGGGCAAAAAAAATTTCTAATCGTTGCAATTAACTATTCTTCTAATTGGATTGAAGTCGAGCCCTTGGCTACAATTATAGCAAAAAATGCTAAGAAATTTCTTCAAACTTTCATAATTTATAGGTTCAAAATCCTACATACAATAACAACAGATAATGGGACCTAGTTCACAAACTCAAGGTTCCAAAAATTTTGTGTCAGCCTACAGGTCAGGTTGAACTTCACCTTGGTTGAGCATCCCTAGGCAAATGGATAGGTCGAAACAGTAAATTGAATAATACTAGAAGGGTTGAAAAAGAGGTTGGATCACACCAAAGACAAATGGACTAAAAAGCTCCCATGGGTACTATGACTTTATGAAACAACTCATCTGACCTCCACAGGTGATCACCTTATAAACTCACATATGGACCTGAAGCAATGATACCGGTAGAAATCGGAGAACCAAGTTAGATAATAAAACATTTTATTGCCGAGTAGAACCAAACAAAAAATGCATACAAGTTTAGAACTGCTAGAAGAAGAAAGAGAAAAGTCCAGACTCAAAATATTAGCCTACAAGCAAAGAATCACAAGATACTACAACACTAAAGTCAGGCCTATAGAATTCCGATGAGGAAACCTTGTCCTCCGAAAAGCTAACATCACAAAAAAAATACCTCAATGAAAGTAAGTTTGCCACGAACTGGGAAGGCCTATACCGAGTTCAGGAAGTGCTAGGAAAGAAGGCCTACAAACTTGTAACCATGGAAGGCCTTAAAGTCCCTAGAACCTAGAATGTAACTAACCTCAAGATCTATGAAGAATAATGCATTTCTAGTTACCGCAGAGTACAAATTCTGAGTTAAATTAAGAGCCAATACCCTCGAAGGACCAATGTGCTTCAAGCTGGTAAAAATACCGAGCTATATCAAGCGTTTGTAACCTCAACTATGAGTGCAAACACAAATGACCAATGTCCTTCAAGTAGGTAAATATATCGAATTGTATCAAGCATTTATAACCTTAACTATGAATGCAAACACTAAAAGGACCAATTTCCTTCAAGCTAGTAAAAATACCGAGCTGTATTAAGTGTTTGTAACCTCATGTGCAAACACAAAAAGGACCAATGTCCTTCAAGCCGGTAAAATTGTCGAGCTATATCAAGTGTTTGCAACCTCAACTATGAGTGCAAACACAAAAGACCAATGTCCTTCAAGCCGGTAAAAATACCAAACTATATCAAGTGTTTACGACCTCAATTATGAGTTCAAACATTAAAAGGACCAATGTCCTTCAAGCCAGTGAAATACAGAGCTATATCAAGTGTTTGTAACATCAATTGAGTCAAACACTAAATTAAATGACTATTACCGAGCTTAAAATTAATAAGATTGTCTCCAGTTAAATTAACCTCGAGGCACAATTCGAACCTCCAGTTAAATTTCTCAATGTAGGCAAGCTTATTACATTATACTTCGAGTTGAAATCTAGAACGCAAGATCTATAAAACTTATTACGTTTTGGTCTTATTTAAACTGCTTGGATAAAATCCTCTGATCGACTTGTTCTCGATTGTAAGGGAGATGGAAATCATGTCTCCTTCAGTGCATTCTCCACTATTTGCTTCAACTCATTAAGCCTTAAACCCTAAACCCTTAACCTTAAATCCTAAACCTTAAATCATTAACCATAAACCATAAATCCTTTTCTCTAGACAACATAAACCCTAAATCATAGATTCAAAAACTTAAACCCTAGACACTGAACTGTAAATTATNTTGAAGCACATGTGATGCTCCTAAAAGAATCCTAAGATGTTAGCCCCACAAGTCTTTGAACTTGTTTTGATGATAACAATAATGCCTTGTTATTTATTATATGTATTGTTTGTCTTGTTGCTATTAATCTGTGTTGTGTTTATAAGTTGTTATCTAGAACATATTTGAAATTAAGTCCTGGAGAACTTGTTCTTAAAAACCAGTTCTTGCTTGTGTGATGAGCTTTGAATTTTGCTGTTGTAGAGAAAGCTTGTCGAGGACTCGTCAACCAAATTCAGCCTTTTACAATCTAACTAAGAGTTGTGCTAGTGAGTTTGGAAAGTTCTCTTTGAGTTGATTGATGTGTAGTTTCCTTTTCTCAAGGAACACTTCACCTACTTTCTCTTATGCATGATGGGCCTTGTGTCAGCCAGAGGAAAACCTTCTCCTAGCCTTTTGTGAAGACCTCACGTGCACAAGAAAGAAGATAAAAGCAAGAAGACTTTCAAGGCTTCAATTTTATGCATGAAGAGTAGAAAGAAGAAAAACATTTTAGTGAGAGAAAGAAGCCATAGTCTCACTATGTTTTGAAGGAAATTCACAAAGGCTCTGTGGTCACCACATCGAAGCACGCTCACTAGCAACCAGAGTCTTCCGAGCTGGTTACTACTGGATGACCTTGCCAGCCAATGCCTTCGACCCCATGAAAAAGTGTGACAAGTGCCAAAAATTTGCCCACATTCACTTGGCACCATCCTCCGATCTTCACACGACGGTCAAGCCGTAGCCATTCTGCATATGGGGACTAGACCTCCTAGGTCATTTTCCAATAGCAGCCGAGCAAAAAAAATTTCTAATTGTTGCAATTGACTATTCTTCTAATTGGATTGAAGTCGAGCCCTTGGCTACAATTATAGCAAAAAATGCTAAGAAATTTCTTCAAACTTTCATAATTTATAGGTTCAAAATCCTACATACAATAACAACAAATAAAGGGACCTAGTTCACAAACTCAAGGTTCCAAAAATTTTGTGTCAACCTACAGGTCAGGTTGAACTTCACCTTGGTTGAGCATCCCTAGGCAAATGGATAGGTCGAAGCAGTAAATTGAATAATACTAGAAGGGTTGAAAAAGAGGTTGGATCACACCAAAGACAAATAGACTAAAGAGCTCCCATGGGTACTATGACTTTACGAAACAACTCATCTAACCTCCACAGGTGATCACCTTATAAACTCACATATGGAGCTGAAGCAATGATACCGGTAGAAATCGGAGAACCAAGTTAGAGAATAAAACATTTTAATGCCGAGTAGAACCAAACAAAAAATGCATACAAGTTTAGAACTGCTAGAAAAAGAAAGAGAAAAGTCCAGACTCAAAATATTAGCCTACAAGCAAAGAATCACAAGATACTACAACACTAAAGTCAAGCCTATAGAATTCTGACCAGGAAACCTTGTCCTCCGAAAAGCTAACATCACAAAAAAAAATACCTCAACGAAAGTAAGCTCGCCACAAACTGGGAAGGCCTATACCGAGTTCAGGAAGTGCTAGGAAAGAAGGCCTATAAACTTGTAACCATGGAAGGCCTTAAAGTCCCTAGAACCTAGAATGTAACTAACCTCAAGATCTATGAAGAATAATGCATTTCTAGTTACCGAAGAGTACAAATTCTGAGTTAAATTAAGAGCCAATACCCTCGAAGGACCAATGTGCTTCAAGCTGGTAAAAATACCGAGCTGTATCAAGCGTTTGTAACCTCAATTATGAGTGCAAACACAAATGACCAATGTCCTTCAAATAGGTAAATATATCGAATTGTATCAAACATTTATAACCTTAACTATGAGTGCAAACACTAAAAGGACCAATTTCCTTCATGCTAGTAAAAATACCGAGTTGTATTAAGTGTTTGTAACCTCATGTGCAAACACAAAAAGGACCAATGTCCTTCAAGCCGGTAAAATTGTCGAGCTATATCAAGTGTTTGCAACCTCAACTATGAGTGCAAACACAAAAGACCAATGTCCTTCAAGCCGGTAAAAATACCAAGCTATATCAAGTGTTTACAACCTCAATTATGAGTTCAAACATTAAAAGGACCAATGTCCTTCAAGCCAGTGAAATATAGAGGTATATCAAGTGTTTGTAACATCAATTGAGTGCAAACACTAAATTAAATGACTATTACCGAGCTTAAAATTAATAAGATTGTCTCCAGTTAAATTAACCTCGAGGCACAATTCGAACCTCCAGTTAAATTTCTCAATGTAGGCAAACTTATTACATTATACTTCGAGTTGAAATCTAGAACGCAAGATCTATAAAACTTATTACGTTTTGGTCTTATTTAAACTGCTTGGATAAAATCCTCTGATCGACTTGTTCTCTATCGTAAGGGAGATGAAAATCATGTCTCCTTCAATGCATTCTCCACTACTTGCTTCAACTTTCATTAAGCCTTAAACCCTAAACCCTTAACCTTAAATCCTAAACCTTAAATCATTAACCATAAACCATAAATCCTTTTCTCTAGACAACATAAACCCTAAATCATAGATTCAAAAACTTAAAGCCTAGACACTGAACTGTAAATTATAGAGCCCTAACCATAAACCGTTATCCTTAATCTTTTAATACTAAACCCTTAACTCCTTAAATCCTAGGCCCTTAAGCCTAGACCCTAAACCTTAAATAATAGACTCTTAACCCTAAACATAAAACCCTAAACCCTAGATAGTAAACCTAAAAAGCCTAGACCTTAATCAAAATCCTTAACCCTAGATCTTAAATCCTAAACATTAAATCCTAAAGTTTAAACCCTAAACCTTTATCCTTAGGCCCAAAACCCTAGAAACTAAACTCAACCATAAACCCTAGCCTTTTCACCCTAAACCCAAAATTTTACACTCTAAATCCTAAACTCTTGGCCCTTAACCTTACACACTAAACTTTACACCCTAGACCCTTAAATCCTAAACCTTTGCTCATAACACTAAATCTTCAACCTTACATTCTTAACCTTAATCACTAAACCCTAGACCTTAAACCCTAAAACTTAAAACCTAAATCTTATAGCCTTAAACATAAAATCATAAACCCTAAACCATTAGCCTTAAAAATTGTATCCTAAACCCTACTTCTAAACCATAAACCTTAGAACCTTAACCTCAAGCCCTAAACCTTTGACCTGTAACTTTAAACCTAGACCTTTAACCTAAACCCTCAACGCTTAACCTTAATCCTTAAACCCAAGAGCTTAAACCTTAAACTCTAAATCCTTAACCTTAAACCTCTGATCCTTAACCCTAAACCTTAAGCCTTAAACCATAAACCCTTGACCATTAACATGAGACCCTAGACCATTAACATTGAACACAAAACCTTAAACTATAAAACCTAGAAGCTTGATCCTAAACCTTAAACCTTAGATCCTTAATTCTAAACCCTAAATCATACGTCCTAGACATTAAACCTTTAAAATCTATACACTAAACCCTAACTCCTAAACTGTAAGGTCTTAATCCTAATTCGTAAACCCTAGACAGTAAACTCACCCTAGACCATAACCAAAATCCCTTAACCTAAACCCTAGGCTCAAAACCCTATATCCTAAACAATAAATCATAGACTACTAATCTTAAATCATAAATCCTAAACTCTAAACCCTAAACTCAACCTTAAACCTTAGACCTTTAATCTTATGCCTATAACCCTAAACCCAAAACCATAGGCACTTAGCACTAGACTCTATTCCTTAAACCCTACACTGTTAGCCTCATTTCTTGATGCTTAACCTTAAACCATTGAGCCTTAACACAAAATCCTAAACCCCGGAGCCTTAATCCTTAACCTTAAACCTTTAAACCACAAGCCCTAAATGCTTGACCCTAATCTCAACCTTAAACTCTTAGCTTTAACACTAAACTATAAACCTTAGACACTAAATTTTAAGCGCTAAACTTTAAACCCCATATCCTTAATATTAAAACCTAAATCCTTAACTTTAAAGCTTAAATCTTAGACATTTCACCTCAATTTAAGATGCTTAACCTTAGACTTTTAACCCTAAACCCTTGACCTTTAATATTGGAGCCTTAACCCTAAAACCTAAACTATAAACCCTAAATACTAAACTCACCCTAAACCCTAAACTTAAACCATAAATCTTAAATGTTGGACCTTAATCCCTAAACCCTAGAGCTTTAATAGTAAATTGAAAACCTTAAACACTAAACCCAATTCCTTAAACCCTAAACCCATAACACTAAACCTAAAACTAACAGTAAACCTAAAACCCTTAACTCTTAAACTTAAACCTTAGATCTTTAACCTAAATAATAGATGTTTAACCATAAATCTTAGGCCTTATACTTGACCTAAAACTTGTAACCCTTAACCCTAAATACTAAACCTTAAACCTTAGACCTTAAAACATTCATACTAAACTAAAAACTCTACACTCTTAACCTAAACTTTAGTTGCTTAACCCAAATACCTAAACCCTTAACCATAGTTACTAAATCATAAACCATAAACCTTAGACCCTTAACCTTTTACTTTAAACCCAAGACCCTTAACCTAAACCCTAATCCTTTAACCTTAAACACTATAGTCTTAACCTTAAACCATAAAGTATAGATGCTTAACCTTAATTCCTAAATTTAAATCCCTAAATCGTTGACCTTAAACCTTAGGCTCAGGACCCTAAATTGTTAACTTTAAATTCTAAACCCTTGACTTAGGTACTTAAACCCTTAACTAAACCTAGACCCTAAATCATATTCATTAAACCATAAACCCTAGACCTTTAACCCTTAGATCTAAACCCTTATCACAAATCCTTAAACCCTAATCTTTATCCTTTAGACTTAGACACTATAACCTAAACCTTAGGCCCTAAACTTTAAAACCTAGACCCTTATCACTAAACACTAAACACAAAACCCTAAACTCTTGACCCATAACACTAAAACCCTATATTCTAAACCTGAAACCCAAAATCCTTAACCAAACACAAGATGCTTAACCTTAAACACTATACCCTATACCCTAAACTCATAATACTTAATCTAAAATACTAAACCCTAAACCTTAAACCCTTCAAAACTTTAGACTTTAGACTCTTAACTTAAAAATTAGATCCTTAACCCAAATCCCTAAACCTTTGTTGATACCCAAATTTGCACTAACTACATACAAAATTATTTCCTATGGTTAGTTTGAACTAGCTTCATAATTTTATCTTTGTACATTGGTCTTTTGGTTTTTTTGAATGCCCAATTCAAATATCCCAAATACTACAAAATAAAAATAGAAAGAACAAACACAAAGTAAAATAGTTGTTATTGAATTCTTTTTATTTCTTAAAATAAAAGATCTTGTCAAACTTCATTAGAAAGATATAAAATGAATTAAATGAAATAGGGTGCAGCACAAGCAACCTTTTTGGCAACGTAGCCCCAATGCCGCTGCTTCGTTGGGTGACGCCACCACTTTGTTGACCGGCCACCATTGCCTTATTTGGCTACACAACCTTGGGGAGAAGAACAGTTTAGCATCTATAAGAAATTGACCATGAGCTCTAGCTATAAAAAGGGCCTCCTAAGCAGAACAAACACAAATAGAGAGAACATAAATTCTTAAAAAAAAAAAAAAAGAGAAGAGAAATGCATAGAGAGAAAATACATAAATAGGAGAAACTTTGAAAGTTGAGAGAACGGAGACAAGAGTTTTGAGGAACTTGAAGAACTTTGGATAAAATAACTATCCCTTGCCCATTTTTTTTTGTTAAACTATCATTTTGTTGCACTATACACAACACACATGCACTACAAAGCACACACATCATATCAATTTTGTTTTTCACAATTTGTGCATCCTATTATCACTCTTGTTCCCATTCTTTCAGACAAGCAAAAGAAAAACCCAAAATTGTTCTAAACCAGAGACACCAATAGAATGAGAGCTAATTGTTTTGGCTAGCCAAAAACCCAATCTACGACAAGGTGGCTCTGCCGATGGCAGCAGTTCCACCAAGCTCGTCCATAAACACCTAATTTCTAAAGAAAGAGAAAATTTTAGAAAGAGAAAGAAGGAGTTAGAGAGAGAAATCAAGCCAAATCCTTCTATTGATCAAGAAACTAAAGGTGAGAAATTGAAAGAGGAGAGCCACAATCTTCATCTCCCTCCTTTACTCCTTTATGCTTCTCCTTCACAATAAGCTTCTCCCTTTTTGTTTATCAATTCACTTAAATATTTTTTAACTAGTTCAAAATAGGATCGAGCTCTAATCTTGCTTTATTTGTTTGTTGGGCTGAGCTTGTGATTGATTAAATCTTTTGGGACTAAATAAGTTGTTTGCTTTTTTTTTTTTTTTTTTTTTTTTTTTTTTTTTTTTTTTTTTTACTTTATATTTGTACCAATCCACCAAGGCCTTTTTTCCTTGTAATTTCCTTTTGTTGCTACATTAGCCTATTGGACTGGACTCTTTTGGGTTGGGTCATTTCTATTTTAGCACACTATTGTATTTAGCTTTATGCTTTAATATTTTCCTTAGTCTTTTTTTTTGTAAATAAAATCAACATTCTGTCAATAGACTAAGTTAAGGAATAATTATGTTAAGAGACAATTTCATAGTTATGACAGAAGTACTGGTGTGACCAATAAAATTTGATATTTATTGGTTACATGCATTTTATCTTATTATATTTTTTTCATTGTTTTTACTCATGCTAAAATAAGATTTTCAATGAAAGAATAATGATAACATTTTTTTATCATAAGAATCTTTTCTATGCATAATTTTCCAAAAAAACCAAACCCTAAGCATAATATTATAGTTTCATTACCTTAGAGTGTGGATCAAAAGTACCAACAATGGAATAGTTAAGGGTAGTTGTGATGACGACGATTTCTTGGGTTTTGCTAGAAGTGCTGGCGGGGCCTAATAAAACATAAAGACCAATTTAATTCATTTAAAAAAATATGAGCAATGATTAAATGGGTAATCATTCTAAGAACGTGCATAATAGGGTGCTAATACCTTCTCTACACGTAATCAAACTCTAAAAACGCTTTTTTTTTTTTAGGTGTCCAATCTCACTATTCCATTTGTTTAAAATTGAAATAAAACAATTGATGGTGACACCATTCTCTTACATTTCGTACTTATCATATTATGCACCTTATCTTTTATTATCTACATCGTGCTCTAAAAGAGACGTTGCAACAACCTTAAACCCTAAACTATAGTCACTAAAACCCTTGTCCCTTGACCTTTAACCCTCCCTTAACACTAAACCTTACACTACACCCTCAACCCTTCATTATAAACCACAAACCTAAGACTCAACCTAAGCCTTAGATGCTTAACCCAAATTTTTAAACCTTAAACCATAGTTACTAAATAGTAAATCCTAAATCCTAAACTCTTAATTCTAAACTCAAGATGCTTAACCCTTATCCCTAAACTCTAGAGCCTTAATCCTTAACTCTAAACACTTCACCCTAAATCATATACCCTAAATGCTTGACCTTAATTGTCATGTTTTCATCAATGCTGGTCCAGTCGAGACCCATCCACACCCAATCAATCCCAATGGACAAACCTTTGATATGCCTTAGCTTTATATTCCACCCATCTTCCCCAATCCATGAAAGCCCACCTGTCCTAGTACTAGCATTCTTTTTCAACTCAAGTCTTAAGTTTAGCAGCATTCATTGTTGAAGAACACCTACACTAATAAGACAAAGAAGTGGGGAGTCCATGCCTTTTCATAAAATGAAAAGCTCTTAGTCCTTGAATGAATCAGTAACAACAAATTAGTGGAATAAGGGATCAAGAAACAGATAGGGAGGGGAATGGCCTATCAATTATTGGTGGACCTTCCCTTGTTGTAGCCAATAGTGGCTTTTCGTTCATCACTATCAACAAACCCATATGAATCACTATATCCTGTCACCTGAAATTTCCACCTTGGTAGCACAAAGCTAGTTTTTTTAGTTCCGTTTGATATTAAAATTTCCTCTTTACTATAGCTCAATGAGCACTTTTTGGATGACTTTGATATCAGCTAACCATCCCAACTGCGAAGCACATGTCAGGTCGAGTGCACAACATAGCATACATCAGACCAAACTACCAATTGTGCTTGCTATACCTCCTACATCTTTTCCCATTTACGTACAATTCATTCTACCTCTAGTACATCCCCAGGAATACCTAGACACATGGGGCACGAGCTAATCTTACTGGATGGAAAGCTTGGGAAAAGCATAGGACATGCAAACTCAGCTATCGCCCTCCTCCCACATGCGAAGTTGAGGTGGGAGAAAAAGTGTAACTCCCCGGTGTCATGTTACTTTTTTCCTCCATGACGCTCCCAAATCGATCATTATCGTTGTTGTTGTTGTTTTTTTTTTTTTTTTTTTTTTTTTGTCTTGCATTGTTATAGAACGGCTTTATATTAGGCATAGTTGGTCGGATGAAGTGAAATGAAGCCTTAGTGGATATAGCAAATGTGTTGGGAATATGGCTCAGGATTGTAGGTCTGGACTGCTAGCATGAAACAACATTCTCTAGCAGTGGCATTATACCTTAGTATAGTATCTATCCAGTTTCCAATCTATATAAAACGTAGTTAGCAAAGGTAAGTTTCTCTGGCGTTCCCTCGCATAAAGGGCAACTTTGGCATCGGTCTCTCTCTTGTTAGGTAATTACCGAGGCAAAATAGCACTCTCGAAAGTAAGTTTCCCTACCATCTTAGTGGGACTAGTCTAATAAACTTTCACTTCAACTTCCTTAGCACAAGCACTAAGTAAGCTTCACATCCTCTCCCTTACTCTAACAAGTAAGCAAGTAAACTACCAAAACTTAATTTTTTTTTTNCCGAGGCAAAATAGCACTCTCGAAAGTAATTTTCCCTACCATCTTAGTGGGACTAGTCTAATAAACTTTCACTTCAACTTCCTTAGCACAAGCACTAAGTAAGCTTCACATCCTCTCCCTTACTCTAACAAGTAAGCAAGTAAACTACCAAAACTTAATTTTTTTTTTCTGGTAATGCCCTTCTAGAATTACTTTTAACGTCCCTTTATGACTTTCTCAATCAGTGCCTCGGGTAGGTAACGGGCTCCGTGACATTACTACCATGGCTATCATTGTCCCAAGCCTAAAGGAAAAGATCAAAGTAAAGCGAGGTTTGATGTAATTGAACTCGACTATAAAAGAGGAGCAAAAGGCCATACATAGTGATGGGGGATGGGGGTCAACCTCATTCATGACCCATGGCCCCAGTGTGTCACTTGGTTAACATTTCTAGAACAAATTAAGTAGGTAGGGTTGGTTTGTCAATAAGGAAACAAGGAAATTGGCTATAGTTGAGACATTTTTCGGATGGATGGTATGGATTTTTTTAATATGGTTAACCATTTTTTTAACTAAAAAGGAAATCATTCAAAACCTGTTGGCTCTAAAACTGATGGAATTTATCCACGTCGATCACCTTGAAGTGCCATCTCCGTTCACTTTCTAAAAATGAAATAAATCTATTTTAGTGTTGAAGAGAACATTATGTCTCACAATCTAGAAATATATGCGGAGATGGATACTAAAACCCTCCAAGTATTGGTGGAGAAGATAAAGGAAAACCCTAATTCCCTAAATTCACTCATTAGGGAACACCTGTTAGATGGGTCTACTGCTTTCTTTCATAACATAACCGGCAATAATGGTTGGCATAGAAGTGTCTCGCACGCAAGGAGATGAGTCTGTTGCTGGATGTCATGGTTCTAGGGTGCCATGATCCTTCTCTCTAAAACAATCGAGGGCACTGTTTTCCTTCAACTTTCAGAGGTAAAGGCTACATTAATCATCACTTAATGGGCTATTTATTGCCACCAATAGCGCTTTACTTGCATGCAAGACGACATGCCATGTAGAGTTAAAACGCCCAAGTGAAGGAGATGCATTTCTGGTACAAGTAGTATTGGGCAAGCTCTCAAGGAATAATCTTTATCTTATTTATTCCTTTTTACCATGACAACTAGGAATGGGCAGATAAAAAATTTCACTTTGAATTCTGGTCCTCAATATCTTGCTTCTTATGGTGTTTCACGATAGTATTAGAAATGAATGGAGAAGTAATGGAATGTGCAAAACCACATATTGGATCACTCCAGTGCGACACAAAGTCGTTGACACCAAGTTGGCTCGTATGCCGCTAGCTATGTGTTGCTTCTCGGCACGGTGGAGGTTCCGCAGCGCGTCATAAGCACCGAGCTAAGGGACAGTTGAGCAACTCAAGCAANCCATGACAACTAGGAATGGGCAGATAAAAAATTTCACTTTGAATTCTGGTCCTCAATATCTTGCTTCTTATGGTGTTTCACGATAGTAGTAGAAATGAATGGAGAAGTAATGGAATGTGCAAAACCACATATTGGATCACTCCAGTGCGACACAAAGTCGTTGACACCAAGTTGGCTCGTATGCCGCTAGCTATGTGTTGCTTCTCGGCACGGTGGAGGTTCCGCAGCGCGTCATAAGCACCGAGCTAAGGGACAGTTGAGCAACTCAAGCAAACCGCCCTACCTTTCTACAACATAAGAACAATAGGGATAAAGTTGTAAAGGTGGCCTCGTTATCCACACCTTCGATAAGATGAATGGAAGACCGACCAACCCGAGTTTTCATGAGCGTTGGTGGGTCCTAGAGTACCTGTCAAGGGCGCTAGTGGATACCTTGAGGTGATCATCACCACCTATACCTCACATCTTGGCATAGTGTAACCCAACCACAATGGGGAGGATGGCACTACTGACAAACACTGTTCGACGCAAAGCATGGTAGCCTTGCACTAGAAGAGCGCTATATAGGTAGGAAAAAGAGCTTGGACAGTGGAAATGCCATGGGAGGCCGAGTCATTTGACGAAAATGGAAGGCTTTTCCCCTATCAGAGAAGGCCCTAAGAAGTAAAGGAGAAGTGCATTAATTCTTGGAAAAAGATGAAGCAAATCCTCTCTCTTTATGGTCAAGCTACTACGCTCCTATATAAAAAATTAAAAAAAGTTAATTCAATTAATAAATAGAGTCAATGGCATGACATACATCGTTGTCTACAAATAAATTAGCTTTTGAGGTCAAGGAAACTCAATTTCACTAAATGATTCGCAAATGAATGCAAACGCTGGGATGGGCCACCTCGAATGGCGTGAGCTACATGCGGGGAGATCTGCACGTATGGTTTTTAGGGGGATCTTGTTGAAAGACTAACTAAATCCTACCAGACTGGAGTGATTGAGAAATTAATAGAGTACAAAACTTATCTTCAAGCTTTACCTTGTTCTAATCATTTTGAGGGCAATTGTGGAGTCACTGAGTGAAGTCCTCAATTTCTTTTGGGTGCTGACACACAACGAGGCAGAGATGACTAATTGACATATGGAATGTGGCAATGACAACAACATGTCATAGAAGAAGATAACGGGTGGAGCCTATGATTTGCTAAGACTAATGTATCTACAACTACATCCCCGATAGGCAGTCAAACGGAGGCGTTAGTGCAAGAAGCTAGTGGAATGATCGGCCGAACAGAGTCTATGGTTGCTTCCTTCCACCGTATCTAATCTATTCTATAGCGAAGCATCTGAAGCATAATTGTACATTCACACAATCTTTGCCGAAAGATATGAGCATTCGGTGGAACAAGTGAACTATACTTACTTTTGGATAGATATTTAGGACAAAGGGCTCATGGTACCTGTTGCTCACCCTTCCTCATCTGCTTTGAGAACCGTGTGAATGGAGAGTGGGAAGAAGGGAAAGAGGTCCTCATATGGAGTTGTGCACTTACTTGAGCAGTGCGGAAAATTGGGGCATAAGTTGAGTATTCCCCTAGGGCTAGAAAAATAACAGATAAAGCTTTACTTAGATAGAGCTTTAATTTTATTGATATTATTTTTTCTTAGTGATTGGAAAGAAGGGCGACTAGTATGTTACAAAAAGGGAAGGAAAATGTAGTACTTCAAATGGCGAAGATAGGTAGCTTAAACAAGAAGGAATGGGAAATCGTCAAGGATAACTTCTTTGTTGGCGAAATGAAGGGCACCGCAAGCTTAAGTGATTCTTTGAGCCGGTTTAGATTTCAAACACCTCGGTAAACTGGTCGAGATAGATGACATCACTTTTTTTCCTCTTTTCCTTACTGGAAGGCAATCTTCACTTATGGCGTTCACCTCCCACCTGACCTAAAAATAGAACTTAGCCCATTTACTCTAATAAGTAAGCAAGTAAACTACTTATTGATTCATTCATTTATGCAAACAAAGAGGATCCAAAGCTAAGGTCGAGGTGTAGGTCACATGACCTTCACCTAGTTGGTGATTGACTGGGCTTTTTCCTTGATCAAGGCAGATTAGCTCGTGTTGTTGTAATCCAAAAGTCAGTCAAATCAAGTAGGCAGAATGTCGAATGAAATAGGTAGTCGGGTTCTCTTTCTACAACCGTTTTGATTTGATATGATAAGCCTAGCCCACCTTCCCTTATCCCTTTTGCTCAAGAGTAGGATCCGCCCAAGAACAACTAGTCCTGTGGTGGTACGGAAGGCACGAACTCTGCGAACAGCTCGCACCCCTTTTACTAATAAGGGAAAGAAATCCTCAACCAGAACCACATTCCTTTTGCGTGCGAATGTAGTTAAGTGTCTAACTCCATTGGTCATAATTCCTTGTTGTTGCGGCCATTGCTTGCTTACACACATGTGAACCAACCTAACAAACAAGGAAAAGATGCCTCTGAATGATTCAAGCCGTATGAGGGGAAACTCTAACGTAAAGTGTTTCTTTTTTTGTTGGTTCGAGGGAGGGGGGAAGAGCTCGACAGGGTCCCCCCATTGACTTAGCCCGGGCCTAAGTGAAAATGAAGTGATGGGCCTAACCATCCCAACCAAGGTTATGCTATGATTCACAAAGAGCAGCTCTTTACGACGTTCATGACTAATTAGATCATAACGTACCAACAGGTGCCAAAGGAAATGGCTATGATCGTAACTATATCTGTATTGAAGAGATGCGACAAAGAATTAGGATCATTGTGCAATGTCCTAATCAAATGCCTAATAGCATGGTCAAAGCCGATGATTGTAAGTTGTCCTCCATCACAATGTCGAATGAAACTATCCATAGAATTGTGCGTTGTATGAAATGTAGATCATCACCGTTCTTAACTGATACTCAGGTTAAGCTCCATCTCGGAACCTTGTGAGGTTAGGAGGAAAGCATCCCGAGGTTGAACCATCTCGGTAGGCATGGAGAAGCATTGGGAACCCTAATTTATTTCTTCAGAGTGTTTCTTTTCCCCTCCCCTTGCCCAGGCATAGTGCTTCGCTTTCGGTTCTTTGAAAGAATCAACTGACTTCTCCCTTCTTCATTGATCTAGGGGAAAAGGAACCGTCTACTAGTTAAGAAGCTAGACATCAAGTAAGTGACTTGATGAGGATAACTAAGCTGACACACCAGAGTGGCCTACTGGAACAATAGGGTGGTGCCTTACCGCATCGCAAGTGAACGAGCGGTAGCATTCGTGGTGGTGCTTTAGAATTCCAATGTACTGCATCCAAGATCAAAATGAGCTTGCCGGCAGACCACTGTCATCCCGTCCCATTCTTGAGTGAGCTAGAGTGCAGCCATCATACCCACTGAACTAGCTAGAAGCTCTCTCTTCAGGTCGAAGCACTAAAAGAAAAAGACCGGAAAGCGCGGCGGCACAAGAACCACGAGACCCCTTACTAGTAAAGGGAAAATGAAAGTGCATTCCCGCGCACCATCTGAAAAGGCCCTTTCCTCTTACTCTAAAAAGTAAGCAAGTAAACTCTCTTAGCACAAGTACAAAGTAAGCCCCTAAAGAAATGCCTTTTCATAATAGTAAGGTAAGCTTCATAGCTCTAACCTAAACAAGGTGTTTTTTTTTTTCTCCATTTTTTTAGATTAGATTGCTAGATACAAGAGCCTCGTAGTAGGTTGGACGAACATCCAGCAGAGAAAGGTCAGCATTTAAAAGCCTTCTCAAATCTAACGATGTTAAACATTATTTGATTAAGTATATCTAATTGGAAATTTAAAATAAACAAAAAGTTATAGAAATCCTTACAGTTCTAGGATGCCACATAAAAGATGAGTTTCGAAAACAATTTTGTATGCCATGTTAACTTTATCTACATCATTCGCTCCAACATAGATGATGTGAAGATATATCTCGTCCTCTACAGCCTAAATAACTGATGTATCATCAATAATAGCAACAAAAACGCAATAGAACAAAAGGGTGAACAGTAGAGAAACATAGAGATAGAATAGCACAATTTGTATATCACATGCTAAATGAACTGCACACTTTAGTGTGAGATATACTATGAGTAATTCAACACAAGTAAAGACACACTCACACTCCTAGATGTAGTATGATTTCATGTACCATTATTTATTTTTTAAATCATTGATTATCAAAAACCAGTGAATTGAGTACCAGGAGGCTTATACTTTCTATTTCTAGTCTTGGCAGTCTACCAATTTGATATTCATTCATTCTTGCTTCATCCAAAAAAAGAACAAATATGTCATTCGAGTTAAAATTAGAAGTACAAGAAAAATATAGAAGAACTCCTTAAACCCAAAAGTTAAGCTGTTTAGGGTTACCCCTCGGAATACCCCTTTCATGTGAAAAAGGCCAAGAAAAACGATGATCAAACTCTTGACCTCTTGGGCAACCAAGTTCTAGTATGATGTCAAAGAACCACTTGACGAAAGAGTTAAAGCTTTTAAGCAAGGCTCCATGAATAGTTTTTCAACTCTAACATAAAGGTATATAGGATCAATTTTGGCTTGTGAAATATGCCATGCTTATTGCTTAAGGAAAACCATCACATTTTCAAAATAAAAAAGTCTTCTTAAGAGCAAAACCAGATTTTCATTCCATTTTTTTGCTTTA
The DNA here is from genome assembly GCA_003255065.1 of Cercis canadensis. Taxonomy (NCBI): domain Eukaryota; kingdom Viridiplantae; phylum Streptophyta; class Magnoliopsida; order Fabales; family Fabaceae; genus Cercis; species Cercis canadensis. The sequence continues at coordinate 252,592 of QAOA01001566.1, forward strand.
AAGGTCTAAATTGTTTTATACAACAAATTCATTCCAACCACTTGGTGCCTATTAAAACAATTTTTACTACTAAGTAAATTAAAAAAAGAAAAAAGTAAAGCAACACATAATTTCTCCACTTCATATTGATTGGGTGCAGTTTTGAAAGGGTTATGAAATAATTCCAATAACACAAAACACTCACCATTCCATATTACATTTCCTTAAACAACTCCAGATCAGCCCCATAACTACAAATGTTCAAAAGATCATAGCAATCTATCAATCGAATTAAAATATTTCCAAAAGAGCAGTGAAATGAATATCATAAAAAGAGAAAAATACAATTATAATATTAAATTCACCTTCAAATCATGAGTCAGTTTTAAATTTTCTTCAAGATCACCTTTTCTCCTAGCCAACTCATTTGATGCAGAGTTGATCGCTTCATTTTGCTTCTCATCAACTGCCTAACCAATAAATACCATGTGTAATTTTTCTAAATTAACTTTATACTTGATACAAGACAATAAGATAACTAACACTTTCCATAAACTGGACAAACCATTCTCAGTTCCGAGAATTTCCACTCTAGTTTGTATTTCTCATTTAACGGTTGCAGTTCCTGTTGCCACAATAATTACTGATGTCCTTGAATGTAAAAGGTGTAGAGATAATTTAATGCCAGTAAATATTTCATACCTTCACGAAAGCAATAGCAATCTGTTTGCAAAAGGAATGGATCTCCTCTTCCTGTGTCCTGACTCATGAATAAAGCTCCTGCATATAAACTTATAATCCAATGGTACGATACAGAGCTTCTTGCATCTTCAATTGAAATATACTGAATATATTGTGGTGTCTTCTAGCAAATTTCTCTTATGTCATAATTTCCTAATGCAAAATTCATGTTAAACTTTAGTACCATAGCCTCTAGGTCCTCAATGTGATTGAAGTCATCATCTCTTTTGACATTCCTCTGACCAGATTTTTATCAAACCTGTGTTTGCAATGGAAAAACAATGATAACAACAAATTATTACACCAGAACTTGAACATACAACAGATTGTTAGTTGCAGCCTAATTTTATGCTAGTCTGTAGGATGGACTTCATAACTGAAGCAAAATTATCAATGCACCCAAAAAAGTGGTTTTCTGTTTTTGGCCAAGCACCCTAAAAAGTGTTTAAAAACCATTGTTTTGAAAGTCACTTATAACGATATGCTTATTGGGATTGGACTCCAACATATTGAATATGTGAGACATGGATTAAGAGATTACAGAATCAACACAAAACAAAGATTATGATTATATTTAATATATCTCAGATATAGATACAACCTGAACAATAGAAAGAGTTAGCCACAATAACAACCATACAAGCCAACCTATAACAAATTGCAAACTTGAGAAAAACAACCACATAATGAAACTTGACAACTATGCCGGCACACAATTTTACACAACTTAGCGGAATGGGAGGTCCAAATAGAACAACTATCAATAACTATGGAGGCATACAAAATTTTACACAGCCTTTAACTGGTAGTGCTACATAAGTTATTAGTTGGCTAGTCGTGCTAAGATATCAATCTCTAGCTCACAACATTTCCAAAAATACAGAGCAATATGATTTATACCAAATTATACCTTTGTTTACAATACATGGCTCATATTACTAGGAGCAAGAAACTCTAATGATAACCATACCTTTGTGAGAAGTTCCCATGACCATCCAATGGCTTCTTCTTTGAAGTAATCCCCAAATGACCAATTGCCCAGCATCTCAAAGAAGGTGTGATGATAGGTATCTTTTCCTACATCATCAAGATCATTGTGTTTGCCACCAGCCGGAATGCACTTTTGGGTATTGTAAGCACGAGTGAGCTTGCTCAAAGTAGTGTTTGAATCTACAATTTTCAAAATGATTGGCTTGTACTGGTTCATGCTTGTAAAATAAAAAGTCAATCTGAATAATCAATGGCATAAAATCATCTAAGGGAAAACAAAATACCAAGGCACTTCGACTTGTTTTTATAGTTTACACACTTTTGTTCTACCTCTTCTTACTGCCGTATTTATAGTTTATTAAAGCAAATTACATCTGACAAAAGAAATTCAAATTAAGGTTTATCGACATGAAATTTCATGCATTTTACCAAATTACCAAACACCCTCAAAGATAAAACTACCAAGCAAAATAAATTGAGGAATCATTCGTTATGAACTATCCAGGAATATAAAGTAAAAACAAGAAAATACAAAGGAGAGATTAGTTTTATTCCAACAAGATCAATAGGTAATTAGATCAGGATGGCCTGATAACAATCCTCATATCCTTTATCTATTTACTAAAGTGTGATATCCTGGAACTGAACTTTGCTTGCTACTTCCCAAAGACAGACATCAGAGAAAATTTATTGATTTCATTTTCAAATGAAATGATACAGACAAGGCCGTAGTAGTCATTATTATATGAATTATTCTAGCTTTCATTAAAAGGAGTTAAGTAAAAGGGTTAAGAAGTTGGAATTCTTGTTTTATTTAGTCATTGACAACTCTGGCTAAACCTTTGAGTTTGACTCAAGTCATAATTTTTCATAAGAAATAAAAAAAAAAAAATGAATGCACGTTAGTCTCACAATAGTCCTCAAAGCTACCAGCCATGTATAATCATACATGATTGAAGTTATCAACCATAATAAAATCATAATTGACAATTTAGAGGAATTTGATAAAAATATGCTAATAAAAAGTGTTTTGAATAAGTATTAAGATGTTATTGCTAATGATTGCTAGGCCTGGCCACTTGTTAGATCAAAGAATGAGAGATTTGTTCAATGAAAAAGGCACACTAGGGCACCTTAAGTCTATTGGAGCATAGGCACAATCAACAAAGGCAAGCTTCACAGGAAAAGAAGAAACACATTTTACATAACATTAGCTTTATTTTTTTTGCTTCTTTGAAAATATACTTCATTGTTAAATGCACATCACATTTATAATTAGACTGAACACAATGATGGTTTAATAACTAAATTTTTTAAATTATTCATTTAAATATAAAATGTTTCAAATTCAAGATCATCCACGGATTTAATACCAAATATAACAAGTCAACCATAAAACATGAAACTTAAAGCAATCCTTGTTATTTTATTTCCTAATTTTCAATTCTATCCTAATTCATTTAATTCTTTGATATCAGCTTCTACCTTCAATCACAAGTTCACTTATAATTTGACTTCATTTCTAAGCTAATCATTTACACATTTACTTGTTTTCTCATTTTTATTTTTATTTTTTTTCCCATTGACCAAAATTTGAAAAGCATTAACCCTGGATTTAATCTAAATTTATTTGCATACATTACTCATTTTCAACCAAAATTTATGGTTTCCCACAACCTCTTTCCCTTTTTTTCCCATTCTCTTTTACAAAACCTGAGGTGCCTTACATGCACCCCGTGCCTTGCCAAAAGACGCTGCTCACACATGGTTATCCCTCCGAAATGGCACACTGTTTAGACCAAGGGCAAGGTGCCTAAGGGAAACTTCCAACTAGGTAAACATTTCAGGTTAAAACAAGGTGCTAAACTGCTATTAAGACATTGACCAAGTGGAATTTGAGAAAACCAAGGGACTTGAATGCTTCTTGAATCAGGCAGATATGACAGCCAAAAATTTCAACTAGCACAGTTTTAAAAATGCCACAAAAACCCAAAGCCCCATTACTTGGCTAATGGGCAGCATAAATAAACACCAAGAATAGGTAGCAGAAGTAAGGCTTTCATAGAAGCTAAGGGTTGGTGATAAAACTGATCAAAAATTTAATTTTCAACTAATATAGCAACATGGGTCGGCGAAAAAATTGATTTAAACTTAAGAAAGATTAACGAAATTTTCATCTTCGGTTAATTCAAAGAGGCAAAGAAGAGAACCATACCAACATTGGCAAAGAGAAGTGTTGGGTAATAGTGGGGCACAATAGGGCTCGATTTCTAGTTCACATGATTCTTCTCTACAAAGATTTTGATGTACGTGTCCCTGACACGCTTCACTAGCCACATCATTTCCAATGACTCTGCCCCAGGCATGGCGGTAGAGGAGGAAGAAATTCGAAACAAACAAATTAATTGAACCTTTGATCATTTTGAATCCAAATCAAAATTAAAGTTGAAACAAACAACATAATGGATAAGTTCGGGTATGCAATGCAGATCACTAATACCTCATTTCACTACCTCCTGTAACCCTCCACTGAGTTGCACCTCTGCTGAGTTGCAAGTTCATCAAGGAACAAAGAAAGGGGAAATAACTGAAAAATAATAGTCTTGAATAAATATTTACCACAAGGGAAGCATTAACCACTTCTTAACTTGATTAACCACATATTATCTGGTTAATCATGTGAAGAATTGGTTAATGCTTCCTTCCCGGTAACTATTTCTCATGAGCTATCTATTTCAATCATTTCCCCGCAAAAAAAAAAATCATAGGTTAGTAATTAAATCAAGGAGATACTAGCAAGAAAATATTTATTGAATAAACAAAACTAGAGCATAAGAACTCTTATTAAATGAAAGAGCATACAAGAAATTTTTTTACTAGAAAATCTTACCTTTTTGCAAATCCCCAACTATTCAATGTAGACATGTAGACCTCTAAAAGGCTCAGGTCAATAGAGTCATTTGATACATTCCTCTCCAATTCACTGAAACCTTGCAATTCTGAATGTCATACAATAACAAAGCTGGTAAGCAAATGAAAGAAAAAAGAGAAGCATGGTAAGCAAACATAACGACATTGAAAAACAACAAACAAAATAAATATTTTTTTTTTTGGTTGAAGACAGGGCAGGGCTCAAAACAAGAAAAAGAAACTAAGGAACACTGAAATCTCCCTCATGGGCTCTTCGAGCTAATCTCCTGGACAAGAGTGAAGCAGGGATGTAGAGCATTATCACAACTGTGAAGAAGCTGCAAGCTACATAGAGAATCTGATTCCACAACCACCTTACGAAGCCCCAAGGACCAAGCTAGACGAATACCAAAAACAAGACCCCACAACTCAGCTTGTGTTATGGAACATTGGCCAAGATTGCACATAAAACCTGCCAGAAAAGTTCCCGAAACATCATGAATTGTCATCCCACCACACGCTGCATTTGATGCTCGCATGGAATCATTGGTATTGACCTTGAACCACCCTTCCAAAGGGAATTGCCATAAACAAAATAAATATATATCCAATAATAATATAGAATATAAATATTATAATATTATTTTTTCATTTAAATATTTAAATTTAAATATTTATTAGAAATATGATTAATAATATTAATATGAATTTTATTTAATTATTTTAATAAATAGATATATTTAAATATATTAATTAATTTATATAATTAGAAAAAATAAAATATATATATAAATACGATTAGCTATTTATGTATTATTATTATTATTTATATCTTTATATCTAAAATAGAAAATAAATTAAATTTTCAAATTTCTATTTTATTAAATATAATAAATAAATATAGATCTAATAAAAATTAATATATAAAATATAAATACTATAATACTATACTCTAATTTATTCAAATATCATATAACATTAATATGAATTTTATTTGAATTATATTAATAATTAGAAATATATTTAAATATATTTCTAATTATTAAAAATAAAATATAAAATAGCAGTGAGGGATTCTATCAAGCAAGAATAAATAGCTGAAGCATGAACCAAAGGCAAGTATGCCATAGTTGCGCAAAGCAAGAATGCTCTGTCGCCCCTAGGATATACATTGCTCAACGAAGGGAACTTGACAAGGAGGAAGATAATGTGATATCCATACAGCCAAATTTGCATCATCCACAAGGGCTTTGGCGAAGCAGTGAAGCATTTTGGGAACCAATAACCTTCCTTTGCCGCTAACTGCAACTGCAGCCCAGATGAAATCACTCTACATCTTGAAGCTTTTCCACAATGTTTTCAGCAGCATAAATCCTTAACTGCATTTGTCGTTCCCACCAACATGTTAAATACAACTAAAGAAACAAGAGAAATCTGGCAAAAAAATTATTCTTCCACATTAACTATAAGCAGTGAAGTTACTACAGGTGAAGAAATACATTCTGCAGCTGAGTGCAAACAATACAAGTGGCCCGTAGCTACTGTTCCTCTAACACCTTCAACTTGTAAAGAGCAAGAAGTAATGCTTGACAACATAATCGACAAGAAATGTCCAAATCAAGAAAAACTGAACAATGCAGTAATTTAAAGTTTTTTAAATTACACTCTTGTCATAACCCTGCCCATATTAAACTCCCTACCTTCTTGCTTACAACCTTTTTCCCTAACAATATTAATTGACTGTTAAAAATTTCTAAATTTTTTAACTTCTCTGCAATTATTTGACTAAGCAGATGCGAAATATATGAAAAATGAAAAGGGTAGTGGGGAAACCTTTCAAAAAAATAAGTATAATTGTGTGATAAGAAGGAAACTAAAGATCATGTCCAATTTAAAAATGTTATAAATTTGCACATTTTTCAATTATAACTAGAATTGGCAACCTAAGCGTTGAAACTGACTTTTCCCTTTCTATTGATTCTTTGGCAACTTAATCTTCATAGTTAGCATAGAGATGATATAATCTTTTTAAACTCAAACATAATTCATAGATATAATATTAGCAATTTTCATCCATCTCAATGGTGACAAAGTTGAAGAATGGTTAGTGTCTTGTGTACCTGAAAATATGTTAAGAGTGTCATTGTCATTCTAGAAACAAGAAAGTGAGGAAGTATAAGTATAATTGTGTGATAAGAAGGAAACTAAAGATCATGTCCAGTTTAAAAATGTTATAAATTTGCACACTTTTCAATTATAACTAGAATTGGCAACCTAAGCGTTGAAACTGACTTTTCCCTTTCTATTGATTCTTTGGCAACTTAATCTTCATAGTTAGCATAGAGATGATATAATCTTTTTAAACTCAAACATAATTCATAGATATAATATTAGCAATTTTCATCCATCTCAATGGTGACAAAGTTGAAGAAAGGGTTAGTGTCTCGTGTACCTGAAAATATGTTAAGAGTGTCATTGTCATTCTAGAAACAAGAAAGTGAGGAAGGGTAATTTGGACTTATCAACAGGGAGAAGAGTATAATTCACTCTAATAACTAATATCATATGAAGAAAAAACAATTAAAAAGCATACTATCTGTAGTCTACGTAGTGGTGTACTGGCGGTTTCATCCTCAGTGTGACATACTCAATTGCAGTTCCACTAAAAAGAATGTTGGTCACTAACAGTGTATGCAGCCTGGAATAAAGATAAATAAAGATGCATAAAATAGATATTCCAAGAATAAAAACATGACACCCAAAAATTTATAGGAATAGTTTTATATCTAACACGCCACCACAAATGCTCTTTTGGCTTGAAGGATGGACAAAAAACAAGTCTGCTCATACCTTTTGCTAAAATTTAATTTAATTATGAGAAACGGGGTGTCATGGATCAAACTCTTGACTGCTTGGTCAAAGAGGTTCTACAACCATGTCAAGGAACCATTTCAACACAAAAGCTTAAAGGCCTATGAATGGTTTTATATCTAAAGAAAAAAGAAAAAAGAAAAACTAGAGAGTCCAAGAGAAGAGATGGGTTAATAACCCATAGTGGTCAAATTCTGATATTCTACAAAATAAGACAAGTACCCAGAGGTTGCTGGGGCAAATAGAATCATACCAAGCTATCACATACATAAATATATGGTAATCTCTAAATAAATACATGAGTATGTCATTGATCAATTGAGTGCATTTTATTGATAGTGACACATGGAACTCCTGATGACTAAGCATGGCATTCAGAATGAAATTTTCTTTGAAGTTCTAAATTAAAGGGAATAAGGATCACATGACTAATTTTAAGTTAACAAAAAGATTATGTGAACAAAGAAATACTATATGACATTGAGTTTTCTTCTGGCTTGCCTCCACATAAGATATCATTTACATAGTTAAGGAAAAGGGAGGAGGGGGAAGAAGAAACAATAAACCTCCTCCAGAAACATGATATTTGTCTGCAATAGAAACAACATAATTGACCAAACCAAGATTGGGACAAAACTAATACTCTTCACGTACTATTTTGATATTACCCCTCAACTTCACCCAAAATGGAAAAGGAAGAACTTGCATGAAAAAAAAAAAAATAGGAAATAAAGAGCATGGGGATGGAATATGATCAGAAACCCACCTTTTGCAATAAAGAAAAAAGTTTTAACTTACTTCTTGGGACTCTATATGCCAAATAAGCCTGTTCAAATGGACAAAGGTAAAGACAATTAACATTCTTTGTACTTGTTTATATATAATATTTATATATAAGGATACTCACATGCACGATCAATGCATTATACAAGTTCATCCAAAAAGCAAGTTTCTCACTGTAGGATAGGGTTTACTTTGGCAAGTTGCTCAACAAGCATTCTGTACTCAAAACAACAAAATTGAAAGAACATTAATAGAACCCTCACACAAGAATAACTCGTTTGACATTCCAAAAACAGAAAAAAAAAAATGCTCAAATAAATCTTACCTGAACCTCCTTAGTGCCCAAGTAGCATACTCTAATTGCTTTTTGCCAACTGACATCCAAGAGACTTTAGTTGTTAATCCATAGTTTCCAATAGCAGCCCAACTTAATTTTCCACAAACATTATAGGGGTCAAATGAATTCCCAAAAGCCAATACTTCATAATTATTGACTTCAAGGCTCTGCACCAATGATGAGCTCAAGCTCAGATGATGACCACCACAATGAATAGGGAAGATGTCCACGTGATGACTGAGCTGAGCACTGACTCTACTACAGACGACTTGGTTGATATATATGAACCAGAGACATAATAACCCACCAACTTCAGTGCCTCCACAACTTCAGGAAAATCTTCAGCATCTATCTCCTTACCATTAGAGTTCTGAACCTTGCCACCCACTTACTTGGGAAATGTTAAAGAAAAAAAAAAAAAATGCTCAAAGAAATCTTACCTGAACCTCCTTAGTGCCCAAGTAGCATACTCTAATTGCTTTTTGCCAACTGACATCTAAGAGACTTTAGTTGCTAATCCATAGTTTCCAATAGCAGCCCAACTTAATTTTCCACAAACATTATAGGGGTCAAATGAATTCCCAAAAGCCAATACTTCACAATTATTGACTTCAAGGCTCTGCACCAATGATGAGCTCAAGCTCAGATGATGACCACCACAATGAATAGGGAAGATGTCCACGTGATGACTGAGCTGAGCACTGACTCCACTACAGACGACTTGGTTGATATATATGAACCAGAGACATAATAACCCACCAACTTCAGTGCCTCCACAACTTCAGGAAAATCTTCAGCATCTATCTCCTTCCCATTAGAGTTCTGAACCTTGCCACCCTCTTACTTGGGAAATGTTATGATCTTCAACATTGTTTGCCTTACCAGACATCATGGGAACTGCCAGCATCAAGCATGTTGCCGTCTGCTTGTGTGCATCTCCATTCCTTTCCTAAATTAACGGCTTGGGTTCAAGAGTCATATAGAGCTTCACTCTCTTTCTTAACAACCCAACAGTGTTTACTAGAGTGGATGGGCCCTAGTCATTTAAACATTGTGTCACTAGGGATCCAATCTCTCAAACCCATGTGGATGGGCCCAAGTCATTTAAACATTGTGTCACTAGGGATCCAACCTCTCAAACCCACACAGTTTGACCATTATCAAGCAATACATCTTTGTTATTAGGATCGACAGACTATAAATCCCTCTAATTAGGCAATAACTTCCTAATATTATGCTCACCATCATGTTTAAAAATATATTTAAATATATTAATTAATTTATATTAATAAAAATAAAATATATATAAATATATATAAATTAAAAAAAAAGTCAATTAGCTATTTGTAGTCTCTATATAGAGAAAAATAAAATGCAACTTGCCTATAGCAGAACTCAAAAAGGAAAACACAAGGAAAAGACAGAAAAAGAATATACCCATCTCCACCATCTAGCATCAAAATCAGAAGCCATCATAAAGATTAGAACCAAAAAATCCATGCAAAGACAAAGTGTAGCAAAGAAATACAAACCTCAATCTTATCAAGAAAGGTATTTGACTAGGAGAATCATCTTATACACCAAAATGACAAATGAGACTCCATAAAAAATTAGCTCCATTGTATACCTTGGAGCAATATCCAAAGATAGTTAAAGATATTAAAAACTAAACACGGATTTTAAAATAAAATAAAAAAATAATCTTTCCCATAACTCGTGGTCTACACACCTCAGATTTATGAATATAAGCATCTTAAGAATCCTCAAGCTAATCTGTTCCATCCCATGTTTACGATGCCAACATCAAAACTCACAAGCATTTACACCTCAAAAGTAAATAAATGACTCACTTGAAACCAAGCTATATATTTTACAAAAACAATGGAATCAATACATGAAAGCCAAGGAAATAAATAACTAAAGAAACAAAAAATGAACTAGCTAAGAAAATTAACATTATTTCTTTGTCTACAAACTATAAACGCATTTGTAACACAACTAAAAACAAAGGAAAGCCAATTTCATGTGACAAAACCCAAAAATCTTAGATGGAGCTGAACCACAGCATCCCTATAACCGCAAGCCACTCTCAAAAGGTTGGAAATGACAACATGTATATAATATCTATGAAAGACCAGCTGTCTACGTGTCACATTGCTGAATTTGGAAAAAGAAAACAGACACACAAGCAACAATAAAAAAAAAAACATACACACAAGCAACAATTTGGTGACCACCCACACAAACAAGACAAAGAAAACTAACAGTAGCCAAAAACTCCTCAAATTAAATGGATTTTTTTTAAAACTTTCAACGGTTTAATAATAACCATTTTTATCAAGCAGTTTTCAAATATCAAGAAACTCGAAAAGAGTGCAAAGGAATAAATCAATATGATTTTTTTTTCTAAGACAACAAAATAAATAAATCTATTTTTTTTTATAACATTACGTTCTAAGTCAATGCACCATTTCAAAGTCAAAATTTTCAAAAGACCCAAATCAGCTTGCAAGTGCAAAAATGCAGGTTTTGAAAGGATAATGGAAAAGGTGAAACAGAAATAATGATTTTGTTTTATGAACAAAAACTATAACACAAGCCCCATAGTTTAAGTCATAACAATCTTTGGGCATTGTTTCAAATGAAGAGGTACTCCCATTTTAAACCCCAAATGTCCATCAATTCTTGTCTTTAATCTATCTTTGTCTCACTCAAAGATCTTGCTTTCACCATGGTGGTATTGAAAAGAGATTATATTGCAATGAGTGATGAACGAAGGCTTCTAGACAAAATAAAATTCAAGGAATGTAAAAGTAATGGCTAATGGTTAATGGTAAAGAAAATTATTGAGACTTAAAGAAATGACATGCATCACACAATCAAGTCAAATATGGTAGGCATTTTTTATGGATGGATAATGGATTTCCAAAAGGCTCAAGAAACAAGATGAGGTTGATGAAGGAAATATATTTTAGAATGAAAATAAATTCAAGACTCATTTGTCACAAGATTAAGACTTCAAAATGAAAACAGTCAATCATTGATCAAAATGGACTTTTAAAAGCACGTAATGCAGGCAAGGTCTAAAGGTTGTGAAAGAAGGGTATAACAGGCTCAAAAATGTGTTTATTGGTCAAGAAGGATCAAGGATCATGATTTATATTTCTATTCCCATTCTTTTGAAATAAACAACAAAAACTAACATAACTTCTTCATTTGTCCCAGGAGAAAAACTTCAAAATGACAGCAGCCAATCATTGATCAAAATGGACTTTAAAAAGCACGTAATGTAGGCCAAGGTATAAAGGCTATGAAAGAATGGTATAAGAGGCTCAAACATGTGTTTATAGGTCAAGAGGGATCAAGGATCATTTCAATATCTGTTTCAACTTTCTACTTCATTCTTTTTCTTGTGACTTCTTTTTCACTTTTCCTCTATTTTTTTTCTACTTCATTCCTTTTTTTTTTTCCACTTTTCTTCTATTTTTTCTTGCTTTTCTTTTTGTTTTCTTTTTTTTTTCCTTTTTCCTTTTTTACATTTCTTTTTTTTGCAGAAAATCTTTGTGCTTTATTCGTTCTTCCTATTTCTTCTCTTTCTTTTTTTTTTTTCACAAGATACTGTAAATGAAAGGAACAATCATTTTACAACCCAGCCCCCAACGTAGGGGTGATCCTTGTCCAGGGTTTCTTTTGAAAAAAAAAGTTTCAAGCTCAATAGGGACAACAAGGGAAAAATAAGTAAAACGGTAGCAGAAAAATAGCCATTTCTCATTTCAATTCTTGACTGCTCATTTTTTAAACCTTAACCATGAAACAAATTATTCAGCCCCCCAGTGTAGGGGTGATCCTTGTCCAAAGTTTCTTACCAAGAAAACTACCAAGCTCAACAGGGACAACAAGGGAAAACAAACAAATGAAAAGGTAGCAGAAAAATGGCCATTCCTCATTTCAGCTCTTGACTGTGCATTCATAAAACATTAACCATGTGACAAATATATACCAAGTAAGAGTTGTCAAATATGGTATAAACAAACAGGCCAATCAAAATCAAATTATAAAGTGAGGGGTTGAACAAACTTTTCATGCATTTTGTATGCCACTTCCAAAAGTCCCAACGGCTAAGAATTGAAGAAAGTTAGGGTGTTTGAACTGAAAGAAAATCACAAAATAGAAAATGGTATGTTTTACAACTGGAACATATCTTTAATCGAAAGGGAACTAACTAGATACCACCATGACAAAAACACTAATTTAAATAAGACACTAGAAAGATGAAAAACAAGAACAAATATCATCCATTTATTACAAAAATTTTGGTTCAAATACTCTCACAAGCTTGGCTTTTTCCTCTCTAAACAAAACAATGGAACATAAGATATTTTATTAGTTAACAAATGGAGATCAGCCATCAGGATTGGAAAGGAATACAAACTGAATTATATGGGTCTTTCAAGGAAAATATAAAAAAAATGTTTTTTCAGTATGGTGCAATGGTATCTGAAAAGTGTTTCTCGGTTCTATTTTCAAGTATAGGAAATAAAACAAACAAACAAACAACCTAATTTTGTTAATTTGAAACAAAACTTGCATAACAAACATTTCTTGAAAATGACTCCATTTGTAAAACTCACTTGTTAAAAAGGATATTTTAAAACATTAAAAACAACAACTAACCAAGACAAACAAATGATTTTTTATAAATGAAGATCAATATGATGAAATTGGCCAACAAGTTTGAAATCTGCACTTACGATGAAGGTAAAGCTAGAAAATCTAACATGAGTGAGACAAGTGTAAGATGTTGTGATGAAGCTTAAACTCATATTTTCTGTCTGGACAAACCAAGTGCTAACAACTATCCAAATGTGAAGAGATTGAACCTTATCTCACTTAACTCTCTAAGCGAAGGGGACACAAGTTGTCAAATGAAGGGAACATACAGGCACGATGGGCAGCAACAAAAAAAATTAAATATAAGAAAATTTCGCAAAAACAAAACTAACTAAAGAGGAAGTGGACTACATCAACTTTAGTAATCAATAATGTCTAATTTGCTAGCTTCTCAAAACTACAATCTAAATTGTACATCCTAGGTACTTATGCAATCTGCAATCATTCATTCCCCCACCCACTAAAAAAAAGGAAATTTTCTTTTGATGTTATTTGAGAAGAGAAGACTGTATAATTACAAGTGTCTTCATTATGTTAATACTAGTGTCCCTAAAGTTAATTCCTAGTTGAAGTTAAGAACTTTCTACTAATTACATTATGACTTTATGACTAAAAGAAGAGGGCTATATACAAAATTTTAACGGTCTTGCCACCCCAATGACCAAAATAAAATATAATGACAAAAAATGACATCTTCCTATTCCATATCTACTAAAAAACAGCCAATTCCATTCATGATAGTAATGGACCAGAATCCTTGCATGTTGCTGAATAACACTAAAAAATGACTTGCAAAGAGTTCTAGCATCAAATATACAGAAAAATATGATATTGACCCAAGGAAAAAATATTTATCACTTATCTTGACGAAACCAGTTCCACAATCAAGGTTTAAATGAAGATTCTTTACCTCCCCATATTCACCAAATGCATTTTGTGGATCATCCTCTTGCACTTCCTTATGCAACACCGTGACCAAAATAATCCATCCTTCAACGGCGGCATACAAGAAATTGAAACTATGATTCCATGTTCCAAGCAAAAATAGGAAAAGAGGGTAAAATTATTCAGAATGAGCCAAAGCATAAATGCATTAGTTGTGCATGAATTAGGTTTAAACATAGAACCTGATAAAAGAGTGTAATTCTATGCATGCACACATGTGTATGAGAGTGTCTACATGCAGTTCTGTGTACGCATACATGTGTATGAGAGTGTCTACATGTGTACTAAGCTGGATAAGAATATAAAGTAGATTTGCTGTTTTCAGGAACGAGGCACTATTATGGGTTTTATTTATGCATTTATGCAATTGACTTTGTTTTCTTACTAGATATTTGAATGTCAAAAGCTTAAACATACAATATAAAAATTCATAGTTAGCACCTAATATTATAAAAATGCAGAGATTGAAAATCAACCCAAAAAAAAAATAAAAGGGCAGAAACTGTTTAGAGCAAGAAAAAAACACATACATAGCAAAATATACACAAAACAAATATCACCAGTCCCAATTAATATTAATAACAGAGTCAAATATTACTTTTAATCAGTATCTTTTTCTATCCCACCAACCTCTCCCCTACAAATATTAACAGAGGAAAAATAAATTAAAACCACCAAACTGCCTACTTTTCTTCCTTATCTCAACTATTATGGATAATCCCTCTCTTATTCTCTAACCATCCATTTTTAGTTGTTATTTGGGCATGGAAAATGGGTTTCCTCATCTTGGAAATGTTGGGGCAGCAAGAGAGTGATTCTCTCCCACTCCCTTTCCCCCGACATTGAGGTTCGAGGTTCCAAAGGTGCATCGACTGTGTCATCTATCTACACAATACATCTTGTCAGATTAGTTTAGGTTTCACAAATTTTAAAAGATTGTATGTCATTTAAACACCCAAAAGAATTAGAAAGTCCATCATTTCTCTCTTTTCCACCCTACCCTCTTTCCACCAATCATTTTTTCTTTCGTAAAGAATGGAGACAAGGATTTTCTACTATGTTTCACAATTCTGCTATTCTTAGCACATTTTATATATCAAGTTAAAACCAAGATCACAGCCTTGACATGAAATTGAGGTCCTGTACTATACCAAACAAAAGAAAGACCAATAAAAAAGAATAACTCGCACATCTCGGGGAGCATTAATACTCAAACAATAAAGGCAAGGAAGAAATGAACTAGCAAAGAAAATAAATTGTTATCCTAAGCTCAAGGATGCAGATACGTCGTTAAACAGTCACAGCAACAGGTCCATCTGGACTCTCTTTAAGAATCTATAACAAATAGAAAGATAGGATAGAGCTTTCCAAAACTAGAAGGTAGCCTAGATCAGATGCCTGTTAACAATGCCATTGCATAAGATCAACACTATACCTGTCATCTTTCTCAATGCCTACGATAACACCAAAGTCCTTCCGGCTATAGAAGGAAAGATGTATGAAAAGGAGGACAAATATGTGGAAGAGAGTTCTTACAGTATCATGAATGCTAAATAGGTTAAACAAGGGCTTACCCAAAATATACAAGATCATACAGCTCAAACACCGTATCAGAATTTGATGAACCCTCTCGAAGCATCACCCCAGAAGTTTAATGAATCCATAGACACTTTCTTGTATAAGTACTCATCCTTGAGCATCAGGCCATCCAAAATCTCAAAGACCCTTCCAGTATCAAGATCACGTTTGTATTACATGAGAGGTCGGAATTCCCTACAGTGGTACAATCGAAACAATTATATCAGGCAATCTATCTACCAAAGAATGACACAGATTTAAGATTATATGGTTTATTACTCAAGTTCACTTGCGCTGATTAATCTTGGTGCTGGTGCAGCAGTTTTCTGGAGACTGTATCCTCCACCCTATAACAATGAGAAAAAAAAAATTCCAATTTCGGAGTTAATTCATAACACTGTAAATGGAATAATGCAACAGCCACAGCATAAGATCAAAACAAATCAAAAGACTAGCCAATGGGGAACAGGCCTTGGTTCAGTCATTGACCACTAAAAGCTTCTGTCTAGTACAGATATCACAAACAGTAATACAAGCTTACTATTATTTTATAATAAAACTTTTATATCCTCTCCCAAATCTCATCTACTTTCCTAAAATTAGTCACTAATTTTTCTGCCAAGTTTGTGCTCAATAGCAAAAATTGTGTGTCTTCTAGAATAAAAGATATATATCTGAATGTTCATTTTATACCATATTGCAACTTAATAACATAATTATTTACGCAAAAACAACCCACAAGAAATGATAATTTCAAACTCTTGAAAATTTGTTTTTTGAAACAATTTCTCACACTGTAGCATCGTAAGACCTAGCAAATTAAATGCTATTGCTAAATGCAAAAACACCAGCACAAGTTTGGTGTTTATTTTCAACGAATGCAAAGCTGACAGTAAATCCACTCTTATTGTATAGTAACTATTTGCCCATTGAAGTCAGCCCTATTTGCCTGGTACGTTAAATAGCAACAAAATGAAATTAATTAATTGACATGATCACTACTAACAAATGAAGCACAGAGAGAGAGACAGTCATGTGAAAAGATTATCTCATTACAAATTTGGTAGCCATTGCTTGTAGATCAATTCTCGGAATAAGCTTAACTGTTACTTTCATCCGTGCATTAGTCACAGCTACAACCTGCAGAAATAGAAAATTATAGACTGGAATAAGTATTTCCTAAGGTAGATATAGCAAAATACAACACCAGAATGTCCACTTATGTAGTACATGTGCTAGGTCCCCCTTGTATTTTCCATTTTTCACACAAGCCTACATGCCCTCAGAGACTTCATCGCATCTACTTCGTCCAGAGAACAGATGAGAAACTTCATTTTTTGGAACAGGGTGTACTCAGGTAACATAAATACTAGAAAGCCCTTTACATGCCTGAAATTATACATCAGCAGCAGCCATGCCCAAAGAATTAGCTGCTAATAAAACATTTCACAAATAATTGGTATCAACTCTAATACTTCAGTTACCTCATTAATATCAGATTGCTTTTCAGCTTCAATGTAAATAAATCCCTCTATATGATCAACAAAAAATGCTGATATTATCTGCAGTTTAGTACCCAAATCAACAAATTTCTGCATCAGACAGAAAGCTGAATGCCTCTCACGCCCAACCTGCGGAAAACAAAGCTTAGAAAAGGCAAAAACTAAGTCTTGACTGCCATAAATTACTGAAACCAGGTTTCAAATGTAATACTGCACATTCCACGCTCCAGATGGTTGGGTCAGTTTGTAGAAAATTGGGCTCAATGGTTTTGTCATCAAACTCATCTTCATCTCCAGCATGTCTAACAAATCTAGAACCTTCTCCATAACGTTCTGCCATCATCCTATCAAAATCTTCTTCATCCATCACTTCCTCTTTTGGGAAAATTAGAAGGCTATGCGCCTTAGTTGGTTCTTTCATTATTGTTGGTGCATTATCAAAATCCTCATCTGCAAAATCTGTTGACAAAAGACTCAGAAAAACTATCTGGAGAGGAAGCATAAGTTTAAGAGAAACTACTACAAACTACACCACAAACAGAATAAGATGTTTGTCAAATTGAAGAACGCCATCAGTAAAAAGTCCTAATCTATCCTAAAGTCCTGACAGGTATAAAAATCTAGGGACCTGAGAAAAGGTTTACAACTCTAGGTAGGGGTGTAATCGGTCCGGTTCGGTCCGGTTTTCACCCCAAACCGGGACCGGACCGACCAGAGAAATTCGGTTCGGTTCGGTCCGGTTTTTCAAATTTTTGACATTAAAACCGAATCAAACCGAACCGGTATGAACCGGTCCGGTTCGGTCGGTTTGGCCAAAAAACCTGCCGAATTCAGTTTTTCTAATTTTAACAAGAAAAAAGCCAGAAAATCTGCACATATAACCAAATCAACCCAACAAAAAAAATACAAATAAAGTATCCTAATGCACAAAAAATCAGTAAACAAGCCCTTGGGTGGCATTGGATTACATGGTGTAAACTTGGATTCTACAGCTTTTCTAAGGGGATTGAATTCCAGCTCTTGGTTGATATTGGATTACAGAATATAATCTTATACTAACACACCAAACATTGTAATCTAACTCTGGAATGTAAGATTACATGAATTTTGAGATTATGGAGTGAAGATTACAGTACAACAAACCTCCCAAGTTTCAAATTATCCTTTAATCCAAATAAATTAAGTTCTTGAAATTTGACTTTCTTCAATTTAAATCTAATTAAGCTTCAGGACAAATTAGGCTATCTACAATCAAATGGTCAATCAGACTGAAGAAATACATAATAGGGAACAATGTGACAAAATATCAGTAAACAAGCCGAAATATAATTTGTCTACAAGAGCAAACATACGTCTTGTAGGGTATCTGTATTCACATGTTCATCACATCGAACACCCCGGAAGAATAGTTCTCCACCAGAAAAATGTTTTCCCAAGCAAATATTCAAGGTGACTTCTGAGTCATCCACATGGAAGCCTGCAAAAATAAGGATCTTTAGATTTCAAATGCTTATAAAGCTACAGTTTTTGGCATCCAGTTTTGAGAGAGAAAAACAGAATAGAAGTGACAGAAGAATATACCAAATAGGATACAACTAAGTAAAAGAGGAAAGATTAGCAAACATCGGATGCAAGAAACAAAAGGAGGCAACAGGACTTGTATAGTATTGAATCTGTGAGAGAAAATGGTATTATTGATATTATCACAAGAAATGACAACTAAGTCAACAGAATTCAACCTTTTGCCAAACAGCAGAATAGGAGACATGCTTAAAATTTAAGGGCAGATCAGCCACAATGATCTAAGTATAATAAAAGTGAGAGCAAATTAATACTAATCTAGTAATCATAATGGATGCTATACATGTGGCCATAAGTAAATAACTGCAAGACCTTAAATTCCATGACTTCAGTCAATTAACTAGTAATTTCTGACAGCCAGCTATAGTTTACTTATGAGTCAACTCCAATTTTTTGCTTTTAACTCCTATACCACCCAATGAAGTGTTGAGTTCTAATGCAATTTTTTCTCTTTTCCCTTTTTTTCTGGGTCAAAAGAAAATAATTAAAATATACATAGTCTAAATGCAAATTGCAATAATGAGATGCTAACTTTAGTCAAGTGCAGATCAACCAAAACAATCAATATGGCATAAAGCATATTATTCAATGTAAATTAATATGGAAACCATAACTAAATTTACTTCAAACGGCAAACTCCATTTAACATCTAACAATTTAATTATTGATGCAGGGCAATAGAAGTAATGAAATAAGCTTGAAAATCTTACCAAGTTCAACATCTCTATTGATTCCATATTCAACAACAAAGCCATGATGAGAGTCCAATGTGGATCCACCAATATCAGCAAAGAAGTTGCCTCTCATTCAGGAGTCAAAGTGAACATAGCTGACCAATAGCATCTCCAAAAATTTTCAGTAAAAATCATAAAAGCAAACTAGTGAAAGTTTCAATTATGAAAAGTTGAAAAGTTCCATTTAATGTTCATAAAAAAACTTACTGGATAATTCAACATGATCTTCTGCCTGTATTCCTTGTGCATATACTTTTTGACTCAAATTTATCAGTTTGAGCAGGATTATGAGCTACAAGTCCTAGCTTTTAGGATACTTATAAACAGAGAGTATCCACAAAGAAGAGATCCCCAAAATAAATCAAACGCCAGACAAGATAACAAGATTTTATTTGCTGAAAATAACAAGAAAATAAAACTCCAAAAAACTAAAACATACAATAATTTCAGTAACAATGTTAAAGAATCAAAAAATAAACAGAGTTGGCAGATAGATAACCCAATAAATGTAGCCACAGCCCACAGGTAAATCGATACAGTATGCATCATGTATATGTAGCCCCATAATAAATGAAATCCTTCAGAAAACAACTAGGTGGGGCATGAACCATGTCAAGGAATTATACAAAAAGACAACCATCACACTCGATAAACATCTAATAGATGCAGCAACCATCACACTCGAGAGAAACAAACCAGAATCATCACACTCGAGAGAACCAAACCAGAACCATCACACTAATAGATGCAACAACCATCGCACTCAAGAGAAACAAACCAGAACCAGAACTTGATATATATTGAATAATCGAACATATAAATAGAAAATCCTAACTAAACCTAACATATAAGCAGAGGATGTGAAGGTTAGGTCACAATACCTTATGAAGAAAAACTTGATAGCTTGATTCTTGGTCAAAAACTTGTCCACGATGGCGGCGACGGCAAGGCAGCGACGACGAGGCAAGCTCTTCAAGTCCGAGGATGGAGGATAGTCAGAGAATAGGAGAGAAAGGAGAGAACTCGAGGAGAGGAAGGAGAACTCGAGCACAGAATGGAGGATTTCTGATTTGTGTGAACTGTGAAGTGAGTGAAGTGTCGAAGAGTTAGGGTTAGGGCATACCCTTATGTCTAAAACGATGTCGTTTCCCTAATACTCGGTTCGGTCCGGTTTAGCACTGGTTTTTATTCATAGAAACCGAAAACCGAACCGAATGCTTCGGTTTTTCAAACATTCAAACCGAAAACCGGACCATGTCTCTTGGTTCAGTCCGGTTTCCTCCGGTTCGGTCCGGTTTGATCGGTTTTACCGGTT